>OY804579.1:55627717-56227717 GCA_963680875.1 Bathymodiolus brooksi
GAAACTAGCTCGAAACTGTCAATTCGTAGGTAGAAAGAGTGTTGGGGTTATGGTGTTTAACGCCACTTTCAATACTATTTCAGTTATATCGTGGCGGTCAGTTTCATTGGTGGAGAAAACCACCGACCTGAGGCAATTCACTGACAAACTTTATCAAATAATATTGTATCGAGTACACCTCACTATTAGCGGGATTCGAACGCACAACGTGATTGGTGATATGCACTGATTGCAGAGGTAGTTGTAAATCCAAAATTCTCCAATCAAAGCACGATTTTCGTTCTTTTAGTTTATTTTAACTATGTAATCGTACTGTTATTGTGTTATGTGCATAATTACACCAAAACACTTCATAATTATGTCCTCTGCATTAATGTTATAGAACAAATGTATTATATTTTAACTAAAAGTTAAGCAAAATGTTCGTCTAGCGTAGATCATGGAAAAGTTAAACAGTGATAATCTAAAATCTTATATAATAAGACATTGAACAATCTTCGGCACAACCCAAACAACATAGTACAACGAGAATACAACGACAAGAGCTGATGAAAATATATATTATGTGATCTCCAACATTCTTTTGATATGATAAATAAATTACTTTCATTTAAAGGAACGTACGGAACGTTATCAAACTAAACAAAATACAAACGTTCACTTAGAGGAACGTAAGGAAAATTGTAAACCAAAACAACATGCTAACATTCACCTAGAGGAACACAAAACATTCACGTAGAGGAACACAAAACATTCACCTAGAGGAACACAAGGAAAGGTGTTAACCAAAACAACATAGCATTCAGTTAGAGGAACGTAAGGAAATGTGCTAACACAAAAAACATACCAACATTTAGTTAGAGGAACGTAAGGAAATGTGCTAACACAAACAACATACCAACATTTAGTTAGAGGAACGCAAGGAAAGTTGCTAACACAAACAACATACCAACATTTAGTTAGAGGAACGCAAGGAAAGTTGCTAACACGAACAACATACCAACATTTAGTTAGAGGAACGCAAGTAAAGTTGCTAACACAAACAACATACCAACATTTAGTTAGAAGAACGTAAGGAAAGTTGTTAACACAAACAACATATCAACATTTAGTTAGAGGAACGTAAGGAATTGTGTTAACACAAACAACATACCAACATTTAGTTAGAAGAACGTAAGGAATTGTGTTAACACAAACAACATACCAACATTTAGTTAGAAGAACGTAAGGAATTGTGTTAACACAAACAACATACCAACATTTAGTTAGAAGAACGTAAGGAAATGTGTTAACACAAACAACATACCAATATTTAGTTAGAGGAACGTAAGGAAAGTTGCTAACACGAACAACATACCAACATTTAGTTAGAGGAACGCAAGGAAAGTTGCTAACACAAACAACATACCAACATTTAGTTAGAAGAACGTAAGGAAATGTGTTAACACAAAAAACATACCAACATTTAGTTAGAAGAACGTAAGGAATTGTGTTAACACAAACAACATACCAACATTTAGTTAGAAGAACGTAAGGAAATGTGCTAACACAAACAACATACCAACATTTAGTTAGAGGAACGTAAGGAAAGTTGTTAATACAAACAGCATACCTACATTTAGTTAAAGGAAAACAAGGAAAGTTGCTAACACATACAACATACCAACATTTACTTCGAGGAACGTAAAGAAAGTTGCTAACACATACAACATACCAACATTTAGTTAGAGGAACGTAAGGAAAACTATCATCCAAACGAAAAATCCTATCATGCATTTAGAAGAACGTAAAGTAATTAGTAAACCAAAACAACATACTAACATTCATTTAGAGGAACGTAAGAAAATTAGTAAACCAAGACAACATACTAACATTCATTTAGAGGAACGCAAGGAAATTAGTAAACCAAAACAACATACTAACATTCATTTAGAAGAACATAAGGAAATTAGTAAACCAAAACAACATACTAACATTCATTTAGAGGAACGTAAGGAAATTAGTAAACCAAAACAACATACTAACATTCATTTAGAGGAACGTAAGGTAATTAGTAAACCAAAACAACATACTAACATTCATTTAGAGGAACGTAAGGTAATTAGTAAACCAAAACAACATACTAACATTCATTTAGAAGAACGTAAGGAAATTAGTAAACCAAAACAATATACTAACATTCATTTAGAGGAACGTAAGGAAATTAGTAAACCAAAACAACATACTAACATTCATTTAGAGGAACGCAAGGAAATTAGTAAACCAAAACAACATACTAACATTCATTTAGAGGAACGTAAGGTAATTAGTAAACCAAAACAACATACTAACATTCATTTAGAGGAACGTAAGGAAATTAGTAAACCAAAACAACATACTAACATTCATTTAGAGGAACGTAAGGAAATTAGTAAACCAAAACAACATACTAACATTCATTTAGAGGAACGTAAGGTAATTAGTAAACCAAAACAACATACTAACATTCATTTAGAAGAACATAAGGAAATTAGTAAACCAAAACAATATACTAACATTCTTTCAGAGGGAAATAGTGTAGTTGTTAACCGATACATCATTCTAACATTAGGTAGAGGAAAGTTATCAACCAGAAACAACATTGTACTGAAGAAATGAAAGCAATTTGCTAGCAGTTAGTTAAAGGAACGTTCTTGACACAACCAAGATACCAACATTCAGTTAGAGGAACGTAAATAAAGGTTAGAGAATAACGAAGGGGCAATACAAAATTGACAATCCAGAGAAACTGGCAACAATACGACGAAGAAATACAAAACAAAAACACAACACAATATGTGCTGGACACCACTATTAGCAAAAACACAAATAACGTAAATAAAACATGAGCAGTCATACAAACAACTGGAGGTAAAGTCGAACCGAACATCGTTTTATGCGGAAATCGTAAAGGATATCACAACACGAATCTCAGAACCTAAAGAAACACAATTATTCAAGCAGGAACAAATATATTTCAGTTCGTAAATATTTTATTTCTTCAACCAAATACACATCCAGCTCTGGTACATGATGTTGTAGTAGGTAATTTATGTTGCATTATATGTGTTAACCAGAAATTCATCCGCTCCTTGTATAAATTATTATGTACTGTTATATTTGTATCCAGCAAGGCATATTGTTTTGTTGTTATATCATACTGTGGCCACATTGGTAATCCTGGTCCGTTTGGATCACTGGAAAAATGAAAATAATTTATTACATACAATATTAGATAATAATCAAAAACATGAAATGAAAAAGATCACGTCGTTTATTGATACCGTTTAAATAATCTGTATACTTTTTAACATTTCAACATTTTCTGTAAAAGCACTACACAGATTGGAACGAAACTTGGATTTCAGGGTTAACGTGATAGTGATTTACTGCCATTTAAAAAATATTTCACTTATACAATATTAGACAGTGTTATTGATGGAGGAAATCGCAATTCCTGAAGAAAACCACTGACCTGCCACTGACAAACATTATAACATAATGTTGCATCTTGTACATCTTGCTAGTGGCGGGAACATAACGCACAACTTTAGTGAAGATATGAACTGATTGCATAAGAAGTTTTAAATCCAGCGACCATACAACCACGGCACCCCATGCGAACTTAAATATGTACTTGTGTTATTTAGCCATTTGCGATATAGCGGATGTGGGACAAACGTAAAAGTCGTCTTATTGACTTAAGAAAGATTGTTGCGAGGTCTTTTCTTAACTTTGTTTTTCTCGATACATTCAATATTGATAGTTGTTGCCAATGTCAAATTGTGATTTACACAAGGACATTATCTACCCGAACTATTTTTCTCTCAGTCGGACAACATATTACATCCAAAGATGAAGAACTGACCATCCGCCACTCGTACTGAATAACTAAATTGCAAAAGTGTCCTGGCAAACATCAGGCTAGGCCTGCCAAAAGTTCCACGAGACCTCTTTTCCTCGTTTTTTTTATGGGGTTGGTGTTGCTCAATCTTTAGTTTTCTGCGTAGTGTTTTGGTCTTTTCCTTTGGGCCTTTGCATTGTCAGTCCTTCTTTGATTTACGGCTTCTGATTACTCCTTTGCTATCTCAAATCTTTATAAAGACAATATGTAATGAAAGAACAATTGATAACATGTTTTATAAGCCAGGTTCTAGATGGATCATGGATATGCATAATATTTATATCATAGCCAAAGTTGATTGATGTAGAACGTGAAAAATCAGACATTTGTGATTGCTTCGGCACTGACATGGTCTATTAGATATACGCATATGTATTTATTACTGAAATTTACAGTTCCTAAATAATGTAATTATTGATAAAACTAAGGTGACCCTCACTCAGAAATAGGTGACATTAGCCGACGTTTGGCTATTTTGTTTAGGTCCTTTGGTTTTACTGCTCACAAAACATTAAATTATTTGGCTTTCCAATCTTTCTATTTTGAGCGTACCTGATGAAGTTTATTTGAGAAACATCGTGTGCACTAAATTGGATATGTAAAAGTGAGGAACAATGCAATAAAATATCGACAAAACAAGAACTTGAATTGTTAAAGCCAGCATTACATTTTTATGCTCCCGAAACACGTTGTCCTTCTGGTACGTTGGGGGAAGTACAACGTTATCGACGGTTGGTAATGGTCTTTCATAATGAGAACGTTATCGACGGTTGGTAATGGTCTTTCATAATAACAACGTTATCGACGGTTGGTAACGTTATCGATGGTTGGTAATGGTCTTTCATAATGAGTAAGGGATAGTAACAAAATCCACCTTTTCATTTCATTAGTACAAGATAATACGTACCCCGTGTTGGCAAAATTACTCCAGTATTTCATCATCGTCATAGGAAAAGACATATCATCAGCAGAACTTGTTATATTAAACCTCATTGGGAATAGGAACTGCAACTCTGCTCCATGACCTGCTTCTTTAAACCAAGGATAATATTCTAAGGGGAGAGAACAAAAACCAGATCTTCTTCTATTCATGTACTGGAACTGCTTTGTCTTGTGGTTGTTAAAAGCATGCGAATTAAGGCTTTGCACGGCTGGACTATAGAAAAATAAGTCACCATAAAAGCCCACGGATCCTTTACTGCTATACCTTCTACATATAGCTTGTGCGAAATTAGGATAATTAACATAGTAATCACTTGCAAATAGAGGAAGAATCTGATTGCAGAGAAAGTTTGAAGAGATTCCTTCGGTGACATTAAATGGAAAAAATTTTTGTATCGGCGCTAGAGAATCAACGACCCTTCGGATTCACATGTTCCAATCATGACATCTAATGACTTAAAGAAATCATAAGCGGAAGAATTGTGATTCACCATTACTTCACTTGGATTTTCCTTGAGTAAAACTCCATCGACCACAGGTGCAAAATAATCAAGAATATGTAAATCGGGCCCATCTGTTGCAATGGATATGAAATCTTCCATTGCATTGTAAACGTCATCTGAATGTTTATTTCGCATACAAGACATTATGTCTGTTGTCAATTTGTTAGAACAGTTAAGAGCACGAACTATTTCATCACTTGCTTTATGAGGAATTAGTGTTGTTGAAAAAAACGAATTACATGTACCACTTTGCTCTATTACGCGAAGAAATAATCCTCGATTCTCCGGAATTATTGCTTGAAATGCCACGCTCAATCCACCGGCAGACTCACCAAATATAGTAATAGAATTTGTTTTGTGTCTCCACCGAAACTTTCAATGTTTTCATTAACCCACCGAATAGCCAGTCTTTGATCCCATAGTCCAAAATTACCCGGAGCTGAGCCGTCTGATGGAGCGAAAAATCCAAAGATGTTCAGACGATAATTGATAGTCACAACAATTACGTCACCAGTGACGCTAAGATATGACCCGTCATAAAGCATCCCTTGCCCAAACTCATACCCATCTCCATGACCCATATCATTACTGACTTCTTGTTTGACGTAGAGGATCCAACAGGTATGTAAATGTTTAAATGTAAGCAGTCTTCTGATTGGTTCAAGTTAGGGAGATATTGTTTTGCCTATGGAATCGGTTGTTGAATGCAAGAAGGTCCAAATCTGGTTGCATCAATTGTTCCGGTCCATGACCCATGAGGAACTGGCTTTCGAAATCTAAGGTCACCTACGGGTGGTTTCGCAAATGGAACCTTCTTGAAAATTGTATAATATTTCGTCACATTGTTTATATCTACAGAAGATGATAAACCACTTGTAGGCCCAATTTTTGTTTGAAGAGTAACAAAACTGTCACAAAGTACTCCCGCTATAATCACCAATGACAAAAAAGTGATAAAATGGTTCTCATGGCTGACATAAGTACCTGCAATTATTGATAAAATAAAACACAACTGGTAATGTATAATTATGCTGTCAATAAACTAGAAGTGGTAATTGTCAGTATCGTAACTAGATATACACCAGGCCTTGTCTTGAACAGTTGGTAGTTAACTGGGCCAACGACAGTTGATGGACATTATTGACAGTAAGCGATTCGATTGAACTATTGCATATATTTGACAGTTAACAGTAATTATGGTGAACGAATGCATATAATTGATAAATAGCGGTGATTAGGGTGTGCTAAGTCATAAAATCGATAGTAAACGGTGATACGGTTGGGCTAGTGCAAATAATTGATAGTAAACGGTGATACGGTTGGGCTAGTGCAAATATTTGATAGTAAGCGGTGATGCGGTTGGGCTAGTGCAAATAATTGATAGTAAACTGTGTTTCGGTTGGGCTAATGCAAATAATTGATAGTAAACGGTGATACGGTTGGGCTAGTGCAAATAATTGATAGTAAACGGTGATTCGATTGGGCTAGTGCAAATAATTGATTGTAAACGGTGATTCGGTAGGGCTAGTTCAAATAATTGATAGTAAACGGTGATTCGGTTGGGCTAGCGCAAATAATTGATAGTAAACGGTGATTCGGTAGGACTAGTGCAAATAATTGATAGTAAACGGTGATTCGGTAGGGCTAGTTCAAATAATTGATAGTAAACGGTGATTCGGTTGGGCTAGCGCAAATAATTGATAGTAAACGGTGATTCGGTTGGACTAGTGCAAATAATTGATAATAAACGGTGATTCGGTTGGACTAGTGCAAATAATTGATAGTAAACGGTGATTCGGTTGGACTAGTGCAAATAATTGATAGTAAACGGTGATTCGGTTGGACTAGTGCAAATAATTGATAGTAAACGGTGATTCGGTTGGACTAGTGCAAATAATTGATAGTAAACGGCGATACGGTTGAGCTAGTACAAAGAGTTGATGATAAACGTTGATTCGGTTAGGCTAGTGGATCTTGTTTCTGATGATTAAACTAGGTATTTATTTGGTTGTTCTTTGACAGACGTCGGGCGAATGTTGATGTTTCAAAGAAAACCGAGGACTTTATCAGGTTTTGTGCAGTCATTATTCACACAATATTTCCACTTTAACTCTTGTGTATTGTAAGACTTGATATTTTGGTTCTTCTTGTGACTCGATTGTTGACTGTGAAGTATGTAATTAAATTTGATATGCGCTTAATTTATATTTTTAACATGAAAAGTCATGTTCTTTTCTCCTCCTATTTTAATTTTGTTGAAATTTTGTTGCAGGATGGTCATAGATTTTATAGCTGGACATACAATACTATCGAATTCTTCATTATCCCATACAATATATAAAAAATTGCCGAGTTAGATTGCTGTCAAATTATAATATTAAGTATACATGTATATGTACCATCTACACACGTTTAGACACATGTCCTATGTCTATCTCTAGATTATCCTTACGAGACAAGGTAACACCTCGATTATTGAAGCTCCATTTTAATGGAGCGGATGTGGTCGAGTGGCATAGGGCGCTGGACTTAAGGCTAAGCGATTGGTGCTGCAGTGTATCAATGGTGTGAGTTCAAATCCCGTCGAGGGAAGAACAAAAATTTGACAGCTCAAATATCTAATTCTAACACTGTTTGGTTTAATTTTCAGACGTATATATATATATATATGTTTAGGTCCATCACGAGATTACTGAAACAGTTAACAGTATCTAGTGAATAAAGAATCTCAACTTAATTTTATTTGTTCAATCATTTGTCTGTCAGCCTATTTGCACCATATATCATAAACTAGCGTTCAACATTTTCCGACAGTCTGGTATTTTTTCTTTTTCATTTTTCTCAAGCAAATGACAACGCTGCAATGTACATATATACAAGTCTGAAAATAGGTTCAAAGATGTTTAAATTAGGCTTTCTAATGACATGGTTGTTATGTACTTTTCTCAGCGTGGTAGGAACACTTGCACCGCGAGACCATTGACCTTCAAAGGTCTAAATACCGAAATTTTAATAAAAATCAATAAACATACGACGGGTGCCACTAGTGGAGCAGGAACTCCTTACCCTTCCGGAGCACCTGAGTTCTCCCCCGGTTTTTAGTGGGGTTCGTGTTACTCGATCTCTAGTTTTATGTGTATGTTTTGTAGTTCGTTATTTGTCCTTTTGTACTTTTTCTTTTGGCCATTGTGTTGTTTGTTCTTCTTCGATATACGGATTCTGATTACCCCTTTGGTATCTTCAAACTCTTCTTTCAACTAGAATGTGTTCATAAACGTTGTAATATGCTTGTCATCGTCGTTTCTTTTGGTGGTAATTAAAAAAGATAATTTATTATCTGCACCCGACAAAAGCTTCTTATCTCTATCTATTTTCTTATTCCTAAATAAATCGATTTCGACGAAACAATACTAATTTAGTGACCAAGTAAATATTTTAGAAGAATATGAAATGAAATAAAATTGCATTGCATGAAAGTCAAAGATCATTATTTGTAATATTTTATACAAACATGATACAGAAAATAAAGAACGTTTGGTCCTGAACCTTAAGGACAAAATGACACAAAACAATCATTGTAATAACCCCATAAAATTAGCAAGTTCGCATGATGTTTCGTGCCTATCTGTATTACTTGAAAAGTAATCGTAATTACAAAGTATGTTCTTTGATGTTAATGTATCAACTGTTATGAAAATATCCCACAAGCTAGACGTTTTTAGATTAAACAATTTAGAATGTTAAGTTATGTAAATACAATGTTTATAAGCTGGCGAAGCGAGCTATTTATGACTGAAGCATGGTAAAATTAAATCAATAAAGGAATATTGACGAATACCATTTACTTTGACTAGAATACCATTTACTTTGACTAAACCAGAAATCCTTATCATCCATACACTATGCCTAGGAAAAAGTTTCAACACATCCGGGTTACCGCTTTTCGAGAACCCTTGAAAACTTACGAAAGAGAATCGAAGAGAATCCGGTCGAATCGTAACTACTCGGCTATTCTCGATACGCCTAGTGTAGCGGAAATTGCCTAGTAGTCCCGATTGATACCGGTTTCGCGAGCTTTTCAGGCGGTGCCTGTTTCATATTAAGTAGTAATACTTATTGATACAAAACGATACCATAACGATAGCGGGCAGCAACGATATTATTCTTTACTTGTGATTTTTATGAAACTATGCTTTGGCTTTCCAATCTTTATAGTTTGAGTGTACCTGATAAAGGTTATCCCAGACACGCGTCCTGCACACTAAATTAGACATCTATGTTTTAGCTAAAGGGCTTCAAATATATAATATATTTCAGATCTTCATGGAAATGTAATGGAATGTAAAACAAACCTCAGATAGCCCAGTAAAAACATAATCCAATAGAAAATAAATCATCCGAAAAATAGTATTGAAAGTTTCAATAGCGCAAGTTAACCTACATTTTCCATTTAATAAACGTAAGAGAAAACCGAATGGGCAATCATACCTGTAAAAAAAACATGATGTAATCGGCATAGTATTAAACAGCAAATTGACAAACTTTCCATAGAAATGATTTGGCTACATCCACGTCAATGCAGAATCACAAGAGGACCAACTTGCCGTAAAAGTACCAAAGCTGCTTCTCCTTCAATGTAACATCACAGAAAAACAAACTTTCCATAAAGGTAGCTTCGTGTTGATGCAGACTTATAGAATATAAAGACAAACTGCCTATAATAGTAACAATCTGCTTTCATTTCTATGTACAAACACATCACAGGAAGACAAACTCTGTAAAAGTGACTAAGCTATATATTTTTTCAAGGTATAATCATAAAAAGACAAATTCTCCGTAAATGTGACCTGGCCACCTCCTGGTGAATGTGAAATCACTGGAAGACGAACTCTCCGTAATTGTGACTTGGCCACCTCCTGGTGAATGTGAAATCACTGGAAGACGAACTCTCTGTAATTGTGACTTGGCCACCTCCTGGTGAATGTGAAATAACTGGAAGACACACTCTCCTAATTGTGACCTTGCCACCTCCTTGTGAATGTAAAATCACTGGAAGACACACTCTCCGTAATTGTGACCTGGCCACCTCCTGGTGAATGTGAAATCACTGGAAGACACACTCTCCGTAAATGTGACCTGGCCACCTCCTGGTGAATGTGAAATCACTGGAAGACACACTTTCCGTAAATGTGACCTGGCCACCTCCTGGTTAATGTGAAATCACTGGAAGACACACTCTCCGTAATTGTGACCTGGCCACCTCCTGGTGAATGTGAAATCACTGGAAGACACACTCTCCGTAATTGTGACCTGGCCACCTCCTGATGAATGTGAAATCACTGGAAGACACACTCCGTAATTGTGACCTGGCCACCTCCTGGTGAATGTGAAATCACTGGAAGACGAACTCCCCGTAATTGTGACCTGGCCACCTCCTGGTGAATGTGAAATCACTGGAAGACACACTCTCCGTAATTGTGACCTGGCCACCTCCTGGTGAATGTGAAATCACTGGAAGACACACTCCGTAATTGTGACCTGGCCACCTCCTGGTGAATGTGAAATCACTGGAAGACGAACTCTCCGTAATTGTGACCTGGCCACCCCCTGGTGAATGTGAAATCACTGGAAGACACACTCTCCGTAATTGTGACCTGGCCACCTCCTGGTGAATGTGAAATCACTGGAAGACACACTCCGTATTTGTGACCTGGCCACCTCCTGGTGAATGTGAAATCACTGGAAGACGAACTCTCCGTAATTGTGACCTGGCCACCTCCTGGTGAATGTGAAATCACTGGAAGACACACTCCGTAATTGTGACCTGGCCACCTCCTGGTGAATGTGAAATCACTGGAAGGCGAACTCTCCGTAATTGTGACCTGGCCACCTCCTGATGAATGTGAAATCACTGGAAGACGAAGTCTCTCCGTAATTGTGACCTGGCCACCTCCTGGTGAATGTGAAATCACTGGAAGACACACTCCATAAAAGTGATTAAGTTACCTCCTCTTCCATGTATAATCACAATGAAGGCAATTTTTATATGAAAATTACAAATGGACAAATCCAAAAATTAGTAAACGAAACAATAATATTTACATTTCTTTGTGGGGTCAAACATTATAATAACGTAGATATTTAATTTAGAACAGGTCGCGATTTGGTGATTATCTGCATCGAATCTATCGACATTAGCTTAAAGTAAAGGGTACTACTGACACTCAACAGTCTGCTTCTTACCTTAGCCTTTACCCTTGACATCGGCAACGGAGGAAGATTAAAAATAAAACTCTACCGCTAACGTAATGACTTCACTTTTCCTATTGTCAACTTCTCATTCATCAGTAGCAATATTCCAATAACACCAGCATAGGGAGAGTACATTTTCCAATGTTATCCTAGAGCTTGTACCCATTATAAGAATTTTACTCGACAGAGCTCAGCGGCTAACGCAAAAGCTACTCAAACAAGACTACGTTATTCCTAAGTTGAAGTAACTGCCGAATAAAATATAAGGTAGTCATCACAAATAGGTTGACCATTACGAAATATCAATTTCCCAAATGGCAATAGATCTTTTCCCTTCTACGCAGACTTTTTCTTTTTTTTTCTTTAACCAACAAGACTTCTACCGGAATTGACTATGAATAACATGACGGGTGTCTTATAAGAAACTGAAACTGATTATCCTTTGCTAGCTATTAGATTTTAGGTGGGGTCTGTGTTGCTAATCTTTTTAGTTTTCTGTGTTGTGTTGTTTTTGTTTTGTTTTGTTTGTGTTTGTTTTGTGTCTTGCGTCCAATGTTGCCTGTGTCTCTGGATTGTTCATTCTTGATTGATCATTCGGTTTTCTCTAACATACATTTAGTGTGTACGACGCGTTTCACGAATTACCTTCATCAGGTGATTTCATAGTCAAAAGATTGGAAAGCCAAATAAATATGTTTTCAAATATACACAAAATGCAAGGCAATTTTTAAACCTCTCATGTCAATAAATAAAAAATATCCAAGTTTATAACACAAGCTCCACATTTTACTCCATTCACTCTTACTCTGTTTCTACTTATTGAGTCTTTTCTGAAATTTTCCTTAATTGCGTCTATTTAATTTACATTACATTAATCAATGTTAGAATTGTTATATTTAATTCAAAATGTAGGGAGTAAAAAATGTTGCGGACAGTACATTGAGTGATCCGATAGTAAAATATTTGCGTTGTGTAGTTAGTTATCACAACACTCTCATAACATATATAATGATGATGTTAACTGGTAAGTTATTACTTTAGTTTTAATGATACATATACAATATATTGTAACATGAATGTATTCTTTTCCTTTGATCTTTTTATGGTTTATATACCAGAATGTAACAGCTAAGAACTATGAAATAATACACACAGATACGAGATATTGCGCACTTTAAATCTGGACATGTACCTTAATTTGAACTGAAACTTGTTACTCTAAAACGCGTCTCCTAAACTACGATTTAAGACATGTACCCCAAAGTAATATAAGTTGGAAACAGGACAAAAGCCCCCCCCCCCCCCCCCACCCTCTCCCGGACAAAAGACCCCTGACAAAAAGCTATCCCCCATAATGAAATAATCATACAATATTATTACTTTTTTATATTGATTGTCATATTAATGATCTCTTAAAGATCAAAACTCATCCCAATAAAAAAATTAAGCAGTATATTTCAATGTCTCAGGTTGATGTAGAAAGATTTCCCGTATAAGTTAACAGTTGGCTACAACGGTTCTCCGTGTCTGAATATGTAATTCCTGTGGCTTGAGCCTTCTTTAACCACGTCCTAATACTGGAGACCAAATTGGACTTGAAATTTATATATCACAATGGATGTCATGACAAGCGTTGCTGGTGACTTTTCTATCTTCCCGTATTTTTTCGTTCATAGTCAACAATTTGTTTTACATTTTTTTCCATTTTAGCGTAGCCAAAGTGTATGTGATTGTATTAGGGTAGTTGAATTTATGAGACTAAATGAACATTGAACACAACAACATTAAATACAACATAATCAGATTGTTGCCGCCGTAATCATCATTGGTATAAAATGTTTTTTCCAGGTTTGACGGAAATGAGTACCAGGACTGCAATATTATTATTCCATTCAGTTATTTTGAGTTCGGTGTATAGTTTCAATACAGTCACATTATCGACAAAACTAGGATCCATAACGGGCATCTCTTCTTCATTGTATATTGAAAATGTCACAAAAAATTATGCAATATTTAAAAAGATACCATTTGCAAAAGCACCTGTAGGAGATCTAAGATTTCGGGAACCTATTCCATATGGACCATGGAATGATACACTAGATGCTACAAGCTTTGGACCTTCATGTATACAGCCACATGCTACACTAGAAAGACATTTAGAGAATAAAAACCAATCTGAAGACTGTTTACATCTCAATATTTATGTTCCTCCTGGGACCTCAAATTTGAAGACAAAATCAGTTATGATTTGGATTCACGGAGGAGCATACACATTTGGACGAGGAATGTCACATGATATGTCGTACTTTAGTATAACTGGTGATGTAATTGCTGTTTCTATAAACTACCGTTTAAATGTTTTCGGATTTTTCAGTACAAGTGACGAGCTATCACCAGGGAATTATGGACTCTGGGATCAGAAACTTGCAATGCAATGGGTTCATGATAATATCGAAAGCTTTGGTGGAAATCCGAACTCGGTTACTATATTTGGGGTATCTGCTGGGGGATATAGCGTAGCTTTGCAGGCCATCAATCCGACAAATAGAGGACTATTTCATCGTGTAATAGCACAAAGTGGTGTAAGTAATGGCTTACACGCAGTTTCATCTGTACCACGGCAGGCAGCGTCAACTCTAGCACAAAGCCTCAGTTGTGATGAAAAGTTAACACGTGATACGATGCAATGTATGAGACATAAATCAGCAAAGGCAATCATTAATGCTTTCACACGAATAACATATGGTACAGTTTCTTCTTTGGATTTACATTCGGTAATTAACTTTGCTCCAGCTGTAGACCGAAAGTTTCTCAATGACACCCCACAACATATAATTAACAATCCCAACTCACCTGCATTCAAATTTTATAAATCCTTAGATGTTGTCATTGGAAACTCTGAATCAGAAGGTTCATTGATTCTTGGCAGTGTACGAAAACTGCAGAAACATTTTTCTTTCAAAGTTAATGTTTCTGAAGGAATTTCATCCGATTTCTTCTGTCAACATATTGTTCCGCCATTTGTAGCAGATTATTTCAGCAACAACACTGCGATGATTCAAGTCATTTGTAATAAATATAAAAGTAACGGTTCCTTTCAAGAGCAAGGACAAAATGTCGTTAATTACCATGGTGACGTATTTTTCTATAATTCCGCTGTAAACAGTTTGAATGTTCATGCAAACAACAACACAAGGACAAAACATTTCCAATACTTAAACAAACGAAGGTCTGTTTATTCTCCATCTTCTAAGACATATCCATGGTTCAAGGAAGCCGGCCATGCAGCAGAACTACCCTATTTGTTCCCATCAAGACGGGCGATGTCGAGAGCTACTCAAGATTTCAAATCGTTCAGCAGAACAATGATTCAATATTGGACCAACTTTGCAAAAAATGGGTATGTAAAACTCTTTTATATATTTGCAGAGTGAACAAATCAAATCTAAAATAAACCCTCTTCAAATAGTACAACGATATATGACGTTGAAAATCCATGCCCTGGATTGTGACAGGCACAAAACCGGAACGGGATAGGGCCGGGTAATGAGAATCAACACTCCTCTTTTGATTACTGGATCTCCAACGGCAATATATGTTCGCTTTGTACCAGACCAACACGTTTAGTTGGGTTTTTATATTGCTAGTTCACTGAGACAACAGTCCGGCCGCCGGTAAAGATGTCGCTCCACTTGGACACATTATCCTGATTCCGACAAATCAGTCTTCACTTGTAAGCAATGCTGTGTGTGTAGCGGAGAAGCATCACTATCATGCAATGTTAAAGTTTTTGGTTTGACCCGAACGGGGAGCGAATCCACGATCTACCACACTCTAGGTGAGTTCGCTAAACATTACACTACAGAGATGCATTTCATGAGGAATAAATATTGGAATCATGTCTTATTTAATCGACAGAGAGATTGTATTATACAATCTTCTATTGGTTTTTTTTAATCGTGTATATCGTCTTAACGTACTTACAATGTATACAAGCTTGAATTTCTCATATTTGAGCCCTTAAAAATAGATTAATCCCGCCGCTGTTTCTTGAAGTGCCTGTGCCAACCAAGGCAGGTGAGCCGTTATATGTGTGTTATGAGTATCGATTTTGTCTCTGTATCTATAATTTTCAGATTGGATGTTAGGACTGCTCCGATTTTATCAAGGCTCATTATTCATTTTCAACAATATTAGATTTTTATTAACTTTCTCTTTACATAATTAAACTTACATGTGAGTATTTAAACATTTTTAATGAACTTTTCAATTAATCAATTGTAGAGATGTGAATGGACCAGGACTGATACATTGGCCACAGTACGATACCAAAACAAAGGAATATGCCCTTCTTGATGTGAACATAACCATACAAAGTAACTTGTATAAAGACCGAGAGAACTTCTGGTGGTCACAAATGTTGCATCGTCCGCCATTGTCGACACCGTGTACAAGCATCGATTGTATTTTAGGTTGAGAAGAAAAAATGCTGTTAAGCAAAACGAAATTGAATTAAAATTAGAAATAATCAAATAAATAACCTAACAAAATAAATTACAAAATAAAAAAAATACTTCATGTTAGAAAACAGGAATATTATGTTACTGAAAGCGCACCATTTGATTTGAATATGGATTTTAAGTTTGTCAATGACGTGAGGCAGACCGATGGTTTTCTCCGGCCACTCCGGGTTCCTCCACCAATAAAACTGACTACCATGATATAACTGAAATATTGTTGAAAAGGGCTTTAAACACCTAAACCATAACCCTGGATTTCCCGTGAAGACATTTTAGCATATTTATCTCCATATGTTATTACTATTGTATGTTCAATATTTACCAACAAATTGATCAGCTATTTACTCTGCTCTCCCACGAAGATCTGACTTATTGCTATTAAATATGTTAGAAGTATCTGTCATGATTTGTTCGTCCTAAGTGTAAAGATCTTTAACCAACAATTTCTACCTTTTTTGTTAGTTGCCAGTTAACTGCAATCATTCAATCAACCTGATATTGTACTCTCTATGTTCATGTTGTTTATTTTTGTGGTGGTATGTGGTCTTTTTAAGTGGAAGCACATCTATGCAGGGTTTTGCATTGTTTGTTTATATCTATATTGTCATTAGAGATCCATCACGAAGGGAGGGCTGGGATCCCATTAGCAGGGTATTGTCATTAGAGATCCATCACGAAGGGAGGGCTGGGATCCCATTAGCCGGGCATTGTCATTAGAGATCCATCACGAAGGGAGGGCTGAGATCCCATTAGTCGGTTTACTCCGCCTTGTTTCTGTGTGTCTCATGCTAGGACCTAGGTGGTTATGCGTTTTGTTGAGTGAGGGGCCGTCGTAGTCGTGATAGTATGTTAGTTGGACTTACAATTGACTATGCAATCAGTGGTTATCACCACTAACGTTGTGAGTTCGAATCCCACTCAGGCGAAGTGTACTCGATATAACAATGTGTGATAAAGTTTGTTAGTGACTTGTGACAGGTCGAAGGCTTTATCCGGGTACTCCAGTTTCCATCACCAATAAAACTGACCGCCACGATATAACTGAAATATTGTTGGATATTCTAGTAGCAGAAAGAAACAACCAACATTTAAGTAAGTTTCTATAATTTAATACATAAACGAAGATTACTTAATAATAATAATAAACAATTACAAAATCAACTTTATAAAGTTAACGACTGGCCAGAATGTTCACAGTAAAATTCCTTGGAATAAATGTTCATTTCTTTTCCGGTATAATAATTTGGTTCCTTTCTTATTAAATTATTAAAATCCTGTTGAATTTGAATGTCATTTAGTTCCAATCCACAAATTAATATTGTTCGTTGAAATTGTTTATAGTTCAAGTCACGTGACTTCACAGAAGTAAATGTATCCAAATACAATGCTATACATTCCAGCTATTCTATAAATTCTAAGCTTCAGACTGGCTGCTCTCAAATTTGCTGTCCTTTATATAGTATGTGTATAAGGTCTAGAACTTTCAAGAAATCTGTATCTTATTTAACCAATAGAAAATTCAGGTTAAATATTAAAACTGTGTAACCAACTGTTTCTATTTTTAGTAACTTATTTTCATTCATGGTGTAATTATTATCTTTAACTTTGTCAGCAAAAAATATTATACATAAACAAAATAATACATCAAATATATTACATATACATAACAAGTGATAATGAAAAAAATAGGGGCCGTCGTTGTCGTGATCGTATGGAAGTTGTATTTATATAAACTTGTAGAATCAGTCCCTTTCACCACTAATGTTGTGAGTTCGAACCTCGTACATGGCGAGGTGTACTCGATAGAACATTATGTGATAAATTTGGTCAGTGACTTGTGACAGGTCTGTGGTTTTCTCCTGGTAGTCCGGTTTCCTCCACCAATAAAACTGACCGCTACGATATACTGCAATATTGTTGAAAGTAGCGTTAAGCACCATAAACAATAAACTATAAACCGTGTAAAAAATTGGAATAGTAATACATTAGCGTAAACTC
Source organism: Bathymodiolus brooksi (assembly GCA_963680875.1). NCBI lineage: Eukaryota > Metazoa > Mollusca > Bivalvia > Mytilida > Modiolidae > Bathymodiolus > Bathymodiolus brooksi. The sequence continues at coordinate 55,645,855 of OY804579.1, forward strand.
ACTGTATAAGATTTACACATTATACCTATCACAGCAACAATAGTCAATTTCAATTACAGTTTTTTGTCAATTGAAAGTCATATGAAAGTGAAGTAATTATTTCAACAAATAAACAGAAATAAAACATAAAACATAAAGCATATTAAATATAAGTTTAAATTAAATGTAACGCTTAAACCGCAAACAATTGAGTGAGTCATTCCTGTTTGACGTCAAATGAGCAATTTTTTCAGCTATATTCTTGCGAGAACAAGATACATTCGATGAGATGACGATGATGTCTGCTTTGTACCAGACCAACACGCTTCGGCAACAACCATTTTCTTATTAGGGGGGGCTGGGATTTTCATTGTGCTCGTAAATATTTTTTTTGTTTTCTCATGAGAAGGAAAGCAAAAATTGTTTTCCCTATCATGTGGAACTGAAATACATTTTTCCATAAAAACAATACATTGACATACAATTCATTTTATTTCACGTGAAACGTAAAGTGCATGGCTTTGTCTGTATCCTGGCATTGGTTGTTGTCTCCGCTGTTTTTTCAGCCCACTTCCTGCACAATTATATTCTCTAAGTCCATCATACATGTACCACAGTTCTTGAATTTGTATGCTGCAGTTAAAATGGCCACCATTGCCATATGTAATGGCAAAGAGTGAGTAGCTACAAATAAAAAGAGACATATAAATTGTTAATAAATTATTCTACATTTAAAAGATGTGTTAAGGATATGACTACAAGTCTTACAATTCAAGACAAATAAAAATGATAGTGTACAATATAACTTAAAAATGTTGATGAACAATAATTGCATTCAATAAATATATAAAGCTATGAAGAAGTTATAAGATTAAGTAAATATATGAAATCTTACCTTTTTAATCTTTAGACTGGACTGATGTTTATAATCTGCTGTTTCACTGTCTCATATTTTTTTTTCTAGCCGATGACAACATAATATTTTTTTCAGTTACAATCCAAAATCTAATTTTTTTCAAAAAAATCCCAGCCCCCCCCCCCCCCACCCCCAGATAAGAAAATGGTTGTTGCCTTAGCTATATCTTTATAATTCGTGTTCACTGAAACATGTCACTCCACTCTAACCCAAATTCCAACAAATACCAAGTTTATTGTCTTTGGTTTGACTCGACCAGGTTCAAACTCATGATCTACCGCACTCGACGCGAACTAGCTATACATTACACCATCAATGGGGTTCCCAATGGACATTGATAAAATATATTATTGTTCTACCCTGTTTACAAGAAGGTATGGGTCATTACGGTTTTCACAGTTTTCCGGTTGTTGACTGATTTTGTCTGTTTATATAATTATGAGTTTTGACTTTCCCTTTGTAAGATTGTTCGGAGTTCGGTAATTTTGTTATTACCCTTATTCTCTTGTTGATATGATCATATAAATGGGATAAGGGGTTAGGGTTATGGTGTTTAAATCCACATTCATCAATATTTCAGCTATATCATGGCGGTCAGTTTTATTGGTGGAGTAAACCAGAGTACCCGGAGAAAACAAACCACCGATCTGTCGCTAGTCACTGACACACTTTATTACGTAATGCTGTATCGAGTACACCGAACTCGCAACGTTAGTGTTGATAAGCACTGATTCCATGGGTAGTTAGAAATCCAATTACCATACGATCACGACGGCCCCAAGTCTGGGATGGACCAAGATGATTGCTGTAAATTAGTATTCATTTGAATTTGGTTTTTTAACTGTCGTTGTAACCATACGGTATTTTTGAAGCCAGCTTAAAGCAGAAAAAATTCAACGCATAGAATAGTTTATTTCTTCAACCAAATACACATCCAGCGCTGGTACATGGTGTTGTAGTAGGTAATTTATGGTGCATTATTTGTGTTAACCAGAAATTCATCCGCTCCTTGTATAAATTATTATGTATTGTTATATTTGTATCCAGCAAGGCATACTGTTTTGTTGTTATATCATACTGTGGCCACATTGGTAATCCGGGTACATTTGGAGCACTGGAAAAATGAAAATAGATTATTATTTATTCATTGTAAAATCAAATTATAACCATAACAGCATATCAGATTCCACTGGAGACCATCGTAGTCGTGATCGCATAGTAGTTGGATTTACAACTACATGTGCAATCAGTGCCTATCACCACTAAATTTGTGAGTTCGAACCCCATTCATGACGAGCTGTACTCGATACAACATTATGTGATCAAGTTTGTCAGTAACTTTCGACAGGTCGATGGTTTTCTCCGGGTACTCCGATTTCATCCACCAATAAAACCGACCTCCACGATATAACTGAAATATTGTTGAAAGTGGCTTTAAACAACATAAACCAAACCAAACCAGATTCCAATGAAAATATGAAATGAAATAAAAAAGGTCACATCAACTGCTGTAATAATTCAATAAAATAATCATAATATAATTTTGATTATATCATTTCGCTTTTTAATTGTTATTAATAGTACATGTATATAAATCTAATATATATTGAAGGACAGCAAATACAATAATCAAAAGAAAACGACAAAAGGACAAAGAATGATCTACAAAACACAACACAGAAAACTAATAATTGAGCAACACGAACCCCACTAAAACCGGCGGGTGAACCCATGTGTTGCGGAGGTTTTTTTTTACTGTAAGTTAACGGTAAACTTGTGACATTTCCACTTTTTCTGTAAAATCACGCATCGCCCATTTTCATTGGTGTAGGTAGCCACAGTACTTGGAGACACAACTGACTTTACACAAATAACTGACAAACTTTATCACATAATATGGTATCGTGTATATCTTACTAATCGCAGGAACAGAACTCACTTATTGCATAGATATAAATCCAGCTATCATACGGAGACACCAACGATGATCACTTAAAATATAGATATGTCCTTGGGTTATTTAACCATCTCAGACTTAGATAGTGACAGACTTAGAAGTTGTCTTTAGTAGCTATGTCTTCTCTTAGATTTGTCTTTTTTTATCCCATACAACTTGAAAGTACAAACATTTGTGATATACATAAACAGGATGAAGAGAGGGAACATCGATGACGTAATGCAATATATATTTTAAAAGCTACAAGGTATATAAAAAAGTTTGAAGATACCAAAGAGCTAACCAAAAGCTGTAAATAGATAGAAGTACAGATAATGCAACGGAAAAAGAAATAGAACAAACATTGGGGTACAGAAAACTACACAGAAAGCTAAACATTGAGCAACACGAAGTACATTAAAACCAACTATTAGCTAAATCGCACCGAAAGGGTAAACAGTTTCTGTTCCACTAGTGGCACCCGTCGCGTTACTCTTGTTTCAAATACATCGTAAAAAGATACTAAAATATTTTTTGTTTCTCTGTAGCTTAAGCTAAATATCGTGTAAAACCCACAAGAACATAATGGTTATAATCAGCATTGTATCATTACTAAATGTTGCATGCTCACAGAAACTCGATCGTTATCCGTCTGGTAAGTTGAGGGAAGTACAACATTATCAGCAGTTTGTAATGGTCTTTCATAATGATTAGGAAATGATTATAAAACCCACCTTTTCATTTTATCAATGCAAAATAATACGTACCCCGTTTTGGCAAAATTACTCCAGTATTTCATCATCGCTAGGCTTATAAAAATATATCATTAGCAGGCATCGTTCCATTAGACTTTATTGGAAAAAGGAACGGTAAATCCATGTCCTGTTCCTTTCAACCATGGCAAGTGTTCTAACAAAGGAGAAAGAAAAAGGTCTTCTTCTACTCATGTACTGGAACTGCGTTGTCTTGTGGTTGTTAAATGGATGTGTATTAAGGCTTTGCACGGCTGGACTATGAAAAAATAAGTCGCCATAAAAGTCCACGGTCTTCATTCTTTGCTGTTGAAGGGGCCCTTTACTGCTATACTCTTTACATATAGCTTGTACGATATTAGTATCATTATTATAGTAATCGTTTGCAAGTAGTAGTAACATATGCTTACATAGGAGTTCTGAAGAGATTCCTTCGGAGACATTAAATGAAAGATGTTTTTGTAGTGAAAATAGATAATCGGCTAACAACGATCCTTCTGATTCACATGCTCCAATCATCACATCTAACGATTTAAAGAAATCATAAGCGGACGAATTGTGATTCACTATTGCATCTATAGGATTTTCTTTGAGTAAAACTCCATAGATCACAGTCGCGAAATAAGAAACAATATGGAAATTGACATCATTGGTTACAACGGATATGAAATCTTGCATTGCATTGTAAACGTCATGTGAATGCTTATCTCTCATACAGGCCATGATGTCCGTTGTCAAATTGTGACTACAGTTAAGTACACGAGCTACTTCATCGCTTGCTTTATGAGGAATCCGAGTTGTCGAAAATAACGAATTACTTGTACCACTTTGCTGTATTACGCGGTGAAATAATCCACGATTTGCCGGAATTATTGCATGTAATGCAACACTAAATCAACCGGAAGATTCAACAAATATAGTTATTGAATTTGTGTCTCCACCGAAACTATCTATATTTTCATTAACTCATTGAATAGCAAGCCTTTGATCCCATTGTCCATAATTACCTGCAGCTGAGCCGTCTGATGGAGCGAAAAATCCAAAGATGTTCAGACGATAATTGATAGTCACAACAATGACATCACCGGTGACACTGAGGTATGACCTGTCATATGATATCCCTTGTCCATTTGAAAACCCACCTCCATAAATCCATATCATTACTGACTTCTTGTTTGACGTAGAGGATCCAGCAGGTACGTAAATGTATAAAGGTAATCAGTCTTCTGATTGGTTCAAGTTAGGGAGATATGCTATTGCTTCTGGACGTATTTGTTGAATGCATGAAGGTACAAAGCTGATTGCATCAAGTGTTCCGTTCCATGGCCCATGAGGAACGGGGTTTCGAAATCTAAGATCACCTACGTGTGGTTTCGCAAATGGTACTTTTTTGAAAACAGTCAACTATTTCGTTACATTGTTGATATTTACGGAAGATGATAAACCACTTATAGGTCCAAGTGTTGTTTGAAGAGAAACAAAACTGTCACAAACTACTCTCGCTATTATCACCAATGGCAGCAGAAGTAATAAAATGGTTCTCGTGGCTGTTAAATTTACCTACAATTATTAAGAAAATATCCATTGTAGGATCATAGATACAACTGATAATGTAGAATAATGTTGCCAATAAACTAGAGATTGAATAATTGGATGATATTGTGTTCGTCCTTCCCGTCCACTCGTCACAAACGATTGCTCGCACAACTCCTTTTATGTTTTAAAGGAGAATTATTTACAACTTCGTATGCAGGGTTATTACTATATGGAGATTTGAATGTCATACTACATTTTTATCGGGACCATTTTTGAAGGAGTTATTTTCTTTTTATAATTATTGAATATTTCATAGAATAGATCGGAATTGTAATACCTCCAACTTCTTAAATGTGAATTCCTCAGAACTTTGGGTGCTTGCATATTACAATATCGAGATATGTATATCGCAACATCTGTTTGATAGAACCATTTCAAATGGAGTTATTACCATTTTGACTTGACCATTTTAGATGGAGTTATTGCCATTTTGACTTGACCATTTTAGATGGAATTATTACCATTTTGACTTGACCATTTTAGATGGAGTTATTGCCATTTTGACTTGACCATTTTAGATGGAATTATTACCATTTTGACTTGACCATTTTAGATGGAGTTATTGCCATTTTGACTTGACCATTTTAGATGGATTCATTACCATTTTGACTTGACCATTTTAGATGGAGTTATTGCCATTTTGACTTGACCATTTTAGATGGAATTATTGCCATTTTGACTTGACCATTTTAAATGGAGTTATTACCATTTTGACTTGAACCATTTTAGATGGAGTTATTGCCATTTTGACTTGACCATTTTAGATGGAATTATTACCATTTTGACTTGACCATTTTAGATGGAGTTATTGCCATTTTGACTTGACCATTTTAGATGGATTCATTACCATTTTGACTTGACCATTTTAGATGGAGTTATTGCCATTTTGACTTGACCATTTTAGATGGAGTCATTGCCATTTTGACTTGACCATTTTAGATGGAATCATTACCATTTTGACTTGACCATTTTAGATGGAGTTATTACCATTTTGACTTGACCATTTTAGATGGAGTTATTGCCATTTTGACGTGACCATTTTAGTGGAGTTACTACCATTTTGACTTGACCATTTTAGATGGAATTATTACCATTTTGACTTGACCATTTTAGATGGAGTTATTGCCATTTTGACTTGACCATTTTAGATGGAATTATTACCATTTTGACTTGACCATTTTAGATGGAGTTATTGCCATTTTGACTTGACCATTTTAGATGGAATTATTACCATTTTGACATGACCATTTTAGATGGAGTTATTGCCATTTTGACTTGACCATTTTAGATGGATTCATTACCATTTTGACTTGACCATTTTAGATGGAGTTATTGCCATTTTGACTTGACCATTTTAGATGGAATTATTGCCATTTTGACTTGACCATTTTAAATGGAGTTATTACCATTTTGACTTGAACCATTTTAGATGGAGTTATTGCCATTTTGACTTGACCATTTTAGATGGAATTATTACCATTTTGACTTGACCATTTTAGATGGAGTTATTGCCATTTTGACTTGACCATTTTAGATGGATTCATTACCATTTTGACTTGACCATTTTAGATGGAGTTATTGCCATTTTGACTTGACCATTTTAGATGGAGTCATTGCCATTTTGACTTGACCATTTTAGATGGAATCATTACCATTTTGACTTGACCATTTTAGATGGAGTTATTACCATTTTGACTTGACCATTTTAGATGGAGTTATTGCCATTTTGACGTGACCATTTTAGTGGAGTTACTACCATTTTGACTTGACCATTTTAGATGGAATTATTGCCATTTTGACTTGACCATTTTAGATGGAGTTATTGCCATTTTGACTTGACCATTTTAGATGGAGTTATTACCATTTTGACTTGACCATTTTAGATGGAGTTATTACCATTTTGACTTGACCATTTTAGATGGAGTTATTGCCATTTTGACTTGACCATTTTAGATGGATTCATTACCATTTTGACTTGACCATTTTAGATGGAGTTATTGCCATTTTGACTTGACCATTTTAGATGGAGTCATTGCCATTTTGACTTGACCATTTTAGATGGAATCATTACCATTTTGACTTGACCATTTTAGATGGAGTTATTACCATTTTGACTTGACCATTTTAGATGGAGTTATTGCCATTTTGACGTGACCATTTTAGTGGAGTTACTACCATTTGACTTGACCATTTTAGATGGAATCATTACCATTTTGACTTGACCATTTTAGATGGAGTTATTGCCATTTTGACTTGACCATTTTAGATGGAATTATTACCATTTTGACTTGACCATTTTAGATGGAGTTATTGCCATTTTGACTTGACCATTTTAGATGGAATTATTACCATTTTGACATGACCATTTTAGATGGAGTTATTGCCATTTTGACTTGACCATTTTAGATGGATTCATTACCATTTTGACTTGACCATTTTAGATGGAGTTATTGCCATTTTGACTTGACCATTTTAGATGGAATTATTGCCATTTTGACTTGACCATTTTAAATGGAGTTATTACCATTTTGACTTGAACCATTTTAGATGGAGTTATTGCCATTTTGACTTGACCATTTTAGATGGAATTATTACCATTTTGACTTGACCATTTTAGATGGAGTTATTGCCATTTTGACTTGACCATTTTAGATGGATTCATTACCATTTTGACTTGACCATTTTAGATGGAGTTATTGCCATTTTGACTTGACCATTTTAGATGGAGTCATTGCCATTTTGACTTGACCATTTTAGATGGAATCATTACCATTTTGACTTGACCATTTTAGATGGAGTTATTACCATTTTGACTTGACCATTTTAGATGGAGTTATTGCCATTTTGACGTGACCATTTTAGTGGAGTTACTACCATTTTGACTTGACCATTTTAGATGGAATTATTGCCATTTTGACTTGACCATTTTAGATGGAGTTATTGCCATTTTGACTTGACCATTTTAGATGGAGTTATTACCATTTTGACTTGACCATTTTAGATGGAGTCATTGCCATTTTGACTTGACCATTTTAGATGGAATCATTACCATTTTGACTTGACCATTTTAGATGGAGTTATTGCCATTTTGACTTGACCATTTTAGATGGATTCATTACCATTTTGACTTGACCATTTTAGATGGAGTTATTGCCATTTTGACTTGACCATTTTAGATGGAGTCATTGCCATTTTGACTTGACCATTTTAGATGGAATCATTACCATTTTGACTTGACCATTTTAGATGGAGTTATTACCATTTTGACTTGACCATTTTAGATGAAGTTATTGCCATTTTGACGTGACCATTTTAGTGGAGTTACTACCATTTTGACTTGACCATTTTAGATGGAATAATTACCATTTTGACTTGACCATTTTAAATGGAGTTATTGCCATTTTGACTTGACCATTTTAGATGGAGTTATTGCCATTTTGACTTGACCATTTTAGATGGAGTTATTGCCATTTTGACTTGACCATTTTAGATGGAGTTATTGCCATTTTTACTTGACCATTTTAGATGGAGTTACTACCATTTTGACTTGACCATTTTAGATGGAATTATTGCAATTTTGACTTGACCATTTTAGATGGAGTTATTGCCATTTTGACGTGACCATTTTAGATGGAATTATTGCCATTTTGACTTGACCATTTTAGATGGAGTTATTGCCATTTTGACTTGACCATTTTAGATGGAGTTATTGCCATTTTGACTTGACCATTTTAGATGGAGTCATTGCCATTTTGACTTGACCATTTTAGATGGAATCATTACCATTTTGACTTGACCATTTTAGATGGAGTTATTGCCATTTTGACTTGACCATTTTAGATGGAGTTATTGCCATTTTGACTTGACCATTTTAGATGGAATTATTGCCATTTTGACTTGACCATTTTAGATGGAGTTATTACCATTTTGACTTGACCATTTTAGATGGAGTTATTGCCATTTTGACTTGACCATTTTAGATGGAGTTATTGCCATTTTGACGTGACCATTTTAGATGGAGTTACTACCATTTTGACTTGATCATTTTAGATGGAGTTATTGCCATTTTGACTTGACCATTTTAGATGGAGTTATTGCCATTTTGACTTGACCATTTTAGATGGAGTTATTGTCATTTTGACTTGACCATTTCAGAAGGAGTTATTGCCATTTTGACTTGTCCATTTTAGATGGAGTTATTGCCATTTTGACTTGACAATTTTAGATGGAGTTATTGAACTTTTAGTTCATCCTTCTACATTTTAAATTTTAATTTCATAAAATTTTGCATGCTCGCTCATTACCGTATGGAGATAATATATTGTTTTGGCAGGTTGATAAAACATATTGTCCTCTTTGAATGGGTCATAAGAAGAAAACAGCTGCCTTTTTACGTGAAACTCCAACATTTTAGATCAGTGGTTTATTGTATCAGCGTGATATCCGCATTTTTCATGTACTCATACATTGTCCATACAGCCTACATAGTATATTTCCCAAAAAATTGAAGAATGTAGAGAAGACCTATGCTTTTGCGTTAAAAAATACTTTTAATTTGTTATTTTTCTAGTCCAAAATCAGTAACATAACTAGGTATCCATTAGCCCTTGTCTTGAAGATTTCATAGTTTACGATGATTCAGGTAAACTGATTAATAAATGTGATAGTAAACGTGATTCTGGCGAACCAATGTGTAGAATTGATAACTAATGGTAATTTGGAGGAATTATTGCATAAAACTGATAATAAACAGTGAGTGAAGTGAACTAATGCATATACATTTTACTTGATAGTTAACGTAAGGAACTAATTATTGAATATCTAAAGCTCACAATTCAACAAAAAATAATTTTGAAACAGTAACCATATTGAATGGAGGACGGAGATGTCGCATACATTCTTAATGTGGACAACACAAGGATGATCTCCGCCAAGCTTAATGTAGTGATACACGTTAGTTTCAATGGTTAAAGTAAAATGTAAACATCGCCGTGTATCTTATCGCAAGGTATTCTGGAATTGCTATCCATAAATTAACATTTCGGATTAATTTACAAAAACTATAAGAACGTTCTTTAATACAAATCATTTTGTTTAATCGATACATATATATAGTTAGATTGCTGTCAAATTACAATATTAAGTATATATATACCATCTACACACGCTTATACACATGTCTTATGTCTATCTCTAGATTTGCCTTACGAGACAAGGTAACATTACGATTATTGAAGCTCCTTTTAAAGGGAGTAGATGTGGTCGAGTGGTCTATGGCGCTGGACGTAAGGCTAAGCGAATGGTGCTGCAGTGTATCAATGGTGTGAGTTCAAATCCCGTCGAGGGAAGAACAAATATTTGACAGCTCAACAAATCTAATTCTAACACTGTTTGGTTTAATTTTCAGACGTATATATAGGGAGTGGATGTGGTCGAGTGGTCTAGGGCGCTGGACGTAAGGCTAAGCGAATGGTGCTGCAGTGTATCAATGGTGTGAGTTCAAATCCCGTTGAGGGAAGAACAAAAAATTGACAGCTCTAAAATCTAATTCTAACACTGTTTGGTTTAATTTTCAGACGTATATATATATATAATTGAGTAGCCAATATCCAATAATAAGCAATGACACTGGATATATAAACCGTGATCTTTAATTAATAAACCGAGAATGGACATCTCTGTCTGATTATTTGACCAAGATCTTTAAATCTAGAAATCGATATCACGGATTGCAGTATTGCGGAGTATGACTTGTTAATTATATTTTGAGTTCACGAGTCCGAAACAAATATCACTTATCAAAGTAACCTAGATTGTATCAATTTGGGCTTAGATAAAAACACACGTCTTAAAGTGGTGAAACGTTTGATGTAATACTAATTTTATACCTACCTTGAATGCATAGTCATCAACTATTATTATTTCGTTTGAAATGTGAAGTTTCCAACATGCATATGTATATGTGTGTGTTTCAAGTTAAACAGGAGACAACGGAAACATCTACTCGTATATAGTGAATAAAAAATGTCTATTTAATTGTATTTTTTAAACTTATTTCATCAAATAATTCTATGTCACCCATTTTGCACCATGTACTATAAATTAACCTTCAACCTTTTTAGTTTCAATGTCAACATCTTTCAATGTCAATGTATTTTTTCCCAAATTATTCTTAAAATTTAACTCTTTAGTTTTGTTTTTGTGAGGAGTTCGTGCTGTACTGTATTGTACGTATAGTTGTGATATTTATCACGATTTTCACAGAAGAAAAGCTGGGGATACCAAAGGGGTAATCAGAAGCGGTAAAAGGAAGAAGGACAGATAATACTATGGCAATGAGAAAAAGACAAATAATGGCCGACTAAGCTCTACACAGAAAGCTAATGATTGAGCAACACAATCCTAAGACTAAGCAGTTCCTGCTCCAATAGTGGCATCCGTTGTGCTATTCTAGTTAAAAATCGAATGATAAAACATATCCGTGGATATCGGTGAAACAGATATTCTGTCACGGTTGACCATGTCATGATAGCCATCTGATAACATTCAGAGAGATAACTTCAACAAAACCACTAAGAACCATTGGCTCATTTACTTCATTGCTAGTAGAAACGCCTCATCAAGTAAATTTTTATATGATCAACAGGAACTGGAATATCGTATCAACTGATATATATTATAACCTCCAGATGCAAGTTTCTCCCCATTTCTTCCATTTATATTTTTTATACCTTTTCTTAATTTTTCGAACTGAATTTGATGTTCAATGTGTTTTATCTAGATTGTGTGGCGGCCATCATCAATATGAACAAAGTGCAAGTCCTAAAAACAGGTTTGTTCCAGCTTTTTATGCGTAGTTGTATATTCTTGCATCAAGCAAAATCCAAGTAATACCTCCCAAAGATATATTCTACTGTATTACCCCGAATGCCCACTATATCAATTTAGCTGTACCTGGTTACTGTTCAGTTATTAGCTCGTGTAACATTTGACAAAACTAACCTAGTTATACGGATAGAGAGTTTTCACATGACGTCGTTATTTCGATGTGTTTAGTTCTTACCATGCAACGTTACAAGCAAGTGACAACCATGCAACGTTACAAGCAAGTGACAACCATGCAACGTTACAAGCAAGTGACAACCATGCAAAGTTACAAGCAAGTGACAACCATGCAACGTTACAAGCAAGTGACAACCATGCAATGCATCTATTCCAGTAGATGCCGAAAGAATACCGGATTTTATTAAATATATCTTTTTTACAAACGCTTAAATATTCCACTCAACTGTGTTAGAATTCTATTTTTTGGTAGATCAATTATTTGTATTTATGTTTTGACTTGGAGGGATTCGCTTAGCATTATGATGCACAATTAAAAGCTCGCCACCCCTCTTACCAAATTTACTGTATCAATGTATAGCTTCATTAAGCGATGAGATATCTTGTATTATACGACGATGCAAAAAAAAAAAAAAACTAAGCGCCCGAACATTAATGACAAACTGACCAAAAACAATTACATTTGGTGATTGGTATAACAGAAACATAGATATCTAACATGAATAACAAGCTATCTTCCTTGGATACTTGCATGATTTCTCGTACATGTATATATTTCTTGAATTAAAGTAATCGTAGTGCCAAATTAGGTATTGTAAATACAAAGTTTATAAATAACATTGCATATTGACACACAACTATGCAATAACGGTAGTGGTCAGCAACCATTATTTCTTACGTGTGATATTTTTGAACCTAGCATTTTAATTAGATACAATTACAATAAAAACCTTCAGATCTTTACGAAAAGGTAAAGAACTGGGAGACTAACCTCAGATAACCTAGTTCAAAACATCAAATGAATTCTTACGCAATAATATTGACAGTGTCAAGTTAAACTACTGTTTATATTGGGTACATATGAACCCAAAGCATGAAGTGGTCGACATGCAATATGCAAACAAATTGTTGAGATAATAGATAAAAGATATGAGACAGTCTTAATAAACACACATATACATTTTTGTATTTATAAACGGCAATACCATTCTTGTTCAGAACGTGTCAGATCTCTTTCAAATGTATTGATGACATTACACACTAAATAAAGCAATTGAGGAAGCAAACTTTATATAAAATCAGTCCCATGCAACATACATTAATTTGTTCCACACATGATTGGTATATAGATTAAGAAAAGTTAGAAGATACCAAAGGATTAATCAGAATCCGTAAAGCGAAAAAGGACAGACAACAAAATTTAAACGGACCGATCTACAAATGTTTTATTGCCAATTGAACAATGTTGCAATTATATCATGACGAGCACAAGTTAGTTTTTCATGAGATGTTATTATTTACCAATTTTATTTGTAGATAGTTGATTGTCCGTTTTGGCCATTGTGATGTCTGTCCTTCGATTTATAGATTCTGATTGCCCTTTGGTATGTCCGAACTCTTCTTATGAAATATGGTTTGATACAATGGGGACCGAACCGATGGTTTCCTGCACCCTAGTCGAATGTTCATATCTATATCCGCATAAAGATGATGTTCGATTCACCTTTACCCCCAGTTGCTTTGTAAAGCGGGGGGGGGGGGTCATTTTTATCTATGTTACTTGTATTTATTTATATAGACTGCCGCCAACACGTGTAACAGTAACACAACAGATGCCACAGGGACTGCTTACATTTATGGGGCACATGAGTCCATCCCTGGTTTCATGTGGATTGTTTAGTAGACCATTGCTTGACCTTTTTGACATTGTAGTATATGATCTTCTTTATACATGATAGGTCATTTAGTTAACATTTATGAGTGTAGGTGATGGTTAGTGACGTTGGCTATGGGAAGTGAGGGTAACAAAATCCAGTACATTCACCGGGCTACAGATATGACGTGATAGAATACACAACATATATGTCATTACGTAAAATATTTAATTTCTTCAACCAAATACACATCCAGCGCTGGTACATGGTGTTGTAGTAGGTAATTTATGGTGCATTCTTTGTGTTAACCAGAAATTCATCCGCTCCTTGTATAAATTATTATGTATTGTTATATTTGTATCCAGCAAGACATACTGTTTTGTTGTTATATCATACTGTGGCCACATTGGTAATCCGGGTCCGTTTGGATCACTGAAAAAATGGAAGATATATTATTACTTATATAATGATATTATAGCCTACAATAACAGGTAACTGATTCCAATAAACATATGAAATGGAATGAAATAAAAAGAACATTCACACCAATTGCATGGCTGAGATAATTCCAAGAAAAATTCATAATTTAATTAAGAAATAATGCATGACAGCCATAATTTGTGTCCAGCTTTAAACATGGTTAACATTATTTTAGTAAATAATTTATCCCGAACGATGAACTGAAAAAAAACACGCCAATGGTATGGCTGTGATAATTCAATGAAATTATCATAATCTGATTTTGGTTATATAATTTCGCTTTTTCATTGGGATAAACATTACATGTATATATATCTAGAATTAACTTCATAAGAAAAACCCATGTATTGCATTTTATTATCCTTTTATGGGTCATATTATTATAGAAGTGGTAATATCTGATGAAATAATTCCTACAATATTGATGTATTGTAAACGTTTGACATTTCAATTTTTCCTAACCATGTATCCCGCAGCTTTATTGGTGTGGGTAACCACAGTACCTGGGGAATACTAATGGCATGACACAAGTTACAATCAACCTTTATCACATTATGTTTATCATATACACCTCTCTAATGGTGGGAACCGAACGCACTGATTTCATAGATAGATATAAGACGACGACGATGATTTTTTCAAATTTTGATAGGTTCTTGGGTTATTTTTACATTTCCGATTTGCATAGCGACATACGTGTTTTTGTTATTATCTTAAGAAAGATTGTGATTATAACTCTCTTAGATTTGTTTTTCCCTAGATTTATGCAATATTGATAGTAGTCAACCTGTCAAGAAGAATTTGAAGAAATCAAAGGTGTAATCAGAATCCGTAAATCGAAGAAGGACAGGCAACGCAATGGCCAAAAGAAAAACGACAAAAGGACAAACAACGATTTACAAAACATACACATAAAACTAAAGATCGAGTAACACGAATCCCACTAAAACCGGGGGTGAATTCAGGTGCTCCGGAAGGGTAAGCAGTTCCTGTACCACTAGTGTCACCAGGCCCTTTCAATTAATATAATATAATACGTACCCCGTTTTGGCAAAATTACTCCAGTATTTCATCATCGTTAGGCTTAGTGATATATCGTCAGCAGGTATCGTAACATTATACTTTACTGGAAAGAGGAAGAGTAATTCTGATCCATGGCCTGCTCCTTTAAACCAAGGAAAGTATTCTAGCGAAGGAGAAAGAGCAGATCGTCTTCTACTCATGTACTGGAACTGCGTTGTCTTGTGGTTGTTGAATGCATGCATATTAAGGCTTTGCACGGCTGGACTATAGAAAAATAAGTCTCCATAAAAGTCCACGGCCTTCACACCTTGCTCTGGGAGGGATCCTTTACTGCTATACTTTCTACATATAGCTTCGGCGATAGTAGTATCATTGTTATAGTAATCACTTGCAAGTGGATGTAAAATGTGCTTACAGAGAAATTCTGAAGAGATTCCTTCGGAGATATTGAACGGAAGATATTTCTGCAGCGACGATAGATAACCGACTAACAGCGACCCTTCTGATTCACAAGTTCCAACCATCACATCTAGCGATTTAAAGAAACCATAAGCCGAAGAATTGTGGTTCGCTATTACTTTTCTAGGATTCTCTTTGATTAAAATGCCATCGACAACTGGTGCAAAATAACCAACAATATGAAAATCGGGCCCATCGGTCATACCGGATATGAAGCCTTGCATTGCATTGTAAACGTCATCTGAATGTTTATCTCTCATACAGGCCATGATGTCCGTTGTAAATTTGTGACTACAGTTAAGTACACGAGCTACTTCATCGCTTGCTTTATGAGGAACGGGCGTTGTCGAAAAGAACGAATTGCTTGTACCACTTTGCTCTATTACGCGTCGAAAAAGTCCACGATTTGCCGGAATTATTGCATGTAATGCCACGCTAAATCCACCAGCAGACTCACCAAATATAGTTATTGAATCAGAGTCTCCACCGAAGCTTTCTATATTTTCATTAACCCACTGAATAGCCAGCTTTTGATCCCATAGTCCATAATTACCGGAAGCTAAGCCGTCTGATGTAGCGAAAAATCCAAAGATGTTCAGACGATAGTTGATTGTCACAACAATGACGTCACCAGTGACACTAAGATATGACCCGTCATATGCCATCCCCTGTCCATCTACATATCCACCACCATGAACCCATATCATTACTGACTTCCTGTTTGACGTAGAGGCTCCATAAGGAGCATAAATGTTTAAATGTAAACAGTCTTCTGATTGGTTCAAGTTTGGGAGATATTGGCTCTCTTGTGGATCGAATTGTTGAATGCATGAAGGTCCAAAGCTGGTTGCATCAAGTGTTCCGTTCCATGGCCCATGAAGAACTGGTTGTCGAAATCTAAGATCACCTACGGGTGGCTTGGCAAATGGAACTTTCTTGAAAACTGTATAATATTTCCTCACATTGTTGATATTTACGGAAGATGATAAACCACGTATAGGCCCAAGCTTTGTTTGAAGAGAAACAAAACTGTCACAAGTTACTCCCGCTATTATCACCAATGGCAACAGAATTGATAAAATGGTCCGCATGGCTGTTACAGTTACCTACAATTATAAATAAGAAGAGTTTGAGGAGTAATCAGAGTCCATTGTAGGGTCTTAGATACAACTAATAATGTAGAATTATGTTGTCAATAAACTAGAGGTTGAATAACGGAATAATGTTTTCGTCCTGTACTTCCGTTCGGCATAAAAAATGTACGCGCAACTCATCCTACATCTTAAATTGGATTCCTTACAACTTTGAATTTTTGATTATAACCCAATGGAGATTCATCATCTATCTACCTATCACCACGGTATTTTACAGACTAATATTTAAGGAGTTAGATTTGATAGCTAAATGTAATGTGGGTGAAGTAATGTATAGAATTGATAGTTGAGGTGATTCTGGTGAACTAATAAGTAAAATTGCTTGTCACCGGTGATTCATGTAGACCATTACATAAAGTTGAAAATTTACAGTGGGTGAATTTATGCATATAATTGACAGTTTCGGTGATACAGGGGTATGCTAACGTATATAATTGATAGGAGAGTTTGAAGATGCCAAAGGGGTAATCAGAATCCGTATAGACAACGGTGATTCGGATGAACTGCCTACCCTTCCGGAGCACCTGAGATCACCCCCGGTTTCTAGTGGGGTTCGTGTTACTCGATCGTTAGTTTTATATGTTTTGTAGATCGTTGTTTTTCCTTTTGCACGCTTTCTTTTGGCCATTGTGTTGTCTGTTGTTCTTCGATATACAGATTCTGATTACCCCTTTGGTATCTGTAAACTCGTCTTATGCACAAAATTGATAGTTTATCAAAATAACATATTTAATCTAGTTTTTAGATAAAACAAATGTTTTTAATGTGGCGAAACGTTTGGAGCAATAACCATTTATTACCTACCTTGAGAACATAGCCATCTACTACTGTTATATCGTTTGAAATGTGAAATTGTTAACATACATATGTGTATATACATGTATATGTTTCAGGGTTAATCATCATATTACTGAAACATATACCTGTATATAGTGAATAAAGAATTTCCATTTAATTTTATTTGCTGAAACAAATCTCTGGCAGCCTATTTGCATCATGTACTATAAACTAACCTTCAACTTTTTTTAGTTTCAATGCCAACATGCTTTGATATCAAAGGATTTTTTTTTTAATTTTCAAAATTTAATATTAAGTTTTTCTTTGTAAGGAGTTCGTGATGCACCATATTTTACATATATTTGTGTTGGTGGACTACTGGCCCCTGTGGGTATCACCCGCCCAGTAGTCATTACTTCGGCACTGACCTGGTTTATTAGATATATTTTTACTGAAATTTACAGTTCCTAAATCATGTAATTATTGTTAAAACTAAGGTACTCCTCCCTCAGGCATAGGTGACCTTAGCCAATTTTGGATATTCTTTTTAAGACCATTAATTTTCTTGCTCCCAAAGATTTTAAAATTATTTGTCTTTCAAATATTTTATCTTAGAGCGTACCGATGAAGTTTATTTCAGAAACGCGTCGTGTGCACTAATTTTGACGTCTACGTTTTTATTCCTAGTGGTTAAAAAGTTGAAGTCATCACGTAGAACGTTTTACGGTCGCACACCATAGCTCAGTTAATCGTTACGGAATATTTATGTCACATATTACTACGGATATTTTCTATTTGTCATAATCACAATCCGGTTCCTTCCCCATTCATTATAAAATCATCAGGTTTGTCACAATAGTAACACGACGGGTGCCACTAGTGGAACATGGACCGTAAACCCTTCCGGAGGACCTGAGTTCACCCCGGTTTTTACATTTATTAGTGGGCTTCGTGTTGTTCATGTTGTGAAATTACACGCCTTCTCGCTTTTATTTCTGTGTTGTGATGTACGATACTATTACCGAGTGAAAACACTGTTCGATTCGTCTATACTCCCATTTGTTTTGTCGGGAGTTCATGTTTTATAAATGTTTATTTGTATTTATTTACGTTTTCTGGTGCCCAACATAATTTCTATGTCAGATGATGTTTAACAGTAACATGACGATTTTCACTGATAGAGCAGGAACTGCTACCCCTTCCGGAGCACCTGAGTTCACCACTGGTTTTCAGTGAGGTTCGTGTTACTCAATTTGTTCTCTGTGTAGTCTTTTGTAGATCATTTTTTGTTCTCTTGTTGGACATTGTATTGTCGATTGACTGCTTCTACACATTTGTTATCTTCAAATTTTGCTTCAGCTCTTTACGGAAAGATAAACAAATAGGAGACTAACCTCAGACTACCCACTTAAAAAAATATAATAAATGCATCCGCAGTGATATTGAAAGGTAAACAACTGTTTGCATCGATTGTATGTAAACCTGAAGCATGAAGTGATAGGCAAACTATATACAAACTAATTGTTGTTGTAATAGACAAAAATGAGACACCCTAATAAAGAAACTATGTATTAAAAAACGCTAAAGCCATTCTTGTTCTTAGCATAATAGATCTCAAATGTGCTAATAACATTAAGCCCAGAAAGAAATGAAGCAATTGAAGAAACAAACTTGATGTACAGTCCACCGTTGCTTTCAAAGATTATTCACACACATGATTGGAATATTGATGAATCAGCGATTGCTTTAATGTCAATCGAACAATGTTGTCGTTATATCATGACGAGAACAATCTACCTTTTCATGCATTATCTATTTACTTCAAGCTTATAGAATTTGGTTGCACACGATGGGGTCCAAACTGACGGTTTTCTACATCCTAGACGAATTGTCCGACCTATATTCGCATTAACACGATGTTCATCTTTACTCTCGGTTGGTATGCAAATGTTTTCTTTTATCTTTGGTATTTGTATTTGTATTTATTTATGCATATTGACACCAATAGGATTTCCATATCACTTGATGTCCGTGTCGTTTAACAGTAAGACGACGGATGATATTAGTATCACAGGAACTGCTACTCTTTCGACGACCTGAGTTCCTTCTCGGGTTTTAGTGAGTTTCATGTTGATCAGTCTTTGGCTTTCTGCTTAGTATTTTGTAGATCATTGTTTGTCCTTATGACATTGTATTGGCTATCCTGATATGTCATCTTTCGTAATGCTGACATGTTTTAACAGTCTGTGATGAACAATTTACAAGACGATTGACGATTGATGTACACTTGTATTGATTTTGAATAAGGATTTGCAACCTGGTTTTCCAAATATGCTTTGTACAAAGACTTCAGTTTTTAAAGAGGTAGTCAATATAGTTTTGTGTGAATGTGATGTCCCGAGCCTCTGTATAAATGGTAGGTTGCATGTATTTAATTAAATATTATGGAGTGTCGGTGATGTATAATGATGATGCCTACACCTTCGTCTACGGCTAGGAAAGGAGGTGAAATATTCATCATATTCACCGGGCTACAGACAAAACCTGATAGAATACCTACACCATCAATTCTGTCGTTACAATCATTGGGTGTTGCAGTTAGTGTTAAAGCAGAAAAATATCAATAAACACATATTTGAATTATATTAGATTAAGCTTATTAATTTATTGTTAACTATATAACACTTGGATCGGACACAAGCTATGCCAACTTACAAAGGTCCTGTCCACATATTTACATGCAATTATTTATTCCATGTATCATCAAGTAATAATATTGGTTATGCTAACTACATGTTACAACAAACAATGAGAAAAAAATGAAGGATTTTTGAAATTTTATAACATATTGAATTTCATATATCTTTACGTAATTGTACAGAATTGTCATATTCATGAAATAAGGCACAACAGAGAACAAAAGATTAACACAAAAGGTTTGGTTTGTGGTGTTTAGCGCCACTTTCAACAATATTTCAGCTATATTGTGGCGGTCAGCTTTATTGGTGGAGGAAACCGGAATACCCGGAGAAAACCACCGACCTGTGGCAAGTGACTGACAAACTTTATCACATAATGCTGTATCGAGTACACCTCGCCATAAACGGGATTCGAACTCACAGCTTTAGTGGTAATAGGCACTGATTGCATAGGTAGTTTAAATCAAATCAAATCATAGGTAAATCAAGCTACCGTACGATCACGACCACGACGACCCCGATTATATATATATATGTGTGTGTGTGTGCCTCATGTTAAACAGGAGACAAAAGAAACATCTACCTCTATGTAATGAATAACAACTGTCTATTTAATCGTATTTTTTAATCTAATTTGATCAAGTAATTCTATGTCACCAATTTTGCACCATGTACTATAAATTGACCTTCAACATTTTTAGTTTCAATGTCAATGTATTTTTGCCCAAGATATTCTTAAAATTTAACTTTAAGTTTTGTTTTTGTGAGGAGTTCATACTGTACTGTATTGTACGTATAGTTGTGATATTTATCACGATTTTCACAGAAGAAAAGCTGGGGATACCAAATGGGTAATCAAAAGGTAAAACGAAGAAGGACAGATAATACTATGGCAATGAGAAAAAGAAAAAAAAGACATATAATGGCCGACTAAGCACTACATAGAAAACTAATGATTGAGCAACACAATCCTAAGACTAAGCAGTTCCTGCTCCAATAGTGGCATCCGTAGTGCTATTCTAGTTAAAAATCGAATGATAAAACATATCCTTGGATATCGGTGAAACAGATATTCTATCACGGTTGACCATGTCATGATAGCCATCAGAAAACATTCAGAGAGATAACTTCAACAAAACCACTAAGAACCATTGGCTCAGTTACTTCATTGCTAGTAGAAACGCTCCATCAAGTAAATTCTTATATGATCAACAGAAACTGGAATATTGTATCAACTGATATATATTATAACCTCCAGATGCAAGTATTTCCCCATTTTTTCCATTTATATTTTCTATACCTTTTTCTTTATTTTTCGAACTGAATTTTATGTTCAATGTGTTTTATCTAGATTGTGTGGCGGCCATCATCAATATGAACAAAGTGCAAGTCCTAAAAACAGGTTTGTTCCACCTTTTTTTATGCGTAGTTGTATATTTTTGCAACGTACAACAGCATCAAACAAAATCCAAGTAATACCTCCCAAAGATATATTCTACTGTATATCCCCGAATGCCCACTGTATCAACTTAGCTGTACCTCGCCGGGTTGGAAATGTACCCTCGGATCACTTCTACCTCTACCTCTGTAAGATTGTTAAATACTTGTTATGTAATACACTACCAATATTACAACATGCTATTCTATCGTCTGGTAACCAAGGTTTGTTCGTTTGTTTGTTTAATGGTGCTTAATGCCACTTCCAACAATATGTCAGCTATAGCGTGGCGGTCAGCTTTATTGGTGGAGGAAACCGGAGTACCCGGAGAAAACCACAGACCTGTCGCAAGTCACTGACAAACTTTATCACATAATGTTGTACACCTCGCCCTGATCGAGATTCGAACTCACAACATCAGTGGTGATAGACACTAATTGCATAGGTAGTTGTAAATCTAACTACCATACGATCACGGCCAAGATGGCCCCCCCCCCAATGAATGTGTCATAAAGCTATAATGGCATATGTTCATTTATATGAAATGACAGTTTTTAAGGTTTTACTTTTAACCAACAAAACACATTAACATTGTAAAGACAGTTTATAAGAACCAGAAAAATGAATATTGAAACTAATATATAACATTTATTTGATCAATCTACTTCATCTGATCTTGACTTTAAAAAACGATCAACCAATCTGCTATCTCCGATTTTGAATAAAAGCAGAATCAATATAAGATTTTAGACACATGCATAGCCATACAAGTTAAAAGAACAAGTAACAGCAAAGCACACAAGTATTAACAATATCTTAAACAATCGTAAGAAAATGGAACAGCGATAAGACGACAACAAAAGTAATTACAGAGTCTGAATGACCATACAAGAACAAAAGAATGACGGGACAAGAATCAAATGTAATTTCACAGTCACGTTGAACTATTCAAATCACGTTTTAAAAAGAGACAAGGCAGTGAATATTTTATCTTTGGTTGGTTCAAATGTGGAAAGTGGTACAAATTAAACCGTTGTACAATATGCATATGATATGCACATATAAAGTCTCATAACATTTGAACAATATAAGTGAAACGCTTCATAATGTATATAGACTCTCCGACTTAGTAATTTGGTTAATCGTTGACGACCGACTATTTTGTATTCAATAACTCTGGAATGACAGAAGAAATATTCATCAAAAAGCATACCAAACACTGCTCTGGTGATGTTTGAACAATATAACAACGAAATTATTGATGTTATTCAAATTCTTGACCCAAACAAAGCAACAGGACCAGACAAAATAAGTCATAAAATGCTTAAAATTTCTCCTGAGAAAATTGCAAAGCCCCTTCTAATAACATTTAATAAATCTTTACAACAGAGCAAATATCCTTCTAATTGGAAGAGTGCTCATGTTATTGCAATTTTCAAAAAGGGTGACACAACCCTACCCTCCAACTATCACCCGATATGTTTAATAAGTTGTGTAGGTAAATTAATGGAACGAATAGTTTATAAACATGTTTACAATCATTTTGTTAATAACAAACTCATATATAAATACCAATCGGGGTTTTTGCCAAAACATTCCACTGTCCATCAACAATTAGAACTATACAATTCGATCCTAAACGCTCTAAAAAAAAAAAGAATTTAGCTGCTTCGTCTTTTGCGATTTTTCTAAAGCTTTCGACAAGGTTTGGCACAAAGGTCTTATTCACAAAATGAATTCATACGGAATTCAAGGGAAGTTAATAAAATGGTTCGAAAACTATCTGTTCAAAAGAAGACAAAAAGTAATTAATAAAAACTCTTGGTCAAGTTTCGGACCTGTCTCAGCTGGTGTACCCAAAGGGTCTGTATTGGGTCCCCTCATGTTTCTAATATACATAAATGATATAGGAGAAAAACTTATATCGTTGAATAGATTATTTGCTGACGACACATCACTCGGATATTCTAGTCAAAGTGTTGATCAAATAAAAACTGTAATCAATCATGATCTACTCGAACTAAATGCCTGTTCTAGTAAATGGCTAATGTCATTCAATCATGAAAAAACAGAAATCTTGTTTTTCTCCAATACCGGTAACATAGACAACATCGAATTTTCTTTTAATGACAAAAGTATCCCTTTATCTACTAGTCATAAGCATCTGGGAGTTATCCTCTCCCAAAATGCAAAATGGAATGAACATTTAGAAAATATGATAACAAATATAACCAAACACAATATTTATACAATATGTAGACCGAAAATCCAGTTCATTGTTTATGTTGTTAATCTTGTGGAATCATTTATACTTACTGTACTTAGTAAGTCATTACTAACTGGATTTGATGCTTATATTTACTGCCAACTGGTTGGCCATTAATTGTAGTTACTACATTGTCCGAACTTGACTTGATTGTTAATGGACTGTATGCATTTGTAATTATATGTTTACATTAACAATTTAAAAAAATTAATTGAAGTTGTTTGACAAGGCACGACTCATCTCAAGAAGAGTTTGAAGATATCAAAGGGATAATCAGAATCCGTATATCGAAGAAGAACAGAAAACACAATGGTCAAAAGAAAAACTACAAAGTTTTAGCTCGTGTAACTTTTGACAAAACTAACCTAGTTATACGGATAGAGAGTTTTCACATGACGTCGTTATTTCGATGTGTTTAGTTCTTACCATGCAACGTTGCAAGCAAGTGACAACCATGCAATGTATCTATTCCAGTAGATACCGAAAGAATACCGGATTTTATTCAATATATTTTTTTTACAAACGCTTAAATATTCAACTCAACTGTGTTATAATTCTATTTTTTGGTTGATTAATTATTTGTATTTTTGTTTTGACTTGGAGGGATTCGTTTAGCATTATGACGCACAATTAAAACCTCGTCGTAATGAAAGCGGGAGGTTTGGCGCTTTAAAATCTGATTCAACCCACCATTTGTTTAGAAATGCCTGTACCAAGTCAGGGTCACTACGGTTTTCACAGTTTTCCGGTTGTTGACTGATTTTGTCTGTTTATATACTTATGAGTTTTGACTTTCCCTTTGTAAGATTGTTCGGAGTTCGGTAATTTTGATATTACCCTTATTTATCAAATTCACGGTATCAATATATTAGCTTCATTAAATAATGAGATATCTTGTATTTTAAGACGATGAAATACAAGCTTAGTGATTTTTAATCGCATCTAATATTTTACATAAAAAGAAAAAGAAAAAAAAAGAAGAAAAAGAAAAAAAAAGAAAAAAAAACTGAGTGCCCGAACAGTAAGGACAAACTGACCAAAATAATTACATTTGGTGATTGAAATAATAGAAAGGTAGATATCTAAAATGAATAGCAAGCTATCTTCCTTGGTTACTTGCATACTTTCTCGTACATGTATTCATTTCTTGAATTAAAGTTATCGTAGTAACAAATTAGGTATTGTAAATACAAAGTTTATAAATAACATTGCATATTTACACACAACTATACAATGACGGTAGGTAAAGAAATGGAAGACTAGCCTCAGATAACCAAGTTGATATCATCTCATGAATTCCTACCCAATAATATTGACAGTGTCAAGTTAAACTACTGTTTCTATGGAGTACATATGAACCTGAAGCATGAAGTGGTCGACATACAATATGCAATCAAATTGCTGTAGTAATAGATAAATAATGAGACAACTTTATTAAACAAATATGTACATATTTGTATTTGAAACGGTAAAACCATTCTTGTTTAGGACGTGTCAGATCTCTTTCAAATGTGCTAGTGGCATTAAACAATAAATGAAGTAATGTGAGGAAGCAAGCTTTATATAAAATCAATTCCATTCAACATACATTAATTTGTTCCACACATGATTGGTATATAGGTTAAGAAAAGGTAGGAAGATACGAAAAGGTTAATCAGAATCCGTAAAGCGAAAAAGGACAGACAACAAAATTTAAACGGACCGATCTACAAATGTTTTATTGCCAATTGAACAATGTTGCAATTATATCATGACGAGTACAAGTTAGTTTTCCTGAGATGTTATAATTGGACCAATTTTTGTAATAGATAGTTGTTTGTCCTGTTATCCCTTTTCTTTTGGCCTTTGTGTTATATGTCCTTCGATTTCCGGATTATGATTGCACTTTGGTATCTTCAAAATCTTAATATAGAACTTGGTTTGATAAAATGGCGATCGAACCGATGGTTTCTTGCACCGTAAGCGATGTTTCATACATATATCCGCATAAACTTGATGTTCAATTTATCTCTACTCCCAGTTGGTTTGTATGGGGTTCATTTTTGTCTATGTTCGTGTGGTGTAAGAGTAATACAACGGATGTCACATACTGCTTACATTGATGGGGCACCCGAGTACATCCCCGGTTTGATGTGGATTGTTTGGTAGATCATTGCTTGTCTTTTTTGACATTGTATTTTATGTCATTCTATGTTATCTTTCTTTATGCTGCCATGCTTAAAAAGTCTGTGATCGGCAATTTCAAAGATACATGTTGCAAAGTTGATTTTGAATTTTGATTTCTAACGGGGTTTCGAAATAGTCTTTGCACAAATAATTCGATTGTCAAAGACGTAGTCAGTATAATCTAGTCCAAATGTGATGCATACCAAGAGCTTTTCTCAATTTTTTTTATTTTTATAAATAATAGGTCATTTAGTTAAAATTGATGAGTGTAGTTGATGGGTAGTAACGTTGACAAAATCCAGTACATTCACCGGACTACAGATATGACTTGATAGAATACACATACCATTAAATTTAACACGTACAATATCAAAGCAAAAATAAAAATTTCAATACGTAAAATATTCTATTTCTTTAACCAAGTACACATCCAGCGCTGGTACATGGTGTTGTTGCAGGAAACTTATGGTGCATTACTTGGGTTAACCAGAAATTCATCCGCTCCTTGTATAGATTATTATGTACTGTTACATTTGCATCAAGCAAGGCATACTGTTTTGTTGTTCTATCATACTGTGGCCACATTGGTAATCCGGGTCCGTTTGGATCACTGGAAATATAATAAAATAATAATTATCTGTTTAAATGCAAATACCAAATTCCTATAAAAATATGAAATAAAATGCATGGCTGTGATCATTCCACGAAATTATCATCATTTGATTACGAAATAATTCATGGAAGCCATAGTTTGTATCCAGTTTTAACATGGGTAACATTATTTTTGCAAAACAATGTACCCCGAACAATGAACTGAAAAGAAATCACACCAATCACATGGTTGTGATAATTCAATGAAATTATTATAATATGATTTTGATTGTATCATTTCTCTTTTTTCATTAGTATATAGTACATGTGTAGATATCTAAGAACAACCCATGTATTACATTTTATACAAAAGCTTGTAAAAGATAAGAAGATTCATGAGGCTAGAGCCTTTAATTTCAAATACAGGTATATTGATGACGTTTTATCTATCAATAATTCTAGATTTGCAGAATTTCTTCCATTGATATATCCTCCAGAGCTGGAAGTTAAAGAGATCACCGATACAGCTTCGTCCGCATCATTTTTGGACTTATACCTCGAATTTGACGACAGTGGTCAACTCAGTACTAAAATTTATGATAAACGGGACAACTTCAATTTTAAAATCATAAATTTTCCAAACATGTGCAGCAATATACCAGCTTCTCCTGCATATGGTTGCCATGTCCTAGATTGATTATAAATTACAGAATAAGCCAAACAAAGTTGTATTTGTATTATAGCCACCGACACAGGTGGCTTCTTTGAACTTGAAGGTACATACATTTGTGATCTACATCAACGCATTTATTTAAACTAAAGGAACAATGCAAAGCATGAAGAAAAGGAGAGGGGAAATGGGAGATATAATGAAATACATGTAGTTAAAAGTAACAAGGTTAGTAAGAAATGTTTAAAGACAACAATGGGCTAATCTGAAGACATAATTCGACGAGTAACAGTTATTACAATGGCTACAAGATAAAGAACAAAGTACAAACAATGAGCTACGAAGACGAAGTCCATTACAACCCAGGTGTAAAAGTAAGTGCTCCGGAAGGGTCAGCAGTTTCTGCACCACTAGTGACACCCGACCTGCTACTCTTATTACAAATGAATGTTGAAAAACTACTATAATAACAGCTACTCGATATAAAAAAAAAACAACAACAAAAACACGAGAACATAATAGTTCATTACATAATCATCATTACATCATTAATAAATGTTGTATGCTCCAGATAACTATATTGTTATCCTGGTAAGTTGAGGAATGTGACCGTTATCATCAGTTGATAATGGTCTTTCATAATAATTAGGGAATAGTTATAAAACCCATCTTTTCTTTTCATCAATACAATATAATACGTACCCTGTTTTGGCAAAATTACTCCAATATTTCATCATCGTCAAGCTTAAAGATATATCGTCAGCAGGTATCGTTACACTATGCTTTATTGGAAAAAGGAAGAGTAATTCTGATCCATGGCCTGCTCCTTTAAACCAAGGATAATATTCTAACGAATGAGAAAAAACAGATCTTCTTCTATTCATGTACTGGAACTGCTTGGTCTTGTGGTTGTTAAATGCATGCATATTAAGGCTTTGCACGGCTGGACTATAGAAAAATAAGTCTTCATAAAAGTCCACGGCCTTCACACCTTGCTCTGGAAGGGATCATTTACTGTTATACTTTCTACATATAGCTTCGGCGATAGTAGTATCATTGTTATAGTAATCACATGCAAGTAGAGGTAAAACGCGCTTACAGAGAAATTCTGAAGAGATTCCTTCGGAGATATTGAACGGAAGATATTTCTGCAGCGACGATAGATAAGCGACTAACACCGACCCTTCTGATTCACATGTTCCAATCATCACATCTAGCGATTTAAAGAAACCATAAGTCGAAGAATTGTGATTCGCTATTACTTTTCTAGGATTCTCTTTGATTAAAATGCCATCGACCACAGGTGCAAAATAACAAACAATATGAAAATCAGGCCCTTCGGTTACAAAGGATATGAAATCTTGCATTGCACTGTAAACATCATCTGAATACTTACTTCGCATACAAGCCATCATGTCTGTTGTCAATTTGTGAGAACAGTTAAGAGCACGAACTATTTCATCACTTGCTTTATGAGGAACGGGCGTTGTCGAAAAGAACGAATTACTTGTACCACTTTGCTCTATTACGCGGTGAAATAGTCCACGATTTTCCGGAATTATTGCATGTAATGCCACGCTAAATCCACCAGCAGACTCACCAACTATAGTTATTGAATCAGGGTCTCCACCGAAACTTTCTATATTTTCATTAACCCACTGAATAGCCAGCCTTTGATCCCATACTCCATAATTACCGGAGGCTAACCCGTCTGATGTAGTGAAAAATCCAAAGATGTTCAAACGATAGTTGATAGTCACAACAATGACGTCACCTGTGACACTAATATATGACCAGTCATATGCCATTCCTTGTCCAACTACATATCCACCACCATGAACCCATATCATTACTGACTTCCTGTTTGACGTGGAGGCTCCACCAGGAACATAAATGTTTAAATGTAAGCAGTCTTCTGATTGGTTCAAGTTAGTGAGATACAGGTCCGCTTGTGGATCGAGTTGCTGAATACATGAAGGTCCAAAGCTGGTTGCATCTAAGTGTTCCATTCCATGGCCCATGAGGAACTGGTTTTCTAAATTTAAGATCACCTACGGGTGGGTTGGCAAATGGAACTTTCTTGAAAACTGTATAATATTTCGTTACATTTCTTATAACTATAGAAGATGATAAACCACTTATAGGTCCAAGTTTTGTTTGAAGAGTAATAGAACTGTCACAAAGTACTCCCATTATTATCACCAATGGCACAAGAAGTGATAAAATGGCTCTCATGGCTGTTAAATTACCTACAAATATTAAGAAAATCTCCATTATAGAATCTTAGATACTACTAATAATGTCAAATTAAGTTGTTAATAAACTAGAGATTGTATAAGTGAATAATATCGTATTCGTTCTGTCAGTCCGTTCGTCATAAAAGATCGTACGTGCAACTCCTACATTTTAAATGAGAATTCCTTACAACTTTGTATACTTGATTATTACCAATTGGAGATTGACCTACCACTAAGGCCTATTATGGACTAATTTGTATGGAGTTAGAGTTCATAGATAACGGTAATTCGAGTTAACTAATGGATATAATTGTTTGTTAAGGTGATTCTTAAGAACCAATGTATGGAATTGTTTGCTGAAGGGGATTCAGGTGAAATATTACATAAAGGTGATAATTTACAGTTGTGAGCTAATGCAAATGGATAGTTTCGGTGCTTCATGGTTGAACTAAAGCATACAATTGATGTTTAACAGTACATCTGGTGAACCATAGTTGATAATCAAAGGAATTTTGGGAGAACATATGTTAATACTTGATAGATAAGGGTAATTCGGCACTCTAGTGCATTTAATTGATAGCTTACTGTGATTCAGTTATTAAAGAAATCATTCTCGGATGCCGGCTCTATGCTTATTCTAACATGGGTAGGCATTATATTTGTCATTATTTTACATCGAGCGATAGTTTCATCTGATTTTTTTTGTATATTTATTATTTTTATTCTTTTAACTTAACATACATAAAGTACAAATATGCAAAATACGCTGTCGATTAGATATGCCTTCTGCGCATGTGCTAGGGTGTTCTGTGCTATTTAGAGTCCTACAATCAGACAAGATGAACAATGGGAAAACCGTGCAAATAATTTCCGAATAAAAGATAAGAAAGGTTAATTCAAAGAACAAGCAAATAAGCAGATCACGGATTAGGGTTGTGGTGTTTAACGCCACTTTCAACAATTTTCAATTATATTGTTGCGGTCCGTTCTATTGGTGGAGGAAACCGGAGTACCCAGAGAAAACCGCCGACCTACCGCAAGTCACTGACAAACTTTATCACATAAGGTTGTATTGAGTACATTTCGTCATGAGTGGGATTCGAACTCACAATAGATAGTCGTAAATCCATTCTGTAACTTTCAACAATGGAAAACGATTTTCAATAGAACCATATGACTTTTTACCTGTTCGATATTGTGGAATTAATAAAATGCATTTTTCATCAATGTATCACCAATATATCATAGGATGTTTTGGACACGTCTATATATCAATGACCATTTAATTCCTTATTAAGAAAATGTAAAAAATTCAAGCTACCTATGTTCTAAAATCGTACAAATGAGAGAATCAATTGTATAATCGAGATATACGATATTATAATCATGACACAATGAACTATGAAATGGGGATCCCGATTACTGGACCAAGCTCTTTAGATTAGAAATTCAATTTCATAGATTTGTATTGTTCTGAGAATTATGGAAAAAAGCTTTAACCAGTGATAGTCAAAAATTCAAAATCAACAAAGCGTACACTTACCTCTTTCTTCAACTCATTGAACAACCCACGACATATAACTCTGGAAATCCAACTCCTGGCTTGGGACAAGCACAAACATGTAACGGGGTTAAACCGGTTAATTGGATCCCAAGTATGCACTAAATAGTTTTGGTAATTATATCTTCAGTTAAAGAGTCCGAAACAATTATTGCTTATAAAAAAATAATCTTGATTGCATTCATTTGTCTGAGTTTTGGATAAAGTGAAACATTTAATATTTATTTAATACGAGTCTAAGCGACCTACCTTGAAGATGTGGATCACATCTACTGCTTTTAAAACACGTTTAATACATTTTATATTTTTTATTGCAAGACAACGAAAACATTTAACCGTATGTGGTGAAGAAATAATTTCCATTCAAGGTTATTTGTACTAACAGTTGTCCGCAGAAATTTTTGATTATTCATTCGTGTATTCCATTATATGATTTTCTGAATTTTAATTTTCGGCACTTGAATGTATCTTGCGTACTAGAGTCCTTAAAAATTCAATGATATCACCCATTGACTGTGGTACTCCTCATGCATGGTATTTTGTTTATATTGTTAGAAAAACTATTTTTTTTTCACTGAAAGGGGCTCAACTTTTGGTTCTACTTTTATTTAAATTACCCTGAGCTTCTTCATAAATAGTAGGCGAGTGGAGTTAAAAATATCCATATCACATTTACTGGGCTACAAATATGACTTGATAGAATACGTATTCCATCAATTTTGTCCTTACAATCATAAGGTGTTGTCGTTAATTTTAAAACAGAAGCTCACCACTAAAGTTTTATGGTCAAATCCTCCTCATGGCAAGGTATCCTCGATACAACTTAATTTGATAACGTTTCTCAGTGACTTCCGAAAGGTCGGTGGTTTTCTTCGGGTACTGCGGTGTCCTCCATTCATAAATAACTGACCACCACGATATTACTGTAATACTGTTGAATGTGGCGTGAAGCACCATAACCCCTAAAACAGAAACAAAGACATTTTAGTACGTAACATATTTTATTTCTTCAACCAAATACACATCCAGCTCTGGTACATGGTGTTGTAGTAGGTAATTTATGGTGCATTATTTGTGTTAACCAGAAATTCATCCGCTCCTTGTATAAATTATTATGTATTGTTATATTTGTATCCAGCAAGACATACTGTTTTGTTGTTATATCATACTGTGGCCACATTGGTAATCCGGGTCCGTTTGGATCACTGAAAAATATAATAAGATAATAATTATCTGTTTAAATGCAAATACCAGATTCCAATACATACGAATATGATATGTCAACTGCATGTCTTTGATAATAAATATTTGCGAAGAGATTTTGAAATCGATTTGAGTGAAATTATGTACTAATAGTACATAAACCAAACTTAACATCCTAAATAGTTACATTAAGACATTTATCCCATGTATTATACTTTATTATCCATTGATAAGCTAAATTCGTGTTCATGTCTGAATAAGCATTTTCAACTCGTGTCTAATTGCCGTTAATGATGCATTATCAGATATCTACGGGTCTACCCGTTGGTATTTTGATTGTACAGCCACTAAGCACTTCTGTATTGTCCGAAGTGAAGCCGGAGGCTGTACGGAATTGCTCAATGGTGGTACATTCTTATGTCTTACGATTACCTTGTACACCATCTAATGTTAAAAGATGGTAGAGGCCATCGGCTCTCTTTAATACAGGTAATATTATACATAAAGCAATTTCTATGCCAATATATTATACATAATGTTCAAGATTATAACGTTCTTTTATTATATAGTTAAACTGATCTCTACGATAAAAATAAAATATTGTCGAAAGTGGCGTTAAGCACCATAACCCCATTGTTCGCCCTGTTATATGTGAGGCCTGGCATTATACGCAGATGTGGAAGACACTTGCATAACCACATAATTTCACTAAGGGAAGGTGTGGGACCACAAAACTAATTTAAACTGGAACAGGAACTGTTAACTCTTCCGGAGCACACAAGTTTATTCGCGGTTTTTAGTAGGGGGCTCGTGGTGCTCCATCTGCAGTTTTCTGTGTAGTGTGTTGTAGATCATTGGCTGCCCTTTTTCTTTTGACCATTGTATATTGTCTGTCCTTCAATTTACGGCTTCTGGATACCTTTTTGATATCTTCTAAATTTTCTTTTTCCCAGCACTTTTTGAAGTGCCTGTACCAAACCAGGAAAGTGACCGGTCATACATTTGTGTGTCAGGAGTATTAATTTTACACCTTTCTATGATTTTTCTATTGGATTTTGGAATTGTACCGACAGTGTGGTATTTTTTTGCTTTTTTTCCCATTTTATTCTTAAATCACACGGAATATTACTAAGCTGTGCAGAAAGGAAGTGGAAGGACAAAAGACAACAACAAAAAACACAAAAAAAAACCACACACAATAAAAAAAAAACAAAAAACAAAAAACAAAAATAGAAAAAAAAAACAAAAAACAAAAATAGAAACAAAAGCAAAGCAAAACATGGGAATACACCACCTCGCCAGTTGTCATCCTTCTTGTAAATTGATAGCAATTCAACGGTATCGGAAGCTTGAAATGGTTGTTTTTTTTAATTCAGATTTAGAAATGGAAATATATCATATAATTCTATTTCATGAGTACAAGATTTTACCTACCCCGTTTTGGCAGAATTACTACAGTACTTCATCATCGCCAGGCTTAAAGATACATCGTCGCCAGAAGATCTTGTTACATTCAATATCATTGGGAATAGGAACGGCAATTCTGATAAATGACCTGATCCTTTAAACCAAGGATATGATTCTAAGGGGAGAGAAAAAACAGATCTTCTTCTACTCAAATACTGAAACTGCTTTGTCTTGTGGTTGTTAAAAGCATGCGCATTAATGCTTTGCACGGCTGGACTATAGAAAAAATAAGTCTTCATAAAAGTCCACGGCCTTCATACCTTGCTCTTGAAGGGACCCTTTACTGCTATATTTTTTTACATATAGCTTGTGCTATAGTAGTATCATTGTTATAATGATCACCTGCAAGTTGAGGAAAGATATGTTTATACATGAAGTCTGAAGATATTCCTTCCGTGACATTGAAGGAAATATATCTTTGTATCAATTCCATAATTCTAATTAATATCGATCCTTCGAATTCACATACTCCAATCATCACATCTAATGATTTAAAAAAATCATAGGCGGAAGAATTATGATTCGCTATGACTTCTTTTGGATCTTCTTTTAGGAAAATTCCGTCGAACACCGGTCCAAAAGAAGTAGCAACCAAATGTAAATCGGGCAGATCAGTAACAGCGAATGAGGCGCCTAGCATTGCATTGTAAACATCATTTGAATGTTTATTTCGCATGCAAGTTATCATATCGGTTGACAGTTTGTGAGCACACTTAAGTACATTGCATCACTTGCTTTATGTGATATAGGCGTTGTCGAAAATAACGAATTACTTGTACCACTTTGCTCTATTACGCGACGAAATAATCCATGATTCTCCGGAATTATTGCATGTAATGCAACACTAAATCCACCAGCAGATTCACCAAATATGGTTATTGAATTTGTGTCGCCATTGAAACTTACTATATTTTCATTAACCAGCCTTTGATCCCACAGTCCAAAATTACCGGACGCTGAGCCATCTCATGTAGAGAAAAATCCAAAGATGTTCAGACGATAATTGATAGTCACAACAATGACGTCACCAGTGACGCTGAGATATGATTCGTCATACAGCATCCCTTGTCCATATTAATACCTGCCACCATATCATTACTGACTTCTTGTTTGAAGTAGAGGATCCAGCAGGTATATAAATGTTTAGAAATAAGCAGTCTTCTGATTGGTTCAAGCTAGGAAGATATGGTACTGCGTGTGGATCAAGTGACTGAATGCAAGAAGGTCCAAACCTAGTGGTATCTAGCTTTCCGTTCCATGGTCCATGAGGAACTGGTTTTCGAAATCTAAAATGGAACTTTCTTGAAAACAGTATAATATTTCGTCACATTGTTTATATCTATAGAAGATGATAAACCACTTATAGGCCCAAGTTTTGTTTGAAGAGTAACAAAACTGTCACAAAGTACTCCCGCTATTATCACCAATGGCAGCAGAAGGGATAAAATGGTTCTGATGGCTGCTAAAGTTACCTACAATTATTAAGAAAATAAAACACAACTGGTAATGTATAATAATGTTTACAAGCGGAATGCGCGTTACGCAACTAATGATTCAGTTTACATTACAGTACAAAATGTAGATGTTTGGTTATTAAAATGTATTTCTATTTTTAAGCTTGGATGGAGGGCGGCACAACCAAGTACTATCTTAGCCAAACTTGGTATAATACTGTTGACCATTAGTTGTCTATGTGTTATGAACATTTAAAGCACAAGACACAGTCGATGGTTTTACGGGTTCACAATACACTGAAAACTGTTGTTTGACCAATTTAGAAGATAATTCCCACTGTGAGAATGCAAAAATGAAGATCTCTGATTACTGGTCTGAGATCTTAGGATATGAAAAGCGATTTTTTTTTCATGGAATGATGTTTTGGAAAGTATGTACCTAAAATGTTTTGGTAATTTTTTATCAAAGTCCGAAGCAAATATCGTCTATAAATGTAACAGTGCAAAAATAATCTTGAAAGGTATCAATTTTTCTTATTAAAACAAAGTTTTGGATGTAGTGAATATTGATATTTATTTAATACGAGTCCAAACGACCTACCTTGAATATATAGAAATCATCGACTGTGTTTAAAACATGTTTGTAACATATATACATAAATATTTGTTATTACAAGACAACGGAAACATCTACAGTATGGTGAAATAATAATTTCTATTTCGGTTTAATTGTACTAGCGGGTCTCGGTCAGCCATAATATTTAAAGTATGGTGAAATAATAGTCGTAATTTCTGATGAATCATTTGTACCATCAAATGACCTTCGGAATTTTATCTGTCAAAGTTTCCATTTTTCCTATATTGAAAAAAAAGAGTAATTGAGTGATTGTTGTTTAGCGCCATCTCATCAATTTTTCAGCTATATCATGGCGAAAACAAGTTAATTTTCAATGAAATGATGATGTCCGCTTTACACTAGACCAACGTGCTTAGTTGGATTTGTATAGTGCTAGCCCATTGAAACAACAGTCTGCGGATAGACACGTCGTCCCACTCGGACACATTAACCTGATTCCGAGCCAACCAGTTTTGCTCTTTTCCCTTAATGATGCGTGCTTAGCGGAGAAGCATCAAATACCAATTTCATAAAATCTTTGGTTTGACCCGATCGAGGCTCGAAACCACGATCTACCGCACTCGATGCGAGCACGCTAACGATGCGGTTTTGAAAAAAAAAGATGATTTTTTTAAATGAAACTTTTTATTACCGAAACTTTACTCAAGAGGACACAATTTTGATTTTTCTTTAAATATTCAGTGTGGTAATATAGATCATGGTCATGAAAATCAAGATATCCAGATATACAATTGTCATGGATGTTTTATTTGTAAGTATCAGTTAACCACAATGATACAGCTAGAGTTCTATTGTCGAACGACAAATAAGCAATTATGCCTTTCCCATTCGATATTCGAATATGTCTATTGAAGTATACGATGTTAGCACTATGTGATTGATTACTTAATAACATTGCAATGCATAGCTTTGGCTTAGGGTTATGGTGTTTAACGTCACTTTCAACAATATTTCAGCTATATAGTGGCGGTCAGTTTTATTGATGGAGGACATCGGAGTACCCGGAGAAAACCACCGACCTGCCGCAAGTCAATGACAAACTTTATCACATAAAGTTGTATAGAGTACACTTCGCCATGATCGGGATTCGAACTCACAACTTTAGCGATGATATGCACTGATTGCATAGTTAGTTGTAGATTCAACTACCATGCGAGCACGAGACGGTCCCCCTCCTGACTAAAGTAGTTCATACATCAGTAATCATATGACAGTAAAAGATTGTATTTTTGTGTGTGTGCTTAATATTCAAAATGGCAAATACTGCACATTACGTATCTAAATGATAAATCTTAAAAAAAAATGACATATCTTACTGCTATTATACGCTATCAGTCTAGAAAGTCGGATATGTCACAATGACCGACAGCTTGACCTGTTAAACTGTGAGGCACAACACGACATTTTTAAACTGGACATTTAGAACCGTCTGCTGTTTTTGTTTAGACAGGCGATCATTATAGATTTTGTAAGCGAAGGGTCAGGTATAAATGAAGTTTCTGATACCCATAAAAATATTTCTTTTTTTTATTATTGAAAGCCAATCAAAATTTTACTTTCCCTTTTCATTGATTGCTAAAAGGCGTCTGTTAACCAATCAACATTCTACTTTGCGCGGGGACGTCAGATAATAAGTTTCTGTGTTTTGGTTTTCTTCTCTCGTATAACCATCATCAGTGATGAGTAATATAAACCCCCAAAATGTAAATTATATCGTGGCGTATTTTGTTATTAAAGAAGAAACAATATATGTGACGACACATGAGTGAGAAGTGTGAACGTTTTAGCCACCTAGGACATAATTAAGTAAAAGAGGGATACAAACTATGTTATTGCTCCTCATACCAATATTTGACACCAAAAAAATAAACAAACTATATTTTTAGCATGGAACCAACAATTTGTTTTTCGCTTGTCAGTTCTGAAAACTTTTTTGTACCAGTCCTAAGACATTTCCCCGCACTGTCCGGTCCAGTCTTATAACTGCCTCCCCCTTTTCAAACAGTCCGGTCCACTCCTACGTTGCTATGTAAGCATATTCCAATATTTGTTTATATAAAATTGAAGTCAACATTAATATGCAGCTGATACTGATTGTAAACAATTACGTCATGTTTGCCATGATACGAATGCTAAATGACCACAGAGGAATGCCAGATGTAATATATATAGACTTTTATATTTGGTAATGACAGGGTGACCATGCACGCTCATTCGTTACCAAAGAGCCTCCGGAATGTGGAAGTTTCTGAAATTTTTGAAAGTCTTGTTAATTTATCAATGTCATTTACTGGGTTTCTTACAATATGACACGTCCAAGCCATAGTGAGGTACAGTAAAAAATAGGTTTAGAAATATGTATATATTTATATCTTTTTGTGCAATAATTCCAACCTTTTTGTAAAAGATTTTGGGCATGTATCACATCATGGCATTGTCTAGTATATATCATCTGGTTTTATTGGTTCTAGTTCTTAAAGGAAAATGTTCTTACGATAAATTTATATAATTTTTGGGATACTAGATATTGTATTAGAATGTACTGAAATATATAGAGTGTAAAATAAATTTTAAAAAACATATGTAATTAAGAATAGTAAATATTCATAGAATTCTCCACATCTATAGTTTTCTTTTGTTTTGTTTTCTTTTAATTTTTTTTCTCGGAAATACAGGAATACAATTTGCATAGGTTTTCATGATTAGTTTTTGTCCTTATTAATTGTTTTCCGGGGCATAAATAAAAAGCTGAACATTCAAATCGATATAAAGCGTTAGGAACATGTAGATTTGATAGAACACGAGGCACTTATATATTACGCCTTGTTGTTAGGCGTTCTCACAAGACAGGGCTTTTTTGACCACAACTGTCCACGAGGACACAGTCATGTAAACACGGAAACCCCGTAGAACAATCGCCATGTACGTGAAAATGTGGCCCTGCAATGGACATCTGACTGGAATTTGCTTTATTACCATAAGTACAAGAGCAGATAATGGATATATCATTGACAGTAGCAAATACTACAGGCTTACGTTGTAGGAGTGTGACATTCTTAAAAAATGAGCGATCCATTTACACCCCTTTTCCGTCCATGTATGCATACACCATGCGAGATTATTACCAAATCTAGACAATATAGAACATACTGAAGATGTACATATTCTACATTATGAAAATATTTTCACTTAAGTAAAGGATGGGATAAATCTTTATTTCTTTTAAATTTCAGATCAGTTTGAAAAGGCCGATGTATCTATTTATGTTGATTGTTGTGGCTACGTCAGTATGTGGAGGCAGTACCGTAACTATACAAACACGGCTTGGTAAAATGATGGGTTTGTCAGAATCCAATAACATCAATGGAGTTATATACACATATAATGTATTCAAAAGGATTCCCTTTGCAAAACCACCGATAGGCGACCTTAGATTCGAAGAACCTGTTCCTTTTGGGTCATGGGAAGGTACATTAGATGCGACAACGTTTGGTCCATCGTGTATCCAGCCACCTTCTATGCCGTCAAATTTTACCCAGTCAGAGGATTGCCTATATCTTAATATTTACGTTCCTGGTGGTGCATCTGCGTTAAACCAAAAATCTGTGATGGTATGGATTCATGGCGGTGGATACATATTTGGAGAAGGGACGAGGTATGATGGTTCGTTTCTCAGTGGCATTGGTGATGTTATTGTTGTGACATTAAATTACCGTTTAAATGCTTTCGGATTTTTAAGCTCAGCAGATAATGTAATAATTGGTAACTATGGACTCTGGGATCAAAAATTGGCCATACAATGGGTTAATGACAACATTGATATTTTTGGTGGAAATGCGAAATCAATTACTCTGTTTGGTGAATCTGCAGGTGCATTTTCTGTGTCGTTACATTCCCTCCATCCACAGAACCGCGGATTATTTCAACGTGTAATAATGCAAAGTGGAACCGCTAATTCAATTATAGCAACCTCGGCTATTCCTCGGTTAACAGCACAACAACTAGCTCGTGAACTTAACTGTAGTACTGAGTTAACAAAAGACACGTTGAAATGTTTCAAGAATAAAAGCACACAAGAAATGTATAAGGCATATATGGAGCTTCCTTTTGCTGAAAGGATTACGTTTGCTCCTGTTGTTGATGGGAAATTTCTTAATGACACCCCATCAAATATTATAAATAATCGTGACTCGCCTGCTTTTGAATTGTATAAATCCTTAGACATTATTATTGGCAATGATGATGCTGAAGGTTCATTAGTGTTAGGTGCTTTAGATGTGGTATGGAACAATACTGTCAATATGAAATATGGAATTCCTTTTGATGTTTTCTGTAAGAATATTGTGACACCATTTGTCAAAAATTACTTTAACCATAACACTGCCCTTGTATACGTCATATGCAATAAATATTCTAGTAAAGACTCTCTACAACAAGGACGAAATGTAGTTGATTTCTACGGTGACGTCATAATGTATACTCCTGCCGTACAATGTCTAAATACCCATGCTATCAGAAACTACTACAACACCAAACAATACCAATACCTTGCGAAGAGAAGATCCCACTATAGCCCCAGCTTAGAACAGTATCCATGGTTTCAAGGGGCCGGGTATGCAGCAGAGTTACCGTACTTGTTTCCTGAAAGAAATCGTGTAGGAGATGCAACACGTGATGATATACAATACGCTGTATATTTGATGAAATATTGGAGTAATTTTGCAAAGACAGGGTATGTATAATTTAGTCAAAGGAGAAGATACACTTATTTGGCTTTCCAACCTTTCGACTTTGAGCGTTATTCCAGAAACGCGTCGTGCGCACTAATTTTGATATTTGCGTTTTCATTTTGTTTATGCATCAAGGCCTACAATTTATACCATACAATTAGTTATTGCAAAACATAACAATGCATGTCAAAAGTTGTCCAAAGAAAGAAAAGATAAGAACATATAATAAACAAAATAAGGCCACGCGTACAGGAGTGCAAATGTAGCGGGTTAAAACGGCTAATGAAATCCCAGCCCACCATCTCTTAATAATGGCATTTCCAATGGCAATGCAGGTATACACAAATGATGAAAAGCCTGCACACATTCGCTTTTACTCAAAAAGATCACATACTATCACAAGAAACGAATGGCAACATTAACTTGGACAGTACAATAGGATGGTCAATGACTGCTCGTAGTTAGCTGACAACGGGATAAGAAGGTAGAATGTGTTGTGTCTGCACCACAACGCAAATTTTCTATTTACATTGTTTTCCACAGCAATCAATCGATCAATCAATCAATTAATAAATCAATATTTATTACAGAGATGTTAACGGTCCAGGAGTTCCTGTATGGCCACAGTATGACATCATAACAAAGCAGTATGCGTTACTAGATGCCAATGTAACTATAAATAGCAACTTATACCAAGATAGAGTGGATTTCTGGATGACACAGATGATATTGTTTGGTTGACACCAATGTCCATTACAACACATATATTATGATTGTGCACTTTAATACTGTATACTCAACATTTATAAAGCTAATATATTTATAATCAAATAAATGTCATTATCTAATATACTGCAGTGATAGAGAATTATACTTGTGAAAGGAAAACACATGATTAACTTGAATGATAATTCCGTTTTATGTAAGGTTATGGTAATGTTGCTTAATGCCACTTTCAACAATGCTTTAGTTATCTCGGATACGCATATGAAAAATATAGGGGCAAGTGAGGAAAGCTAAAAATTATATTCAGTATTGGCGGTATTTGGCCACAGCTTTAATATTAACATGATATAATCATATATTCATAGTGTATCTAGATAAATGAAATGCAATAAATTTAATGTTCATTTGTATATATCCGATAATAAGTTCAGATAACTGGTTACCGCATATTGTGTGAAATGGCAACACAAATTCAGTATGTGTGCAGATTATAAAACAATACCATATATAAATAAAACTGTATTCTGATTCACCGTGGTATTCACAGATGATGAGACCGAAACCCCTTACAGGCCACCGTGGGATACACAGCTGGCCGAAAGAAATAAATTTAGAATCACCGTGGGATGCACGGGTGATGAGACAGTAAACCCTTTAACATGTTGTGTATGTTCATGAAGCAGCGAATTATGCCAAATTGACAGTGCGGGCAAATCGCTTGAATGCACTGTCAACCGTCAAAAATAGAGGGCGGAATGCTGCTTTGCTGTAGGCCAAATACTATGAAACAATTCAAATAACAGGATGAAAATCCAAACATATTTACATACATTTAAGAAACTTAAATCAAACTATATTGTTATTTCTTGAAGCTCAAACTACCACCTATGGTACTAGATTAAGATAAGGGAAACACATGGGAACCCCAAGGATTCGATATGAACCATTCAAGACCACCGTGTAAGTCATTAAGAAACAAATTATTGCCGAAACTAGTTACGTGCACGCCATCATCCTCAAATAAGAACCAACTACGGATTAATTCAGGATGCCTTATGTATCCTACCCCTCATCTCTTCGAGAACAAACTTAGCAATCGAATTATTTAAACCGTACCTACACTTTTCCATGGCCTTGTTATTAGTAGAAAACCTATATAACCTACTGGATAAAATCTGCCACCAGACAATAATTGTATTTGGAAGTTTTCTTTGAATTGTCCGAAGAAAAAGCTTCAAATTGTTGCGCAAATACCCAATTTTTTCCTTTCCAATATCATTACCTCCTACGTGAACCACAAGGTAAGAAGGTGGGTCTTCAAATTGCAACATTATTCTTATTTGTCTTGGTAGCTGACTAGCAAGCATCCCGCTTTTTCCTTGCCACCAGATATGTGCGCGCAACCTTTCGAGCCCAAGATTAATTCCTCTGGGTCTTTGTCTAGCTTCGGTGAAGGCGTGTTTCACAATGGAGAACCCACAGTTCCATACCCCTACAACTAGTGTACTTAAATATATAGTTTTTGCTGCTATGAAATTGCTAAAAATTCAGTACAAATTAAAAAGAGAGAAAAACAAAACATCTTTTCGTATTTCGGAAGTAAAACTATGTTTCATATCCTTATGTATCCCTTTTATGCCTTAGATTTCCAACGACCTAATTGCATTATCCGAGACCCAGGAACACCTTCCATAATAAGACTTGTTGCAGCGCCGATGCGAAATGAATGAGAGCTAAAGCCTTTGTCGCTTATACCAGCCCAATTCAAAGCTTTCTTTAAAACACTCACAGATTGGTAGCAAGTTAAGCTTTTACCATCTAAATGACAAAATAATGGACCTTGTAGAGACGGTCTACCTTTGAAGTAGATTTTTAATAAATTACACGGGCAAATGTTTTCATCTTGTTGCTGATCTAAAATAATAACTGATCCAATACCTAATTGATCCGTCTTTGAAGACGGTAAGTGAATTCCTAGATGACATCTCTCAAAAGTAACATCGGAAACACTCACAATATGACGAACATCACCATTATTCACAACCAACTCACCTATTCTAAGCAGTCCATGGAACGCAATTGAGAATGCGGCTTGGAACAAATTTGGTTCATAAATGGACCTACAAACAAGGGGCAATGAAGCTAAAATACCCTTCAACATATCTCTTGTTATCGGCAATCGAGCATCTTTAATTTTCGGCTTAGAACGATTTATCCCCTCCAATAACCTGTTGACGATTAAACTTTGTGTGATATCCTCAGATCCGTTCAACTTTTGAAAGAAACTAATGCTCGATAAATAACATTTGATGGTAGAATGTGAAAATTTTGCTTAAAATAAATGGGCGATGAAATTACACAATTCTTTATACAATTCTTGGACAGAAAATGGCCAGACATAAGTCAAACTAAACTGTGATCTGAAGTCGTCTAGACAAGTAAGCCCTCTCATATAAATTTGTAAAGTATTAGGAGAAATACACTGACCGATCAATCCATTATTCACAGGTCTAAAATAATGGTCAAGAATTCCTGTGGGATAGGAGCTGAGTAGAGATCGGCTGATGGAGCTAAGTGTCTGACGCGGTTAATCTGAAACCGAGAGAGAGAATCAGCAATGTTATGTTTAGCCCCCTCGACGTGCATAGCTTGAATTTGAACATTATGCCGCATTGTTAGCAATACCAAGGGTGGAATAAACTTCATTATTAATTTATCTTTGGATGATCTTTTATTAATAATTGACACCAATGAGGCATT
Source organism: Bathymodiolus brooksi (assembly GCA_963680875.1). NCBI lineage: Eukaryota > Metazoa > Mollusca > Bivalvia > Mytilida > Modiolidae > Bathymodiolus > Bathymodiolus brooksi. The sequence goes on from OY804579.1 coordinate 55,690,249, forward strand.
GTCAGTATGAAATAGAATCTTTTTCTATGCAAACTCCTCAACCCAAATATACAAAGCCATGACAATAGGAATTAACTCAAGAAGAGACATGTTTTTCATGAATGCTTTCTCTCGCCATGAAAAGGGTCACAAACTCTGTGCCCATCTACCATTGGGAAAAGCTGCACAGCCTAAGTCAGTGTTGCCTGAAGCATCTGTATATAATTGGAGTGCTTCGTTGGAAATCCAAAGCCTATCTGGGAAGTAACATTGTCCCTTAAATTCTTCCAGAAATAACATCCAAAGCCTTATATCGGACCTTACCTCTGATAATAGCCTGATCCTATGAAACGTTATTTTACCTGTGGTGATAAGATCATAAAACCTCCTGAGAAATGCCTGGGACCAAGGAATAGCCCTTGAGCAAAAAGACATTAACCCTACAATCGACTCAAGTTCACTACGCTTTATCTTTTTCCTTACCAAGAGTGATTGCAACAATCTAATCAATTTTTCTATTTTTTCAAAAGGAATTAATACCATCATAAGTTCAGTGTCTTTAATGTACCCTAAAAATGGCTGAATGTTTGTAGGTCCGACAGTTTTATTTTTTGCTAGTGGTACCCCCAATTCATTGCAAAGACCAATAACAGTTTCCATCAGTACAGAACAATCAGACGATTGGTGCCTCCAATAAATATAAAATCGTCTAGGTAATGATCTAAGGAATCCAAACCCGGACGCACCTCAACTACCCATTGTAAAAAAGTCGAGAATTTTTCAAATAAATTACAAGAAACTGAACACCCCATTGGCAAACATTTGTCTATATAGTATCTATTGCAAACATTTGTCTATATAGTATCTATTGTAAAATTGTATACCAAGCAGATCGAAGTCAGGCACTTTTTATATAAATAAGTTTTGACCTATGACCTGCATCGTAAATCTTATCCAAAATTTGATCTAAAGAAGAATATTTGACTTTGCAAAATTGCTCTTCAATGTATGAATTAACATTATTTCCTTCTGGGGCAGAACAATTTGTAATGAGCCTCCAACCTCCATCTGGTTTAGCAACTAGACCTATGGGAGAAATTCTTAGGTTTGAAATTGGCAAATTGGAAAAGGGGCCCAACATACGCCCCAATTCAACTTCGTGTTGTAATTTATCTAAAGTTTCATATCTATGTTGCAGGGCGGACAGCAAATTTGTGCATTCTAAATGTACACGGGGACCAATATAGTTTAAAAGAAAACCATTTAAAAATCCATTTTTCAAGATTTCTGCATCATCTCTCTTTGAATAAACATTTAACAGACCTATTAATTTTTCAGTGTAGACTGGGGTGGAGCCCTTGTCCCACAGACGTGGTAGTAGCTCGAGGTCGATTGTACTGTTGCCTAAGACCAACATTTTTATAATTAGGTCTAGGATTTCTAGCTGGTAATCTCACATCTGTATATCCAAAAGGGATATAATTTCTATTGCTTTGCTTAGCAACAGTGGCGTTAAAGCCATTTCGACTATGTCCCTGCTTAATATAACAGACTTTGACAGAATGACATGCGCCACAGTGGATACACGTGTGATTATATGAACAGCCTTGCTTGTAACAACTCCCAATATAATTAAAAGCTTAACATTTCAAATTATTCCTATTTAAACTCATATTATTTGTCATAGTCAACTCATTTGTTGAGCTGTTACCCTGCATGTAGAATAACCAGAGTTCAGCATCAACTTCTGACCATGAACTTGACGGATTTTGGGCTTTGCGTAAACGAAACTGCTCATCATAGTATGATATTTCGTCGCATTGTTTATATCTATAGAAGATGATAAACCACTTATTGGTCCAAGTTTTGTTTGAAGAGTAACAAAACTGTCACAAAGTACTCCCGCTATTATCACCAATGGCAACAGAAGTGATAAAATGGTTCTGATGGCTGCTAAAGTTACCTACAATTATTAAGAAATTAAGACACAACTGGTAATGTATAATAATGTGTACACGCGGAATTCGCGTTAAGCAACTAATTAGTGTGTTAATTCAGTTTACATTACAGTACAAAATGTAGATGTTTGGTCATTTAAATGTATTTCTATTCTTAAGCTTGGATGGAGGGCGGCACAACCAAGTACTATCTTAGCCAAACTTGGTATAATACTGTTGACCATTAGTTCTCTATGTGTTATGAACATTTAAAGCACAAGACACAGCCGATGGTGTTACGCGTTCACAAAACACTGAAAACTGTTGTTTGACCAATCTAGAAGATAATTCCCACTGTGAGAATGCAAAAATGAAGATCTCTGATTACTGGTCTGAGATCTTAGGATCTGAAAATCGATGTATCATGAAATGATGTTTTGGAAAATATATACCTAAAATGTCTTGGTAATTTTTTTTCAAAGTCCGAAGAAAATATCGTCTATAAATGTAACAGTGCAAAAATAATCTTGAAAGGTATCAATTTTTCTTATTAAAACAAAGTTTTGGATGTAGTGAATATTGATATTTATTTAATATGAGTCCAAGCGACCTACATTGAATATATAGAAATCATCGACTGTGTTTAAAACATGTATGTAACATATATACATAAATATTTGTTATTACAAGACAACGAAAACATCTACACTATGGTGAAATAATAATTTCTATTTCGGTTTATTTGTACTAGCGGATCTCGGCCAGCCATAATATTTAAAGTATGGTGAAATAATAGTGGTAATTTCTGATGAATCATTTGTATCATCAAATGACCTTCGGAATTTTATCTGTCAACGTTTCCATTTTTCCTATATTGAAAAAAAAGAGTAATTGAGTGATTGTTGTTTAACGCCAACTCATAAATTTTTCAGCTATATCATGGCGAAAACAAGTTAATTTTCAATGAAATGATGATGTCCGCTTTGCACTAGACCAACACGCTTAGTTGGATTTTTTTAGTGCTAGCCCATTGAAACAACAGTCTGCGGATAGACATGTCGTCCCACTCGGGCACATTAACCTGATTCCGAGCCAAACAGTTTTGCTCTTTTCCCTTAATGCTGCGTGCTTAGCGGAGAAGCAACAAATACCAATTTCATAAAATCTTTGGTTTGACCCGATCGGGGGTCGAAACCACGATCTATCGCACTCGGATGCGAGCACGCTAACCATTACACCACCGATGCGGTTTTGAAAAAAAAAAGATGATTTTTTTTTAATGAAACTTTGTTTTACCAAAACTTTTCTCAAAAGGACACAATTTTGTTTTTTCTTTTTAAAAATATTCAGTGTGGTAATATAGATCATGGTCATGAAAATCAAGATATCCAAATATACAATCGTCATGGACGTTTTATTTGTAAGTATCAGTTAACCACAATGATACAGCTAGAGTTCTATTGTCGAACGACAAATAAGCAATTATGCCTTTCCCATTCGATATTCGAATATGTCTATTGAAGTATACGATGTTGGCACTATGTGATTGATTACTTAATAACTTTGCAATACATATCTTTGGCTTAGGGTTATGGTCAGTTTTATTGGTGGAGGAAATCGGAGTACCGGAGAAAACCACCGACCTGCCGCAAGTCAATGACAAACTTTATCACATAAAGTTGTATCGAGTACACTTCGCCATGACCGGGTTTCGAAGTCACAACTTATGTGGTGATATGCACTGATTGCATAATTAGTTGTAAATCCAACTACCATGCGAGCACGACCACGACGGTCCGCCTCCTGACTAAAGTATATCGTACATCAGTAATCATATGACAGCAAAAGATTGTATTTTTGTGTGTGTGCTTAATATCCAAAATGGCAAATACTGCATATGACGTATCTAAATGATAAATCTTTTAAAAAAAAATGCCATATCTTAGTGCTATTATACGCTATCAGTCTAGAAGGTCGGATATGTCACAATGACCGACAGCTTGACCTGTTAAACTGTGAGGCACAAAACGACATTTCTAAACTGGACATATAGAACCGTCTGCTGTTTTTGTTTAGACAGCCGATCATCATAGATTTTGTAAACGAAGGGTCAGGTACAAATGAAGTTTCTGATACCCTTGCCCCCAACATATTACTTTTTTGTTTATTGAAAGCCAATAAAAATTTTACTTTCCCTATTCATTGATTGCTAAAAGGCGTCTGTTAACCAATCAATATTCTACTTTGCGCGCGGACGTCAGATAATAAGTTTTTGTGTTTTGGTTTTCTTCTCTCATATAACCATCATCAGTGATGAGTAATATAAACCCCCAAAATGTAATTTATAACGTGGCGTATTTTGTTATTAAAGAAGAATAAATATATGTGACGACACATGAGTGAGAAGTGTGAACGTTTTCTCCACCTAGGACATAATTAAGTAAAAGAGGGATACAAACTATGTTATTGCTCCCCATACCAATATTTGACACACAAAAAAATAAACAAACTGAATTTTTAGCATGGAATCAAACATTGCTCAGTTAAGAAGAGCTATTATGGTATGCTCTGAAGCCAAATTACCTTTTTTATTATTTTATTATTTTGTTTTTTGCTTGTCAGATCTGATAACTTTTTTGTACCAGTCCTAAAACATGTCACCGCACTGTCCGGTCCACTCTTAAAATTGCCCCCTTTTCAAACAGTCCGGTCCACTCCTACGTTGCTATGTAAGTATATTCCAATATTTGTTTATATAAAATTGAAGTCAACATTAATATGCAGCTGATACTGATTGTAAACAATTACGTCATGTTTGCCATGATACGTATGATAAGTGACCAAAGAGGAATGCCAGATGATATATATATAAATTATTATATTTGGTAATGACATGGTGATCATGTACGTTCGTTCGCTACCAAACAACCTACGGAATGTGAAAGTTTCTGAAATTTTTGAAAGTCTTGTTAATTGATAAATGTTATTTACTGGCTTTCTTACAATATGACACGTCCAAGCCATAGTGAGGTACAGTTAAAAAAGTAGGCTTAGAAATATGTATACATTTATATCTTTTTGTGCAATAATTCCAACCTTTTTGTAAAATATTTTGGGTATGTGTCACATCATGACATTGTCTAGTATATAGCATCTGGTTTTATTGGTTCTAGTTCTTAAAGGAAAATGTTCTTACGATAAATTTAAATAATTTTTAGGATACCAAATATGGTATTAGAATGTATTGAAATATATAGAGTGTAAAATAAATTTGAAAAAACATATGTAATTAAGAATAGTAAATATTCATAGAATTCTCCACATCTATAGTTTTGCTTTGTTTTTGTTTAAAAAAGATAAAATTCTCGGAAATAAAGGATTACAATTTACATAGGTTTTCATGATTAGTTTTTTGTCCTTATTAATTGTTTTCCGGGGCATAAATAAAAAGCTGAACATTCAAATCGATATAAAGCGTTAGGAACATGTAGATTTGATAAAACACGAGGCACTTATATATTACGCCTTGTTGTTAGGCGTTCTCACAAGACAGGGCTTTTGTGACCACAGCTGTCCACGAGGACACAGTCATGTAAACACGAAAACCCCGTAGAACAATCGCCATGTACGTGAAAATGTGGCCCTGCAATGAACATCTGACTGGAATTTGCTTTATTACCATAAGTACAAGAGCAGATAATGGATATATCATTGACAGTAGAAAATACTACAGGCTTACGTTGTAGGAGTGTGACATTCTTAAAAAATGAGCGATCCATTTACACCCCTTTTCCTTCCATGTATGCATACACCATGCGAGATTATTAGCAAATCTAGACAATATAGAACATACTGAAGATGTACATATTTTACATTATGAAAATATTATCACTTAAATAAAGGATGGGAAAAATCTTTCTTTTTTTAAATTTCAGATCAGTTTGAAAAGGCCGATGTATCTATTTATTTTGATTGTTGTGACTACGTCAGTATGTGGAGGCAGTACCGTAACTATACAAACACGGCTTGGTAAAATGATGGGTTTGTCAGAATCCAATAACATCAATGGAGTTATATACACATATAATGTATTCAAAAGGATTCCCTTTGCAAAGCCACCGATAGGCGACCTTAGATTCGAAGAACCTGTTCCATTTGGGTCATGGGAAGGTACATTAGAGGCGACAATGTTTGGTCCATCGTGTATCCAGCCACCTTCTATGCGTCAAATTTTACCCAGTCAGAGGATTGCCTATATCTTAATATTTACGTTCCTGTTGGTGCATCTGCGTTAAACCAAAAGTCTGTAATGATATGGATTCATGGCGTGGATACATATTTGGAGAAGGGACGAGGTATGATGGTTCGTTTCTCAGTGGCATTGGTGATGTTATTGTTGTGACATTAAACTACCGTTTAAATGCTTTCGGATTATTAAGCTCAGCAGATAACGTAATAATTGGTAACTATGGACTCTGGGATCAAAAATTGGCCATACAATGGGTTAATGACAACATTGATATTTTTGGTGGAAATGCGAAATCAATTACTTTGTTTGGTGAATCTGCAGGTTCTATTAGTGTGTCGTTACATTCCCTCCATCCACAGAACCGCGGATTATTTCAACGTGTAATAATGCAAAGTGGAACCGCTAATTCAATTATAGCAACCTCGGCTATTCCTCGGTTAATAGCACAACAACTAGCTCGTGAACTTAACTGTAGTACTGAATTAACAAAAGACACGTTGAAATGTTTCAAGAATAAAAGCACACAAGAAATGTATAAGGCATATATGGATCTTCCTTTTGCTGAAAGGATTACGTTTGCTCCTGTTGTTGATGGGAAATTTCTTAATGACACCCCATCAAATATTATAAATAATCGTGACTCGCCTGCTTTTGAATTGTATAAATCCTTAGACATTATTATTGGCAATGATGATGCTGAAGGTTCATTAGCGTTAGGTGCTTTAGCTGTGCTATGGAACAATACTGTCAATATGAAATATGGAATTCCTTTTGATGTTTTCTGTAAGTATATTGTGACACCATTTGTCGAAAATTACTTTAACCATAACACTGCCCTTGTATACGTCATATGCAATAAATATTCTAGTAAAGACTCTACAACCAGGACGAAATGTTGTTGATTTCTACGGTGACGTCATAAAGTATACTCCTGCCGTGCAATGTCTAAATACCCATGCTATCAGAAACTACTACAACACCAAACAATACCAATACCTGGCGAAGAGAAGATCCCACTATAGCCCCAGCTTAGAACAGTATCCATGGTTTCAAGGGGCCGGGCATGCAGCAGAGTTACCGTACTTGTTTCCTGAAAGAAATCGTGTAGGAGATGCAACACGTGATGATATACAATACGCTGTATATTTGATGAAATATTGGAGTAATTTTGCAAAGACAGGGTATGTATAATTTAGTTAAAGGAGAAGATACACTTATTTGGCTTTCCAACCTTTCGACTTTGAGCGTTATTCCAGAAACGCGTCGTGCGCACTAATTTTGATATTTGCGTTTTCATTTTGTTTATGCATCAAGGCCTACAATTTATACCATACAATTAGTTATTGCAAAACATAACAATGCATGTTAAAAGTTGTCCAAAGAAAGAAAAGATAAAAACATATAATTAACAATCGGGGTATTAAAGAATAAAAATCTAAATTAAATCATGACTTTGTCAGGGAATAATCACAATTCTCGACTATTTAAACAAACAAGTGTCAATAAAACGAACAGTCACGTCTCACCTCAACTCATTAAACACAAAAATAAGGCCACGCGTACAGGAGTGCAAATGTGGCGGGTTAAAACGGCTAATGGAATCCCAGCCCTCCATCTCTTAATAATGGCATCTCCAATGGCAATGCAGATATACACAAATGATAAAAAGCCTGCACACATTCGCTTTTATTCAAAAAGACCACATACTATCACAAAAAACGAATGGCAACATTAACATGGACAGTACAATAGCATTGTCAATGACTGCTCGTGGTTAGCTGACAACGGGCTAAGAAGGTAGAATGTGTTGTGTCTGCATCACAGCACAACTTTTCTATTTACATTGTTTTCCGCAGCAATTTAGATGTTGGTTGAAACACCAATCAATCAATCGATCAATCAGTCAATTAATAAATCAATATTTATCACAGAGATGTTAACGGTCCAGGTGTTCCTGTATGGCCACAGTATGACATCATAGCAAAGCAGTATGCGTTACTAGATGCTAATGTAACTATAAATAGCAACTTATACCAAGATAGAGTGGATTTCTGGATGACACAGATGATATTGTTTGGTTGACACCAATGTCCATTACAACACATATATTATGATTGCACACTTTAATACTGTATACTCAACATTTATAAAGCTAATATATTTATAATCAAATAAATGTCACTATCTAATATACTGCATTGATAGAGAATTATACTTGTGAAAGGAAAACACATGATTAACTTGAATGATAATTCCGTTTTATGTAAGGTTATGGTAATGCTGGTTAATGCCACTTTCAACAATTTTTAAGTTATCTCGGATACGCATATAATAAATATAGGGGGCACGTAAGGAAAACTAACAATTATATTCAGTATTGGCGGTATTTGGCCCCAGCTTTAATATTAACATGATATAATCATATATTCATAGTGCATCTAGATAAATGAAATGCAATAAATTTAATGTTCATTTGTATATATCCGATAATAAGTTCAGATAACTTGTTACCGCATATTGCGTGAAATGGCAACCAAAATTAAATATATGTGTGCAGAAAATAAAACAATACCATATATAAATAAAACTGAATTCTGATTCACCGTGGTATTCACAGATGATGAGACCGAAACCCCTTACAGGCCACCGTGGGATACACAGCTGGCCGAAAGAAAGAAAGTTAGAATCACCGTGGGATACACAGCTGGCAGAAAGAAATAAATTTAGAATCACCGTGGGATGCACGGGCGATGAGACCGTAAACCCCTTAACTTGTTGTGTAAGTTCATGAAGCAGCGAATTATGCCAACTTGACAGTGCGGGCAAATCGCTTCAATGCACTGTCAACCGCCAATAATAGAGGGCGGAATGCTGCTTTGCTGCAGGCCATATACTATGAAACAATTCAAATAACAGGATGCAAATCCAAACATTTTTACATATATTTAAGAAACTTAAATCAAACTATATTGTTATTTCTTGAAGCTCAAACTACGATCAATTTATGCCTATGGTACTAGATTAAGATAAGGGAAACACATGGGAACCCCCAGGATTCGAAATGAACCATTCAAGACCACTTTGTTTGTAAGTCACTAAGAAACAAATTATTGCCGAAACTAGTTACGTGCACGCCATCATCCTCAAATAAGGACCAACTACGGATTAATTCAGGATGCCTTATGTATCTACCCTCCATCTCTTCGAGAACAATCTTAGCAATCGAATTATTTAAATGGTACCTACACTTTCCCATGGGCTTGTTATTAGTAGAAAACCTATATGACCTACTGGGTAAAATCTGCGACCAGACAATAATTGTATTTGGAAGTTTTCTTTGAATTGTCCGGAGAAAAAGCTTCAAATTGTTGCGCAAATACCCAATTTTTTCTTTTCCAATATCATTACCTCCTACGTGAACCACAAGGTAAGAAGGTGGGTCTTCAAATTGCAACATTATTCTTATTTGTTTTGGTAGCTAACTAGCAAGCATCCCGCTTTTTCCTTGCCACCAGATATGTGCTTGCAACCTTTCGAGCCCAAGATTAATTCCTCTGGGTCTTTGTCTAGCTTCGGTGAAGGCGTGTTTCACAATGGTGGACCCACAGATCCTTACCCCTACAAGTAGTGTACTTAAATATATAGTTTTTGCTGCTATGAAATTGCTAAAAATTCAGTACAAATTAAATAAAGAGAAAAAAAAACCTTTTCGTATTTCGGAAGTAAAAATATGTTTCATATCCTTATGTATCCTTTGCATGCCTTATATTTGCAACGATCTAATTGCATTATCCGAGACACGGGAACACCTTCCATAGCAAGACTTGTTGCAGCGCCGATGCGAAATGAATGAGAGCTAAAACCTTTATCGCTTATACCAGCCCAATTCAAAGCTTTCTTTAAAATACTCACAAATTGGTAACGAGTTAAGCTTTTACCATCTAAATGACAAAATAATGGACCTTGTACAGACGGTCTACCTTTGAGGTCGATTTTTAATAAATTACATGGGAAAATGTTTTCATCTTGTTGCTGATCTAAAATAATAACTGATCCAATACCTAATTGGTCCGTCTTTGAAGACGTTAAGTGAATTCCTAGATGACATTTCTCAAAAGTAACATCAGAAACACCATTATTCACAACCAATTCACCAATTCTAAGCAGTCCGTGGAACGCAATTGAGAATGCGTTTGGAACAAATTTGGTTCATAAATGGACCTACAAACAAGGGGCAATGAAGCTAAAATGCCCTTCAGCATATCTCTTGTTATCGGCAATCCCCTCCAATAACCTTTTGACGATTAAACTGTGTGTGGTATCCTCAGATCCGTACAACTTTTGAAAGAAACTAATGCCCGATAAATAATATTTGATGGTAGAATATTTTGCTAAAAATAAATGGGCGATGAAATTTATACAATTCTTGGACAGAAACTGGCCAGACATAAGCCAAACTAAACTGTGATCTGAAGTCCTCTAGACAAGTAAGCCCCCTCATATATATTTGTAAAGTATTAGGAGAAATACACTGACCGATCAATCCATTATTCACAGGTCTAAAATAATGGTAGAATTCCTGTGGGATAGGAGCTGAGTAGAGATCGGCTGATGGAGCTAAGCGTCTGATGCGGTTCATCTAAAACCGAGAGAGAGAATCAACAATGCTATTTTTAGCCCTCTCGATGTGCATAGCTTTAATTTGAACAATATGCCGCATTGTTAGCAATACCAAGGGTCGAATAAACTTCATTGTTAATTTATCTTTGGATGATCTTTTATTAATAATTGACACCAATGCGGCATTGTCAGTATGAAATAGAATCTTTTTCTATGCAAACTCCTCAACCCAAATATACAAAGCCATGACAATAGGAATTAACTCAAGAAGAGACATGTTTTTCATGAATGCTTTCTCTCGCCATGAAAAGGGCCACACACTCTGTGCCCATCTACCATCGGGAAAAGCTGCACAACCTAGGTCAGGGTTGCCTGAGCCATCTGTATATAATTGGAGTGTTTAGTTGGAAATCCAAAGCCTATCTGGGAAGAAACATTGCCCCTTAAATTCTTCCAGAAATAACAACCAAAGCCTTATATCGGACCTTACCTCTGATAATAGCCTGATCCTATGAAACGGGTTTTATAACTGTGGTGATAAGATCATAAAACCTCCTGAGAAATGCCCGGCACGAAGGAATAGCCCTTGAGCAAAAAGACATTAACCCTACAATCGACTCAAGTTCACTACGCTTTATCTTTTTCCTTACCAGGAGTGACTGCAACAATCTACTAAATTTTTCTATTTTTTCAAAAGGAATTAATACCATCATAAGTTCAGTGTCTATAATGTACCCTAAAAATTTCAGAATGTTTGTAGGTCTGACAGTTTTATTTTTTGCTAGTGGTACCCCCAATTCATTGCAAAGACCAATAACAGTTTCCATCAGTACAGAACAATCAGACGATTGGTGCCTCCAATAAATATAAAATCGTCTAGGTAATGATCTAAGGAATCCAAACCCGGACGCACCTCAACTACCCATTGTAAAAAAGTCGAGAATTTTTCAAATAAATTACAAGAAACTGAACACCCCATTGGCAAACATTTGTCTATATAGTATCTATTGCAAACATTTGTCTATATAGTATCTATTGTAAAATTGTATACCAAGCAGATCGAAGTCAGGCACTTTTTATATAAATAAGTTTTGACCTATGACCTGCATCGTAAATCTTATCCAAAATTTGATCTAAAGAAGAATATTTGACTTTGCAAAATTGCTCTTCAATGTATGAATTAACACTATTTCCTTCTGGGGCAGAACAATTTGTAATGAGCCTCAAACCCCCATCTGGTTTAGCAACTAGACCTATGGGAGAAATTCTTAGGTTTGAAATTGGCAAATTGGAAAAGGGACCCAACATACGCCCCAATTCAACTTCGTGTTGTAATTTATCTAAAGTTTCATATCTATGTTGCAGGGCGGACAGCAAATTTGTGCATTCTAAATGTACACGGGGACCAATATAGTTTAAAAGAAAACCATTTAAAAATCCATTTTTCAAGATTTCTGCATCATCTCTCTTTGAATAAACATTTAACAGACCTATTAATTTTTCAGTGTAGACTGGGGTGAAGCCCTTGTCCCACAGACGTGGTAGTAGCTCGAGGTCGATTGTACTGTTGCCTAAGACCAAAATTTTTATAATTAGGTCTAGGATTTCTAGCTGGTAATCTCACATCTGTATATCCAAAAGGGATATAATTTCTATTGCTTTGCTTAGCAACAGTGGCGTTAAAGCCATTTCGACTATGTCCCTGCTTAATATAACAGACTTTGACAGAATGACACATGTGCCACAGTGGATACACGTGTGATTATATGAACAGCCTTGCTTGTAACAACTCCCAATATAATTAAAAGCTTAACATTTCAAATTATTCCTATTTAAACTCATATTATTTGTCATAGTCAACTCATTTGTTGAGCTGTTACCCTGCATGTAGAATAACCAGAGTTCAGCATCAACTTCTGACCATGAACTTGACGGATTTTGGGCTTTGCGTAAACGAAACTGCTCATCATAGTATGATATTTCGTCGCATTGTTTATATCTATAGAAGATGATAAACCACTTATTGGTCCAAGTTTTGTTTGAAGAGTAACAAAACTGTCACAAAGTACTCCCGCTATTATCACCAATGGCAACAGAAGTGATAAAATGGTTCTGATGGCTGCTAGAGTTACCTACAATTATTAAGAAATTAAGACACAACTGGTAATGTATAATAATGTGTACACGCGGAATTCGCGTTAAGCAACTAATTAGTGTGTTAATTCAGTTTACATTACAGTACAAAATGTAGATGTTTGGTCATTTAAATGTATTTCTATTCTTAAGCTTGGATGGAGGGCGGCGCAACCAAGTACTATCTTAGCCAAACTTGGTATAATACTGTTGACCATTAGTTCTCTATGTGTTATGAACATTTAAAGCACAAGACACAGCCGATGGTGTTACGCGTTCACAAAACACTGAAAACTGCTGTTTGACCAATCTAGAAGATAATTCCCACTGTGAGAATGCAAAAATGAAGATCTCTGATTACTGGTCTGAGATCTTAGGATCTGAAAATCGATGTATCATGAAATGATGTTTTGGAAAATATATACCTAAAATGTCTTGGTAATTTTTTTTCAAAGTCCGAAGAAAATATCGTCTATAAATGTAACAGTGCAAAAATAATCTTGAAAGGTATCAATTTTTCTTATTAAAACAAAGTTTTGGATGTAGTGAATATTGATATTTATTTAATATGAGTCCAAGCGACCTACATTGAATATATAGAAATCATCGACTGTGTTTAAAACATGTATGTAACATATATACATAAATATTTGTTATTACAAGACAACGAAAACATCTACACTATGGTGAAATAATAATTTCTATTTCGGTTTATTTGTACTAACGGATCTTGGTCAGCCATAATATTTAAAGTATGGTGAAATAATAGTCGTAATTTCTGATGAATCATTTGTACCATCAAATGACCTTCGGAATTTTATCTGTCAACGTTTCCATTTTTCCTAAATTGAAAAAAAAGAGTAATTGAGTGATTGTTGTTTAACGCCAACTCATAAATTTTTCAGCTATATCATGGCGAAAACAAGTTAATTTTCAATGAAATGATGATGTCTGATTTGCACTAGACCAACGTGCTTAGTTGGATTTGTATAGTGCTAGCCCATTGAAACAACAGTCTGCGGATAGACATGTCGTCCCACTCGGACACATTAACCTGATTCCGAGCCAAACAGTTTTGCTCTTTCCCCTTAATGCTGCGTGCTTAACGGAGAAGCAACAAATACCAATATCATCAAATCTTTGGTTTGACCCGATTGGGGCTCGAAACCACGATCGACCGCACTCGATGCGAGCACGCTAACCATTACACCACCGATGCGGTTTTGAAAAAAAAAGATGATTTTTTTAATGAAACTTTTTTTTACCAAAACTTTCCTCAAAAGGACACGATTTGTTTTTTTATTTTTAAAAATATTCAGTGTGGTAATATAGAACAAGGTCATGCAAATCAAGATATCCAGGTCTACAATCGTCATGGACGTTTTATTTATAAGTATCAGTTAACCACAACGATACAGCTAGAGTTCTATTGTCGAACGACAAATAAGTAATTATGCCTTTTCCATTTGATATTCGAATATGTCTATTGAAGTATACGATGTTAGCACTATGTGATTAATAACCTAATAACTTTGCAATGGATATCTTTGGCTTGGGGTTATGGTGTTTAACGCCACTTTCAACAATATTTCAGTTATATAGTGGCGGTCAGTTTTATTGATGGAGGAAACCTGCCGCAAGTCAATGACAAACTTTATCGCATGATCGGGATTCGAAATCACAACTTTAGTGATGATATACACTCATTGCATTGTTAGTTGTAGATCCAACTACCATGCGAGCACGACCACGACGGTCCGCCTCCTGACTAAAGTATTTCGTACATCAGTAATCATATGACAGTGAAAGATTGTATTTTTGTGTGTGTGCTTAATATCCAAAATGGCAAATACTGCACATGACGTATCTAAATGATAAATCTTAAAAAAAAAAAAAAAAAATGCCATATCGTACTGCTATTATACGCTATCAGTCTAGAAGGTCGGATATATCACAATGACTGAAAGTTTGACCTGTTAAACTGTGAGGCACAAAACCACATTTTTAAACTGGACATATAGAACCGTCTGCTGTTTTTGTTTAGACAGGCGATCATTATAGAGTTTGTAAGCGAAGGGTCAGGTATAAAATGAAGTTTCTGATACCCATAAGAATATTACTCTTTTTTCATTGAAAGCCAATCAAAATTTTACTTTCCCTATTCATTGATTGCTAAAAGGCGTCTGTTAACCAATCAATATTCTACTTTGCGCGCGGACGTCAGATAATAAGTTTTTGTGTTTTGGTTTTCTTCTCTCATATAACCATCATCAGTGATGAGTAATATAAACCCCCAAAATGTAATTTATAACGTGGCGTATTTTGTTACTAAAGAAGAATAAATATATTTGACGACACATGAGTGAGAAGTGTGAACGTTTTCTCCACCTAGGACATAATTAAGTAAAAGAGGGATGCAAACTGTGTTATTGCTCCCCATACTAATATTTGACCAAAAAAATAAACAAACTGAATTTTTAGCATGGAACCAAAAATTGTTCAGTTAAGAAGAGATATTATGGTATGCTCTGAAGACAAATTACCTTTTTTATTATTTTATTATTTTGTTTTTTGATTGGCAGTTCTGAAAACTTTTTTGTACCAGTCCTAAAACAGGTCCCCGCACTGTCCGGTCCACTCTTAAAACTGCCCCCTTTTCAAACAGTCCGGTCCACTCCTACGTTGCTATGTAAGTATATTCCAATATTTGCTTATATAAAATTGAAGTCAACATTAATATGCAGCTGATACTGATTGTAAACAATTACGTCATGTTTGTTATGAAACGTATGATAAGTGACCACAGAGGAATGCCAGATGTAATATATATAGACTTTTATAATTTGGTAATGACACGGTGACACGTTCGTTCGTTACCAAGGAACCTCCGGAATGTGAAAGTTTCTGAAATTTTTGAATCAATGTTATTTACTGGCTTTCTTACAATATGACACGTCCAAGCCATAGTGAGGTACAGTAAAAAAAAGTAGGCTTAGAAATATGTATATATCTATATCTTTTTGTGCAATAATTCCAACCTTTTTGTAAAATATTTTGGGTATGTGTCACATCATGGCATTGTCTAGTATATATCATCTGGTTTTATTGGTTCTAGTTCTTAAAGGAAAATGTTCTTACGATAAATTTATATAATTTTTAGGATACTAAATATGGTATTAGAATGTACTGAAATATATAGAGTGTAAAATAAATTTTAAAAAACATATGTAATTAAGGGTAGTAAATATTCATAGTATTCTCCACATCTATAGTTTTCTTTTGTTTTTGTTTAAGAAAAAAAATTCTCGGAAATACAGGAATACAATTTACATAGGTTTTCATGATTAGTTTTTGTCCTTATTAATTGTTTTCCGGGGCATAAATAAAAAGCTGAACATTCAAATCGATATAAAGCGTTAGGAACATGTAGATTTGATAGAACACGAGGCACTTATATATTACGCCTTGTTGTTAGGCGTTCTCACAAGACAGGGGTTTTGTGACCACAGCTGTCCACGAGGACACAGTCATGTAAACACGGAAACCCCGTAGAACAATCGCCATGTACGTGAAAATGTGACCCTGCAATGGACATCTGACTGGAATTTGCTTTATTACCAAAGTACAAGAGCAGATAATGGATATATCATTGACAGTAGCAAATACTACAGGCTTACGTTGTAGGAGTGTGACATTCTTAAAAAATGAGCGATCCATTTACACCCCTTTTCCTTCCATGTATGCATACACCATGCAAGATTATTACCAAATCTAGACAATATAGAACATACTGAAGATGTACATATTTTACATTATGAAAATATTTTCACTTAAATAAAGGATGGGAAAAATCTTTCTTTTTTTAAATTTCAGATCAGTTTGAAAAGGCCGATGTATCTATTTATGTTGATTGTTGTGGCTACGTCAGTATGTGGAGGCAGTACCGTAACTATACAAACACGCTTGGTAAAATGATGGGTTTGTCAGAATCCAATAACATCAATGGAGTTATATACACATATAATGTATTCAAAAGGATTCCCTTTGCAAAACCACCGATAGGCGACCTTAGATTCGAAGAACCTGTTCCATTTGGGTCATGGGAAGGTACATTAGACGCAACAACGTTTGGTCCATCGTGTATCCAGCCACCTTCTATGCGTCAAATTTTACCCAGTCAGAGGATTGCCTATATCTTAATATTTACGTTCCTGTTGGTGCATCTGCGTTAAACCAAAAATATGTGATGGTATGGATTCATGACGGTGGATACATATTTGGAGAAGGGACGAGGTATGATGGTTCGTTTCTCAGTGGCATTGGTGATGTTATTGTTGTGACATTAAACTACCGTTTAAATGCTTTCGGATTATTAAGCTCAGCAGATAACGTAATAATTGGTAACTATGGACTCTGGGATCAAAAATTGGCCATACAATGGGTTAATAACAACATTGATATATTTGGTGGAAATGCGAAATCAATCACTTTGTTTGGTGAATCTGCAGGTTCTATTAGTGTGTCGTTACAATCCCTCCATCCACAGAACCGCGGATTATTTCAACGTGCAATAATGCAAAGTGGAACCAGTAATTCAATTCGATCAAACTCGCATATTACTCGGCTAAAAGCACAACAACTAGCTCGTGAACTTAACTGTAGTACTGAATTAACAAAAGACACGTTGAAATGTTTCAAGAATAAAAGCACACAAGAAATGTATAAGGCATATATGGATCTTCCTTTTGCTGAAAGGATTACGTTTGCTCCTGTTGTTGATGGGATATTTCTTAATGACACCCCATCAAATATTATAAATAATCGTGACTCGCCTGCTTTTGAATTGCATAAATCCTTAGACATTATTATTGGCAATGATGATGCTGAAGGTTCATTTATGTTAGATTCTTTAGATGTGCTATGGAACAATACTGTCAATATGAAATATGGAATTCCTTTTGATGTTTTCTGTAAGCATATTGTGACACCATTTGTCGAAAATTATTTTAGCCATAACACTGCCCTTGCATACGTCATATGCAAAAAATATTCTAGTAAAGACTCTCTACAACAACGACGAAATGTTGTTGATTTCTACGGTGACGTCATAATGTATACTCCTGCCGTACAATGTCTAAATACCCATGCTATCAGAAACTACTACAACACCAAACAATACCAATACCTGGCGAAGAGAAGATCCCACTATAGCCCCAGCTTAGAACAGTATCCATGGTTTCAAGGGGCCGGCCATGCAGCAGAGTTACCGTACTTGTTTCCTGAAAGAAATCGTGTAGAAGATGCAACACGTGATGATATACAATACGCTGTATATTTGATGAAATATTGGAGTAATTTTGCAAAGACAGGGTATGTATAATTTACTTAAAGGAGAAGATACACTTTTGAAATTATTTGGCTTTCCAATCTTTCGACCTTGAACGTAGCTGATGAATGTTATTCCAGAAACGCGTCGTGTGCACTAATGTTGATATTTGCGTTTTCATTTTGTTTATACATCAAGGCCTACAATGTATTCCATACAATTAGTTAATGCAAAACATAACAATGCATGTCAAAAGTTGTCCAAAGAAAGAAAAGATAAAAACATATAATTAACAATCGGGGTATTAAAGAATAAAAATCAAAATTAAATCATGACTTTGTCAGGGAAAAATCACAATTTTCGAATATTTTTAATGTGGTGGTTAAAACGGCTAAAGGAATCCCAGCCCTCCATCTCTTAATAATGGCATCTCCAATGGCAATGCAGATATACACAAATAATAAAAAGCCTGCACAGATTCGCTTTTACTCAAAAAGACCACATACTATCACAAGAAACGAATGGCAACATTAACATGACAGTACAATATCATGATCAATGACTGCTCGTAGTTAGTTGACAACGGGCTAAGAAGGTAGAATGTGTTGTGTCTGCACCACAACACAACTTTTCTATTTACATTGTTTTCCGCAGCAATTTAAAAGTTGATTGAAACACCAATCAATCAATTAATAAATCAATATTTATTACAGAGATGTTAACGGTCCAGGAGTTCCTGTATGGCCACAGTATGACATCATAACAAAGCAGTATGCGTTACTAGATGCAAATGTAACTATAAATAGCAACTTATACCAAGATAGAGTGGATTTCTGGATGACACAGATGATATTGTTTGGTTGACACCAATATCCATTACAACACATATATTATGATTGTGCACTTTAATACTGTATACTCAACATTTATAAAGCTAATATATTTATAATCAAATAAATGTCATTATCTAATATACTGCAGTGATAGAGAATTATACTTATGAAAGGAAAACACATGATCAACTTGAATGATAATTCCGTTTTATGTAAGGTTATGGTAATGCTGTTTAACGCCACTTTCAACAATGTTTTAGTTATATCGTGGTGGTCAGCTTTATTGGTGGGGAAGCTGGAGTTCCCGGGGAACACCACCAACCTGTCGCAATTCACTGAAAAACTGCATCATATAATGTTTTATTGGGTATACCTCGCCATTAGCGGGATTCGAACTCAAATCGTTTGTGGTGATATGCACTGATTGCACAGGTAGTTATAAATTCAATTACCATACGATCACGACCATGACAATCCACATTTTATGTAGTAACCAGAACTGGGATAAGTGACCTATGTGATACTACAGTGATATACATATAAGGGTGGGGTTCAATAGAACGTACAACAGATACAATACTGAATGTGAAAGTTAATAACAGATGCAAAATCATTTTATCCACATTAATTAAAGTAAACTGGTCAGTATACACTATACACATGCAAATAGACACACGCAACACAAGTAAGAGAAAATCATTATACAAAGGGGAATATTTAAAAGAAAAAAGAACAGAACATCGGATTACGGTGGAAATCGTTTTAAACATTATAATATCTAAAAAGACACACAGAAGAAGTAAGACAACATGAATTACTCATTTCTATCAATTTTTAGTTTGACAGTTTGCATTTTGAAATTACATGGTCGTTATAAAGAATATTAGTGCCTAGACTAGATTACAATCTAATTCAGTTATTCAGTCTAGGATGAAACATTTAAATATACCAAAGTGGTAGTCAGAATCGTAAATCGAAAAAGGATAGGCAATACAATGGCCAAAAGAAAAATGATAGATAATACAATGGCCAAAAGAAAAAGGATAGACAATGCAATGGCCAAAAGAAAAAGGATAGACAATACAATGGCCAAAAGAAAAAGGATAGACAATACAATGGCCAAAAGAAAAAGGATAGACTATACAATGGCCAAAAGAAAATAAGGGTAATAACAAAATTACCGAACTCCGAGCAATCTTACAAAGTGAAAGTAAAAACTCATAATTATATAAACAGACAAAATCAGTCAACAACCGGAAAACTGTGAAAACCGTAATGACCCTGTCTTGGTACAGGCATTTCTAAAGAAATGGTGGGTTGAATCAGATTTTAAAGCGCCAAACCTCCCGCTCGCATTATGGTTCAAAGGCTCCGGCTGTCACTATAACAGTATTTGAATACAGGAACAAAATAGGTAACATGAATTACTCATTTCTATCAATTTTTAGTTTGACAGTTTGCATTTTGAAATTACATGGTCGTTATAAAGAATATTAGTGCCTCGACTAGATTACAATCTAATTCAGTTATTTAGTCTAGGATGAAACATTTAAATATACCAAAGTGGTAGTCAGAATCGTAAATCGAAAAAGGATAGACAATACAATGGCCAAAAGAAAAAGGATAGACAATACAATGGCCAAAAGAAAAAGGATAGACAATACAATGGCCAAGAGAAAAAGAACAAAAGGACAAACAGTGGCTTACAAAATATTACATAGAAAACTAAAGATCGAGCAACACAAATCCCACTATTAACCGCGAAAGGTATGCAGTCTCTGCTCCGCTATGAAATGGGAGGTCGAATTTTGCTAGTATGCACAATTACTCTGTCAACTTTACAAATATAAATACGTTTTGCCTCTGGTAATACAAGCATCGTGATCTTATCCTTAAGTTTTACGTCTAGTACTATGAGTATCGTTGTCTCAGTTCTATGTTTAAAAGGTATTGTGGTCATATGCCTACGTTTTACGTCTGATAATACAGGTACATAGGTCATATCCTCTTTCATGTCTAGTTAATCAGGTATCGTTTAATGTCTTATCATCCAGTTTAACGGCTAGTAATATGGGTATCGTTGTCTCAGCCCTACGTTTAAAAGATTAACATCAAGTAATATGCCACGTTTTACGTTTGACAATACAGGTACATTAGTCATAACAAAAAATACAATAAGACATGAGCCCTCCTGCAAACAACTGGGGGTAAATACAAACCGAACATCGTTTTCATGCGGAAATCGTAAAGGACATCACAACACGGAACTAAGAACGTGAAGAACACCGGGGGTGAACTCAGGTGCTCGCAAAGGGTGAACAGTTCCTACCTCTTATAAGACACCCACCTTGTTACGTATAGTAATATGGGTATCGTTGTCTCAGCCCTGCGTTTGAAAGATTAACGTCCAGTAATACAGGTATCGTGGTCATATGCCTACGTTTTACGTCTGATAATACAGGTACATTAGTCATGACATTTTGCTTCATGTCAAGTTATTCAGGTATCGTGATCCCCAGTTTTACGTCTGATAATTTAAGTTAAATCAATTGCTGAAGTCTGGAGTATAATCTTCTTAACAGACAGAAGACAGACCAGGTAATATATTAATGGTAATCAGAAAAAAATCGTCCATAACATTTACATCTTGCTTTTCTTCTAGTTATAACCTCCACCGAATACCACAGAAATCACAATTATCAAAACAGATGATTACTACTGCTACTTCATTGAGTGCTTTGGTTCAAAAAGAGAATCACGACACCAGTCTAAAATCAATGCTTCCATGCGCACACAAATATTATGATGCTCATATAATACAAACAGTTACATCATGAAAAGAAGGTCTTAACAGTGATGGTCAACAATTCAACCATCATAAGCAAAACAAACAATCACCTATCACTTCAAACAATTGAATACAAAAAGAACACGACATATAGCATTGGAGATACAAGTTCTTGTTTGAGACAGACACAAAAACTATTGTGGGTTTAAACCGGTTTATGTGATCTAAATTTGAATGAAAGTAAGATTGTGTGGTCATTGTGGAAGTGATATCACCAAACAAGTAAAAAAAGAGCCAGGCTTAAAATAATATTTCTGACCTTGTATCTGTGATATTTCTGACCTTGTATCTGTGATATTTCTGACCTTGTATCTGTGGATTGTCAAATGAAACCTATATTAACATAAACATGTGGTTTGTATTTCAATGATTTGATGTCAGAGGTTTACTACCGCTACAAGTGAAGTTGTTCGTTTTGTTGAATAGTTAGCCATCACTGTTTAATCTTTCTTTTCATAAGAAGGTGGGGCAAATTAATAGTGAAAATTGATTATTAAGGATTTGCGAATTATCACGTGCAATATATTTCTGATCTTCTAATTTTTCATTAAATAAGTGAACCTGTGTGTATCGTTATATAAAATCTGCCCCGATATATGAAGCATGAGGAAAATGGAGAAAACCAGGTCAGACATTTCACAACGATAAAATATATTTCATAACATTGCGACATAGTGACATTGACATTATCATCAAGATAAGGTATACATCTAATATGATGTAAGATAATATATCAACAATGAAACAAACATACAAACTATACGCCCATTTGATCATTAAACCTGAGATATGTGAGTACTGATACTATAATCTCCCTAAATCTATTAATTTTTTAATTAGGATAACGAAAATTTGAAATATCTTTTAAACTGTAGATTTTAAAGTAGAAGTGTAAACGAGAGTTGTGTAGAGAATCAAGGGTGCTAATTTAATTTGGAAGTTTGCAGACCAGAAAGTGAACGGATTTGGCCCTGCTCATGTAGAAAAATCGCATTTTAAAGGAATTTTTGGGCGTATATTTAGACAAAGCTTGACGAAATACGGAGGAAATCAGTCTATAAAAGAGAACAACCTGCGGCCGTGGTTTTTAATCCCTGAGGACAATAGACAGTCGACGGTCACCCGAAAGATTCCATTATTCTCCATAGAACCTGTCACCATCTCCTACACGCACTATTGAGTTCATTGATTTTTACCTGTAAACTATTTTAACTATAAAACTTACTTAGACTGGGACATGTTTCGTTAATTTAAATTATTCACTAAATATAAAGCACTTCTGTCTTTAATAGTGAACAAAAATGAATTAGTACATTTTTATATTATAGAACCTCAAAGACCAAATGGAGTGTTGACATTTTTTTTGGGGGTGGGGGGTAGAACATGACATTGAGCACTATCATTTTGTGAGCTATTTTCTTTTACCATACTTGCAACTTAACATTGGTAAACAATACCTAAAAACTGCAATTATTATTGATGAATCATTGATACTTGCAATTGTTTCACGCAACTATTCTACTAAACCAAATTATATCTTTCAACTCAAACGTGAGCTAAACGTTTGGAAATATATATTTAACCTGTTCCACTTCGAAGTGCTTATCCAAAACAGGAATCCGAAGTTTCGATCTTTGTCTTTGATTGTTTTGACTTTTCATGAATATAAGGCCCGTTTTGTGTTTGGTTTTCGGTTGGATTATAAACTGTCCCTGTTTATCTTTTTGGTTTTGTTTTGCGTCAAGTTGTTTTGTGTATTATTTATGTGCTATAATCAATATATAAGTTAATAAATTCATCTGACCCCAGATAGTTTCAACAATTACAACTGTTCTTAAACTTTAATGAATTGGCAGACACATGTTCCAAATATTTTCGGCATTGACTTAAACGTGACATTTATTCGATTTTTACATTTTTTCTCTGTCTATTATGCTTAATATGATTATACTTTAACCCGCATCGTCATCCGAGTCATCACAAAAATCAATGATAATAGGTTCTATGACACTTCTATCTATACAGTTTTCTTTGCAGTATTCTTTTTTCAATTTTGACCACATGTTCTTCTGCTTTTGTCCACACATCTTTTGTAATTTTTCCGAAAGCAGCATACGTGAGTTCTTTAACATCTTTTAATCGGAAGGTGGTATTGTTTTTAGCCACGAAACCTTTAACTTGCGCCCATATTAATTTTATCGGGATAAGTTCAGTGTCGAACGGGGTTCTTAATACTTCATGTCCGTGTAAATTAACAATGTTATCTGTTTTATAAATTACTGGGGTCTTTTTTTTTTCTTTTTCTTTTTCTTCATATAATACTTTTTTTTGTATCAGTAGCAGAAAAGGGAATGATGTGTTGTGTAGGATAGTTTTGGAGAACAGCTTTTTTCTGACTAAATTTTGGGCACACCGTACCTTCTGTTTTAACATTGTGATAACTTGCATTATCTAACACAACCAAGCTAGGATTTTTCAGAACAGGTATCAATTGATTTTCAAACCACTCAAGAAAGACAAACTATTCATCTCCTGGTGATAATCACCATCCTTTGATTTGACCAGAAACACTAAATCGCAACCGTCAATCAAACCCTCGCTTCGCGTACCTGCATGCAAAACAATCAAGCGTTTGCCTTTGCCCGAGGGTATTTTTGGGGCATCAAACCCATCATTCGGAAGCCACATATAATCTGTCCAGTGATTTTGGTTAACCCATGTTTCATCCAGGTACACGATATCATACCCTGCTTCCCTAAAAGATTTGATCTTTCTCAGATAATTACACCTATCATTGATAATAGACGCTTGGTCGTACAGAATTCTTCGATTATCACCTATTTTTTTCATAGGTATATCCAAGATCAATGAGAGTTAGAGTAAGTTTAGACTTTGATATTTTAATAGAATCTTTTATTTCCTTATGTATTATTGAGACGGTTGGAACAATTTTCCGTGATATAAACCTTGGATTGTTCTTTTAATAACACAATGATCAAAGACGTCCAAAATATTAGCTCTTTCTTGGCTTACAAGGCCTCTAACCATTTATAATACGGTGCACTGAAGTGTAAGACACACCCAAAGTTTTAGATGTCCTTTGATATACCCTATCAAATGAGACAATTGGCTTCTTCGTTACCTTTTCCTTACTAAAAAAGGCAAACAACTTTTTTACAAACTTTTGGCATTCCGGAGATAAGTCAGACTTTTACCCATTATACAAAAAATGCAAAATTTAACAATAATTTATGAGAGAAATGCTTGTCAGTTTCGTCTAAAGTACATGTGGCTGAGAGAAAGATCTTACAGGTAAAATACCTGACGTACGGATGGCTCTTCTATTTAGTACATCTACCCACACCCGAAAAATGACAACAAAATAGGACCAAATGCCAAATTTCATCGGAGTGCAGCCTCAGCTAAATCAATAAGAAGCATTACAGTAACATTTTTAGTTAGCACTCCTAATTCTAAATAAAACTCTCGTTTATTTTGCTGTTCAAAGATCTATAGTTTAAAAGATATTTGGATTTTTCGTTATTCTAATAAAAAAATTATTTCTTTTAGTATTTATTTTAGGTATCATAACAGCAATAGTTTATCAAATGTAACTATCATTAGATTGACTTTTAAGTTTTTGCTTTCCCCTTTTTTCCAACATCACGGCTACTATTTATGTACATCGTAATCCCACTTTTTGTTAGCAAATCAGGAAGAGGGGTGTAGTTTTTGCCTCCGTAGCGTACATATTAGTTACTAAAGGTGTACGTCCTTAGCCACTAATATTATACATTGGACCGCGGCTGTGATGTAATGGCTAGCGTGTTCGCCTCGAATGAGGTAGATCATGGGTTCAAGTTCCGGTCAGATCAAACCAAAGACTACGAAATTGTTATTTGTCGCTTCCTTGCTAAGCAAGCAGCAATCAGGTGTAAGAGAAAAAATTAGTTCGGAATCAAAATAATGTGTCCGAGTGGAGTGACATGTCTAGCTGCGGATTGTTGTTTCAGTGAGATAGCACAATAAAACTCCAACTAAGCGAGTTGGTCTAGTACAAAACCGGACAACGTCATTTGCTGAGCGAAATTGTATGTTGTTCTCGTCGTGATATAGCTGAACAATTCCTCACTGGGCGATACACAACAATCACTCACTCACTCACTCACTCACTCACTCACTCACACGCCCCATATATATATATATTGGAATGTCCTATAGAAAAGTAATAAAGAGGAAAAAAGGCAACTTTACAGGATAATGACATATAATTATTTTTTCAAAATTGGCTTCCCTAAATCAGTACAACTTTTAAGTTCAACGGAATGTGCTTATGTGTGCGTTTATTAGTACGTTCAAAAATCACGATTATAATTATAACGTTTTATCTAACATACTTAATATATCTCTGTATTTAGATATTGTCAAATTTTATAATGAAAAGGAGATAACACAATTATTTTTATATCAAGGGCACATAATTATATTTCAATTAATAATAATCTTTCATTATATCACTACCATAGATTTAATTTAAAACCTAATTTATTTGTGCTTAGTGGACAACCTGTTATTATACAGCACGATCATGTTGTAACGATGTCGAAGAGTTCCGGATTAATGATTTTACTTTGAAGTAGCCGATATTCGAGTTATCCGTAATAATTTAAGCTACTAAGGTCTTATTTTACAATAAGACCACAAGAAAGCTTGGGGTCCCATAAAAGCGGTTTAACCCAGCCACAGCTTTGTGCATGTCCCAATCCATGACCTGGATTTACAACGTCTTATGTCGTTTTGTTGATAGTGTTGGTATCGTTGACAATCACTGTTCAAACTTATTTTTCATAATGTGTTAAATTTGTCGTAAGCACATTCCGTTCCTTTCTTCATTCATCACCTATCACCTGGTTGTAGCAAGGGCACAGTGATGTCACTAGTAGAGCAGGAACTCTTCCAGAGCACCTAAATTCACGTCCGGTTTTTAGTTAGGTTTGTGTTACTCAAACTTTTGTTTTCTGTGTAGTATTTTGTAGATCATTGTTGTTCTTTTCATGTTTGTCATTGTATTGTCTGTTCTTCTTCGATTTACGGCTTCTAATTACCCGTTTGGTATCGTCAAACTTTTCTTGAATATACCAAAGGGTATTCTGAAACCGTAAATATAAGGATAGATTATTCAATACATAAAATAACAAGGACAAAAGAACAATGACGTACAAAACACTACACAGAAAACAGCAAATCGAATCCCACAAAAAGCGAGAGAGAGCTCGTGTGCTCCGGAGGAATAAACCGTTCCTGCTACACTAGTGACACCCGTCAGTGACTATATTAGTATTGAGCTTTGAACATTTGGTGAATTATTGGAGAAGAGTTGAATTCTTTAAATACTACTAAAATAGTTTCCTTGTCGTGTTGCTATAACGGAACTATTGTTGAAAGTGGTGTTAAACCTATAATCTATAACACATAACCATCTTGACAACAATACATTGCTCATCTTACACATATATTGTTTTACAGATTTTGACTCTGAGAGAATATGGTTGTGATAATATTATTTGCTCTAATTGGAGTAGTAATTTCCGACACCACAATTACATTAAATACAAACCTTGGTAAAATTAAAGGCGTAACCTCCTCTTTTACTACCAACAATACCTCATACAAATACAATTTATTCAAGAAGATACCATACGCCAAACCTCCAATAAGTGACCTAAGATTCAGGAATCCTGAGCCCTATGGTCCATGGGATGGAATACTAGATGCAACAGAATTTGGACCATCATGTATTCAGATTAGTTATCCACAGTTCGATAAATTTTTACCAAATACGAACCAATCGGAAGATTGTTTACTTCTAAACATTTACACACCTGCAAATGTATCTACATTGAAACCTGTAATGATATGGATTCATGGTGGTGGATTTCAAATAGGCCAGGGAATGCTGTATGACGGTTCGTTTCTTTCTGGTGTAGGTGACGTCATTGTTGTTACAATAAACTATCGGTTGGAAGCTTTGGGATTTTTTAGTTCTGGTAACGACGTAGCTCCTGGCAACTATGGACTATGGGATCAAAAACTGGCAATCAAATGGGTGCACGATAATATCGAAAGTTTTGGGGGCGATCCAAATTGGATAACAATATTTGGTCAATCAGCCGGAGGATTAAGTGTGGGTTTACAAGCTTTACACGCGGGAAATGAAGGATTATTTCGTCGCGTGATAGCCCAAAGTGGGATCGGCAACAGTATGCTTGCAATTAAGACATTTCCACGTTTTGAAGCATTAGAACTGGTACAACTTGTTAACTGTTCAAACGATTTAACTTCCGATTCAATGTCCTGTCTGAGAAATAAAACTGTTGAAGAAATACATAATGCTAACATGATAATTTTAAACAGAACAATGCAATTGCCAGATGTTCATACAATTAATCCATTTGCACCTGTTGTAGACAGCAAGTTCTTAATTGACACGCCTCAGAACATACTTAACGGCACAGGTATGGCGCTCATGTTTTATAGATCGTTGGATATGATGATTGGCAACTGTGACGCGGAGGGATCTATTCTTGTCGATTCGTTAATCAACAGGTCTGATGTCAATGTTACAACCGGAATTCCTTCCGACTTCCTGTGTAACCATATAATCCTTCCGCTTACTATTGATTATTACAACAACAACACCAAAGTTGGTCCAGCCATCTGCAAAAAATATAAAAGTAATGGACCAATACAAGAACAAAGCCAAAACAGTGTAAACTTCTATGGTGATGTTTTCTTCTACAGTCCTGCTGTATCAAGCCTCAATATTCACGCTTCACAAGACACACAATCTAACCGTTTCCAGTATCTAAATAAAAGAATGCCGACGGAATTCTCAAATGGTATACCGTGGTTCCACGGGGCACGTCATGGTTCAGAATTATTTTACCTATTTCCATTGGGTCTGTTGATAAATGGAACAGAAGACGACCATTCATTTAGCATGACAATGGTGAAATATTGGTCCAATTTTGCAAAGACGGGGTGAGTGTTTATTTTATGCCTACAGTATATGACTTGTCAATTAGTTAAATAATATTTAGATACCATACTCATGCCGTATCAATGTGAGAAAAATTAGAAGATACCAAAGGGGTAATCAGAATCCGTAAATCGAAGATGGACAGAAAACACAAAGACCAAAAGAAAAAGGACAAACAACGACTTACAAAACACAACACATAACACACTAAAGATCGAGCAACAATAACCCCATTGTAAACCAGACGTGCTCCGGAAGGGTAGGCAGTTCCTGCTCTACTAGTGGCACCCAACATGGATTAAATATTATGATACATGTAGCTACACAGCTGGTATTGTGTTGTGTATGGCATCCAACCCAAGTCTAAATCAAGGAGTAATTACTCATTTTCGTCAATTTACGTCGATTGTTCTCGAATCAACAGGGAAATATGTGACTGGCAACTTATTATTAATTAAAACACCGCTGTCCATTAAAAGGCTCGAGGAACATTGGGATTATTTTCATATATTAGGAGGATAAAGTATTGAAAAAAGATTCCAAAAGGGTAATCATACATCGTATTTCAAAGAAGACAGACAAGACAATGGCAAAGCAGAAAAGGGACAAATGACAAAAATAATGGCCGACAAAACACATACAGAAAATGAAAGATTGAGCAACACAAAGCTAAGCGAGGGAGAGGGTGACAGGGGTGTTTAGGAAGGATAAGCAATCAGCAATAAATCATAATTTAGATAGACCGGATGAAGCCAACAAAAATTAATGAACTTAATTATATGATGTACATATTCACCAGATTGTTGTTTCATAGTGAGTCAAAATTCGACGAATAAAACAACAAAATCAAATTGAAATAAATTTTAATCTTTAACTTTACAATGGTGATATTGATAGTCTTATTTTCTTAAGTAACAAAAAAATTAAATTCGAATACACTTTTAATCTTGTTTTCGAAAATAAATAGAAAGCCGTATATAAAATTTCACATACGTCAAATATAATTAATCACCTTGTGTTTTACATAGGGATGTGAATGGTCCAGAACTGACAAATTGGCCTCAATATAACATAGCAAACAAAACATATGCAGCGTTAGATGTTAATGTTACTATAGAAACCAATTTATATGAAGATCGTATGGATTTTTGGTTAAATGATATACCCAAGTTATTATTGCCAGCTCAGACAACGTTGTTGCCAATAACAACTGAGAGTAGTACAAGAACACCTAACAAACATAATGGAAGTCAACCTTGTTCATCTAGAATTCCGATAGTGTTTGTATTACTGTATGTTTTGGTTTCTCGACTTGTCATATTTTAGAAAAGCATTGTCTTTGTTTTTTAATTAATTTATTTTATTAAACAATATGATTATAAGAAAGAAACGTTTGAAGCCCGTAAATCGAAGAAGGACAGGCAATACAATGGCTAAAAGAAAAATGACAAACAATGATTCACAAAATACCACACAAAAAACTAAAGATCGAGCTCCAACAAAAACCGGGGGTGAACTCAGGTCAATGACACTTCATTATTTTTCAGAATTTCCGTACTCATCAGGATACATAATGTACACATTTACCCATACAAAAAAAACTTGATATCGTGGATTCAAAATTTCTTCTCGAACCATTTACAGAGAGGTTCCATTTTTCAAATACACTACCATTGAAATTCGTTCCTTTTTATGTTATTAGTAAATTATTAAAACATTTTACAGACAATATTAACAATTACAAACAAGATCATTGTTAGTACATACGAGATCTACATATAATAATGCATTTGATTTGATATAGTTATATTTCTGAATTTATGCTTATAAATGCGGGTTTGCTTTATTTTATTTTGCCTATCTTTTTTATTTTATTTATATATTTTTTTTGCATTTTAAACCCATTCATTAAAAATAGACAAAAAAGACAAAACACACGAACAAACAAACAAAATCAAAAAAGCAAAAAATTAATCAATCAATTGAAGATCATGCATGAAACTCTAAAAATCACAATTTATCATTGGGTAATGTGTTTGTTATCCCCATTATCAGTGAATGCCGGAATAGTTTAGGAATGTGACACTGGCGCAGATAATGACAACTATGATAGATAAAGGACAGAAACTGTGTTTATCATTTGGTAAAACAAAACATTATGACGAATCTTGATGTTTTACAAACAAGAGTAAAAATAAAGTGCATTTGATCAATTTCCATATCTAATATCTTAGTCTCCACTTCCGAGGGGCCGTCGTGTTCGTGGTCGTGATCGTATGGTAGTTAGATTTATAACTACCTATGCAATCAGTGCCTATCACCACTAACGTTGTGAGTTCGAATCCCGCTCAGGCGATGTGTACTTGATACAACATTATGTGATAAAGTTTGTCAGTGACTTGCGACAGGTTGGTGGTTTTCTCCACGTACTCCGGTTTCCTCCACCAATGAAACTGACAGCCACGATATAACTGAAATGTTGTTGAAAGTTGATACTCAAAGGTCTGCTTCTTACCTTGACCTTCACCTTGAAATCGACAACGGAGGAAGATTAAAAACAAAATTCTACGACAAACGCGACGACTTCACTTTTCCTAGTCAACTTCCCCTTCATCAGTAGCATTATTTCAGTATCACCAACGTATGAAGTTTACATTTCACAACTCATACGTTATTCTAGAGCTTGTGTCCATTACAGTCATTTTCTGAACAGAGCTCAGCACTGACGGAAAAGCTACTTAAACTAGGCTACGATGCTCCTAGGTTGAAATCATCGCTACAAAAATTCTACGGTCGTCATCACAATATGATTAACCGTTACGAAATATCCATATCTCAAATAACGTAGATGTTTTCTTTCCTCTAGCACTACCAAGACTGTTACTGGACTTGACTGTATGAGTGGCAGGTGTCTTATAAGAAGCCATAACTGCTTACCCTTCGCGAGCACCTCAGTTCCCCCGGTTTTTGTTGGGGTCCGTGTTGCTCACCTTTTTAGTTTATTGTGTTTTGCTATTATGTGTCTTTACGTTCTGAGTTCCGTGTTGTGATGTCCGCTATGATTTCCGCATAAAAACGATGTTGGGTTCGTCTTTACCTTTAGTTGTTTGTAAAGCGGGAGGAGCGTATGTCTTATTTACGTTATTTGTTCTTTGTTTTCGTATAGTGGTGTCCAACACATATTGTGTTGTGTTTTTCTTCGTATTGTGTGCCCTATGTTGCCAGTTTCTCTGGATTGTTCATTTTTGATTGCCCCTTGAGTATTCTGTAACGTCTATTCAAAACGTTCCACGGAAAACGGCGTCATCGTCGTGGCCCGAGTGAAACCAGTACTTGTCTAGCGACTTCCGCTCTACATTGAAGCATGGTGATCAGTAGACGTTATACAGTCAGTGACAATATATCACAAAAACAAATAAAGTAAATCCAATTTAACTAAGCGTGTCGGTCTAGTACAAAACAGATATCACCATCGTCGTATTGAAATATAACTTGTTCTCGACTTGGATTGGTCTTATGGTGTTTAACGCCATTATCAACAATATTTCAGTAATATCGTGGGAGGACAGTTTTATTGGTGGGGGAACCAGAGTACCCGGAGAAAACCACCGACCTGCAGCAAGTCACTGTCACACTTTATCGTATAATATTGTACACCTCACCCTGAGTGGGATTCGAAATCACAACATCAGTGGTGATATACACCGATTGCATATGTAGTTGTAAATCTAACCACCATACGATCAGGTCCTCGACGACTCCTAACTTGTTCTCGTCTTTATATACATGTAGTTGTAAATCTAACCACCATACGATCACGGCCTCGACGTCTCCTAACTTGTTCTAGTCTTTATATACATGTAGCTGTAAATCTACCCACCATACGATCACGGCCGTTCCCTAACTTGTTCTCGTCTTTATATACATGTAGTTGTAAATCCAACCACCATACGATCACGCCGTTCCCTAATTTTTTTTCGTCTTTATATACATGTAGTTGTAAATCTAACCACCATACGATCACGCCCTCGACGGCCCCTAATTTGTTCTCGTCTTTATATACATGTAGTTGTAAATCTAACCACCATACGATCACGACTTCGACGGCCCCTAACTTGTTCTCTTCTTTATATACATGTAGTTGTAAATCTAACCACCATACGATCACGGCTTTCGACGGCCCCTAACTTGTTCTCGTCTTTATTTACATGTAGTTGTAAATCTAACCACCATACGATCACGGCCGTTCCCTAACTTGTTCTCGTCTTTATATACATGTAGTTGTAAATCCAACCACCATACGATCACGCCGTTCCCTAATTTTTTTTCGTCTTTATATACATGTAGTTGTAAATCTAACCACCATACGATCACGCCCTCGACGGCCCCTAATTTGTTCTCGTCTTTATATACATGTAGTTGTAAATCTAACCACCATACGATCACGGACGTTCCCTAACTTGTTCTCGTCTTTATATACATGTAGTTGTAAATCTAACCACCATACGATCACGGACGGCCCCTAACTTGTTCTCGTCTTTATATACATGTAGCTGTAAATCTAACCACCATACGATCACGCCGTTCCCTAACTTGTTCTCGTCTTTATATACATGTAGTTGTAAATCTAACCACCATACGATCACGCCCTCGACGGCCCCTAATTTGTTCTCGTCTTTATATACATGTAGTTGTAAATCTAACCACCATACGATCACGGCCGTTCCCTAACTTGTTCTCGTCTTTATATACATGTAGTTGTAAATCTAACCACCATACGATCACGACCCTCGACGGCCCCTAACTTGTTCTCGTCTTTATATACATGTAGCTGTAAATCTAACCACCATACGATCATGGCCTCGACGGCCCCTAACTTGTTCTCGTCTTTATATACAAGTAGCTGTAAATCTAACCACCATACGATCACGGCCCTCGACGGCCCCTAACTTGTTCTCGTCTTTATATATATGCAGTTGTAAATCTAACAACCATACGATCACGGCCGTTCCCTAACTTGTTCTCGTCTTTATATACATATAGTTGTAAATCTAACCACCATACGATCACAGCCCTCGACGGCCCCTAACTTGTTCTCGTCTTTATATACATGTAGCTGTAAATCTAACCACCATACGATGATGACCTCGACGGCCCCTAACTTGTTCTCGTCTTTATATACATGTAGCTGTAAATCTAACCACCATACGACCACGGCCTCGACAGCCCCTAACTTGTTCTCGTCTTTATATATATGTAGCTGTAAATCTAACCACCATACGATGACGACCTCCACGGCCCCTAACTTGTTCTCGTCTTTATATATATGTAGCTGTAAATCAAACCACCATACGATCACGGCCGTTCCCTAACTTGTTCTCGTCTTTATATACATGTAGCTGTAAATCTAACCACCATACGATCACAGCCCTCGACGGCCTCTAACTTGTTCTCGTCTTTATATACATGTAGTTGTAAATCTAACCAC
The DNA here is from genome assembly GCA_963680875.1 of Bathymodiolus brooksi. NCBI lineage: Eukaryota > Metazoa > Mollusca > Bivalvia > Mytilida > Modiolidae > Bathymodiolus > Bathymodiolus brooksi. Next base: position 55,724,701 of record OY804579.1, read on the forward strand.
CATACGACCACGACCTCGACGGCCCCTAACTTGTTCTCGCCTTTATATACATGTAGCTGTAAATCTAACCACCATACGATGACATTCGTACCCTAACTTGTTCTCGTCTTTATATACATGTAGCTGTAAATCTACCCACCATACGATCACGTCCCTCGACAGCCCCTAACTTGTCCTCGCCTTTATATACATGTAGCTGTAAATCTAACCACCATACGATTACGGCCCTCGACGGTCCTTAACTTGTTCTCGTCTTTATATATATGTAGTTGTAAATCTAACCACCATACGATCACGGCCCTCGACGGCCCCTAACTTGTTCTCTTCTTTATATACATGTAGTTGTAAATCTAACCACCATACGATGACGACCTCGACGGCCCCTAACTTGTTCTCGTCTTTATATACATGTAGCTGTAAATCTAACCACCATACAATCACGGCCGTTCCCTAACTTGTTCTTGTCTTTATATATATGTAGTTGTAAATCTAACCACCATACGATCACGGCCCTCGACGGCTCCTAACTTGTTCTCGCCTTTATATACATGTAGCTGTAAATCTAACCACCATACGATCACGGCCGTTCCCTAACTTGTTCTCGTCTTTATATACATGTAGTTGTAAATCTAACCACCATACGATCACGGCCTCGACGGCTCCTAACTTGTTCTCGTCTTTATATAAATGTAGCTGTAAATCTAACCACCATACGATGACGACCTCGACGGCCCCTAACTTGTTCTCGTCTTTATATACATGTAGCTCTAAATCTAACCACCATACGATCACGCCCTCGACAGCCCCGAACTTGTTCTCGTCTTTATATATATGTAGCTGTAAATCTAACCACCATACGATGACGACCTCGACGGCCCCTAACTTGTTCTCGTCTTTATATACATATAGTTGTAAATCTAACCACCATACAATCACGGCCCTCGACGGCCCCTAACTTGTTCTCGTCTTTATATATATGTAGTTGTAAATCTAACCACCATACGATCACGACCGTTCCCTAACTTGTTCTCGTCTTTATATACATGTAGTTGTAAATCCAACCACCATACGATCCCGGCTTTCGACGGTCCCTAACTTGTTCTCGTCTATATATATATGTAGTTGTAAATCTAACCACCATACGACCACGACCCTCGACGGCCCCTAACTTGTTCTCGTCTTTATATACATGTAGCTGTAAATCTACCCACCATACGATCACGGCCCTCGACGGCCCCTAACTTGTTCTCACCTTTATATACATGTAGCTGTATATCTAGCCACCATACGATCACGTCCGTTCCCTAACTTGTTCTCGTCTTTATATACATATAGTTATAAATGTAACCACCATACGATCACGACCTCGACGGCCCCTAACTTGTTCTCGTCTTTATATATATGTAGTTGTAAATCTAACCACCATACGATCACGGCCGTTCCCTAACTTGTTCTCGTCTTAATATACATGTAGTTATAAATCCAACCACCATGCGATCACGGCCCTCGACGGCCCCTAACTTGTTCTCGTCTTTATATAATGTAGTTGTAAATCTAACCACCATACGATGACGATCTCGACCGTCACTAACTTGTTCTCGTCTTTATATACATGTAGCTGTAAATCAAACCACCATACGATCACGGCAGTTCCCTAACTTGTTCTCGTCTTTATATACATGTAGCTGTAAATCTAACCCCCATACGATCACAGCCCTCGACGGCCTCTAACTTGTTCTCGTCTTTATATACATGTAGTTGTAAATCTAACCACCATACGACCACGACCTCGACGGCCCCTAACTTGTTCTCGCCTTTATATACATGTAGCTGTAAATCTAACCACCATACGATGACATTCGTTCCCTAACTTGTTCTCGTCTTTATATACATGTAGCTGTAAATCTACCCACCATACGATCACGTCCCTCGACAGCCCCTAACTTGTCCTCGCCTTTATATACATGTAGCTGTAAATCTAACCACCATACGATTACGGCCCTCGACGGTCCTTAACTTGTTCTCGTCTTTATATATATGTAGTTGTAAATCTAACCACCATACGATCACGGCCCTCGACGGCCCCTAACTTGTTCTCTTCTTTATATACATGTAGTTGTAAATCTAACCACCATACGATGACGACCTCGACGGCCCCTAACTTGTTCTCGTCTTTATATACATGTAGCTGTAAATCTAACCACCATACAATCACGGCCGTTCCCTAACTTGTTCTTGTCTTTATATATATGTAGTTGTAAATCTAACCACCATACGATCACGGCCCTCGACGGCTCCTAACTTGTTCTCGCCTTTATATACATGTAGCTGTAAATCTAACCACCATACGATGACGTTCGTTCCCTAACTGGTTCTCGTCTTTATATACATATAGTTGTAAATCTAACCACCATGCAATCAATGCCTCGACGGCCCCTAACTTGTTCTCGTCTTTATATACATGTAGTTGTAAATGTTACCACCATACGATCACGACCTCGACGGCCTCTAACTTGTTCTCGTCTTTATATACATGTAGCTGTAAATCTAACCACCATACGATCACGGCCGTTCCCTATCTTGTTCTCGTCTTTATATACATGTAGCTGTAAATCTAACCACCATACGATCACGGCCCTCGAAGGTCCTTAACTTGTTCTCGTCTTTATATATATGTAGTTGTAAATCTAACCACGATACTATCACGACCCTCGACGGCCCTAACTTGTTCTCGTCTTTATATACATGTAGTTGTAAACCTAACCACCATACGATCACGGCCGTTCCCTAAATTGTTCTGGTCTTTATATACATGTAGCTGTAAATCTACCCACCATACGATGACGACCTCGACGGCCCCTAACTTGTTCTCGTCTTTATATACATGTAGCTGTAAATCTAACCACCATACGATCACGGCCGTTCCCTAACTTGTTCTCGTCTTTATATACATGTAGTTGTAAATCTAACCACCATACGATCACGGCCTCGACGGCTCCTAACTTGTTCTCGTCTTTATATAAATGTAGCTGTAAATCTAACCACCATACGATGACGACCTCGACGGCCCCTAACTTGTTCTCGTCTTTATATAAATGTAGCTGTAAATCTAACCACCATACGATCACGGCCTCGACGGCCCCTAACTTGTTCTCGTCTTTATATACATGTAGCTCTAAATCTAACCACCATACGATCACGCCCTCGACAGCCCCTAACTTGTTCTCGTCTTTATATATATGTAGCTGTAAATCTAACCACCATACGATGACGACCTCGACGGCCCCTAACTTGTTCTCGTCTTTATATACATATAGTTGTAAATCTAACCACCATACAATCACGGCCCTCGACGGCCCCTAACTTGTTCTCGTCTTTATATATATGTAGTTGTAAATCTAACCACCATACGATCACGACCGTTCCCTAACTTGTTCTCGTCTTTATATACATGTAGTTGTAAATCCAACCACCATACGATCCCGGCTTTCGACGGTCCCTAACTTGTTCTCGTCTATATATATATGTAGTTGTAAATCTAACCACCATACGACCACGACCCTCGACGGCCCCTAACTTGTTCTCGTCTTTATATACATGTAGCTGTAAATCTACCCACCATACGATCACGGCCCTCGACGGCCCCTAACTTGTTCTCACCTTTATATACATGTAGCTGTATATCTAGCCACCATACGATCACGTCCGTTCCCTAACTTGTTCTCGTCTTTATATACATATAGTTATAAATGTAACCACCATACGATCACGACCTCGACGGCCCCTAACTTGTTCTCGTCTTTATATATATGTAGTTGTAAATCTAACCACCATACGATCACGGCCGTTCCCTAACTTGTTCTCGTCTTAATATACATGTAGTTATAAATCCAACCACCATGCGATCACGGCCCTCGACGGCCCCTAACTTGTTCTCGTCTTTATATAATGTAGTTGTAAATCTAACCACCATACGATGACGACCTCGACCGTCACTAACTTGTTCTCGTCTTTATATACATGTAGCTGTAAATCTAACCACCATACGATCACAGCCCTCGACGGCCTCTAACTTGTTCTCGTCTTTATATACATGTAGTTGTAAATCTAACCACCATACGACCACGACCTCGACGGCCCCTAACTTGTTCTCGCCTTTATATACATGTAGCTGTAAATCTAACCACCATACGATGACATTCGTTCCCTAACTTGTTCTCGTCTTTATATACATGTAGCTGTAAATCTACCCACCATACGATCACGTCCCTCGACAGCCCCTAACTTGTCCTCGCCTTTATATACATGTAGCTGTAAATCTAACCACCATACGATTACGGCCCTCGACGGTCCTTAACTTGTTCTCGTCTTTATATATATGTAGTTGTAAATCTAACCACCATACGATCACGGCCCTCGACGGCCCCTAACTTGTTCTCTTCTTTATATACATGTAGTTGTAAATCTAACCACCATACGATGACGACCTCGACGGCCCCTAACTTGTTCTCGTCTTTATATACATGTAGCTGTAAATCTAACCACCATACAATCACGGCCGTTCCCTAACTTGTTCTTGTCTTTATATATATGTAGTTGTAAATCTAACCACCATACGATCACGGCCCTCGACGGCTCCTAACTTGTTCTCGCCTTTATATACATGTAGCTGTAAATCTAACCACCATACGATGACGTTCGTTCCCTAACTGGTTCTCGTCTTTATATACATATAGTTGTAAATCTAACCACCATGCAATCAATGCCTCGACGGCCCCTAACTTGTTCTCGTCTTTATATACATGTAGTTGTAAATGTTACCACCATACGATCACGACCTCGACGGCCTCTAGCTTGTTCTCGTCTTTATATACATGTAGCTGTAAATCTAACCACCATACGATCACGGCCGTTCCCTATCTTGTTCTCGTCTTTATATACATGTAGCTGTAAATCTAACCACCATACGATCACGGCCCTCGAAGGTCCTTAACTTGTTCTCGTCTTTATATATATGTAGTTGTAAATCTAACCACGATACTATCACGGCCCTCGACGGCCCTAACTTGTTCTCGTCTTTATATACATGTAGTTGTAAACCTAACCACCATACGATCACGGCCGTTCCCTAAATTGTTCTGGTCTTTATATACATGTAGCTGTAAATCTACCCACCATACGATGACGACCTCGACGGCCCCTAACTTGTTCTCGTCTTTATATACATGTAGCTGTAAATCTAACCACCATACGATCACGGCCGTTCCCTAACTTGTTCTCGTCTTTATATACATGTAGTTGTAAATCTAACCACCATACGATCACGGCCTCGACGGCTCCTAACTTGTTCTCGTCTTTATATAAATGTAGCTGTAAATCTAACCACCATACGATGACGACCTCGACGGCCCCTAACTTGTTCTCGTCTTTATATACATATAGTTGTAAATCTAACCACCATACAATCACGGCCCTCGACGGCCCCTAACTTGTTCTCGTCTTTATATATATGTAGTTGTAAATCTAACCACCATACGATCACGACCGTTCCCTAACTTGTTCTCGTCTTTATATACATGTAGTTGTAAATCCAACCACCATACGATCCCGGCTTTCGACGGTCCCTAACTTGTTCTCGTCTATATATATATGTAGTTGTAAATCTAACCACCATACGACCACGACCCTCGACGGCCCCTAACTTGTTCTCGTCTTTATATACATGTAGCTGTAAATCTACCCACCATACGATCACGGCCCTCGACGGCCCCTAACTTGTTCTCACCTTTATATACATGTAGCTGTATATCTAGCCACCATACGATCACGTCCGTTCCCTAACTTGTTCTCGTCTTTATATACATATAGTTATAAATGTAACCACCATACGATCACGACCTCGACGGCCCCTAACTTGTTCTCGTCTTTATATATATGTAGTTGTAAATCTAACCACCATACGATCACGGCCGTTCCCTAACTTGTTCTCGTCTTAATATACATGTAGTTATAAATCCAACCACCATGCGATCACGGCCCTCGACGGCCCCTAACTTGTTCTCGTCTTTATATAATGTAGTTGTAAATCTAACCACCATACGATGACGATCTCGACCGTCACTAACTTGTTCTCGTCTTTATATACATGTAGCTGTAAATCAAACCACCATACGATCACGGCAGTTCCCTAACTTGTTCTCGTCTTTATATACATGTAGCTGTAAATCTAACCCCCATACGATCACAGCCCTCGACGGCCTCTAACTTGTTCTCGTCTTTATATACATGTAGTTGTAAATCTAACCACCATACGACCACGACCTCGACGGCCCCTAACTTGTTCTCGCCTTTATATACATGTAGCTGTAAATCTAACCACCATACGATGACATTCGTTCCCTAACTTGTTCTCGTCTTTATATACATGTAGCTGTAAATCTACCCACCATACGATCACGTCCCTCGACAGCCCCTAACTTGTCCTCGCCTTTATATACATGTAGCTGTAAATCTAACCACCATACGATTACGGCCCTCGACGGTCCTTAACTTGTTCTCGTCTTTATATATATGTAGTTGTAAATCTAACCACCATACGATCACGGCCCTCGACGGCCCCTAACTTGTTCTCTTCTTTATATACATGTAGTTGTAAATCTAACCACCATACGATGACGACCTCGACGGCCCCTAACTTGTTCTCGTCTTTATATACATGTAGCTGTAAATCTAACCACCATACAATCACGGCCGTTCCCTAACTTGTTCTTGTCTTTATATATATGTAGTTGTAAATCTAACCACCATACGATCACGGCCCTCGACGGCTCCTAACTTGTTCTCGCCTTTATATACATGTAGCTGTAAATCTAACCACCATACGATGACGTTCGTTCCCTAACTGGTTCTCGTCTTTATATACATATAGTTGTAAATCTAACCACCATGCAATCAATGCCTCGACGGCCCCTAACTTGTTCTCGTCTTTATATACATGTAGTTGTAAATGTTACCACCATACGATCACGACCTCGACGGCCTCTAACTTGTTCTCGTCTTTATATACATGTAGCTGTAAATCTAACCACCATACGATCACGGCCGTTCCCTATCTTGTTCTCGTCTTTATATACATGTAGCTGTAAATCTAACCACCATACGATCACGGCCCTCGAAGGTCCTTAACTTGTTCTCGTCTTTATATATATGTAGTTGTAAATCTAACCACGATACTATCACGACCCTCGACGGCCCTAACTTGTTCTCGTCTTTATATACATGTAGTTGTAAACCTAACCACCATACGATCACGGCCGTTCCCTAAATTGTTCTGGTCTTTATATACATGTAGCTGTAAATCTACCCACCATACGATGACGACCTCGACGGCCCCTAACTTGTTCTCGTCTTTATATACATGTAGCTGTAAATCTAACCACCATACGATCACGGCCGTTCCCTAACTTGTTCTCGTCTTTATATACATGTAGTTGTAAATCTAACCACCATACGATCACGGCCTCGACGGCTCCTAACTTGTTCTCGTCTTTATATAAATGTAGCTGTAAATCTAACCACCATACGATGACGACCTCGACGGCCCCTAACTTGTTCTCGTCTTTATATAAATGTAGCTGTAAATCTAACCACCATACGATCACGGCCTCGACGGCCCCTAACTTGTTCTCGTCTTTATATACATGTAGCTCTAAATCTAACCACCATACGATCACGCCCTCGACAGCCCCTAACTTGTTCTCGTCTTTATATATATGTAGCTGTAAATCTAACCACCATACGATGACGACCTCGACGGCCCCTAACTTGTTCTCGTCTTTATATACATATAGTTGTAAATCTAACCACCATACAATCACGGCCCTCGACGGCCCCTAACTTGTTCTCGTCTTTATATATATGTAGTTGTAAATCTAACCACCATACGATCACGACCGTTCCCTAACTTGTTCTCGTCTTTATATACATGTAGTTGTAAATCCAACCACCATACGATCCCGGCTTTCGACGGTCCCTAACTTGTTCTCGTCTATATATATATGTAGTTGTAAATCTAACCACCATACGACCACGACCCTCGACGGCCCCTAACTTGTTCTCGTCTTTATATACATGTAGCTGTAAATCTACCCACCATACGATCACGGCCCTCGACGGCCCCTAACTTGTTCTCACCTTTATATACATGTAGCTGTATATCTAGCCACCATACGATCACGTCCGTTCCCTAACTTGTTCTCGTCTTTATATACATATAGTTATAAATGTAACCACCATACGATCACGACCTCGACGGCCCCTAACTTGTTCTCGTCTTTATATATATGTAGTTGTAAATCTAACCACCATACGATCACGGCCGTTCCCTAACTTGTTCTCGTCTTAATATACATGTAGTTATAAATCCAACCACCATGCGATCACGGCCCTCGACGGCCCCTAACTTGTTCTCGTCTTTATATAATGTAGTTGTAAATCTAACCACCATACGATGACGACCTCGACCGTCACTAACTTGTTCTCGTCTTTATATACATGTAGCTGTAAATCTAACAACCATACGATCACGGTCGTTCCCTAACTTGTTCTCGTCTTAATGTACATGTAGTTGTAAATCCAACCACCATACGATCACGGCTTTCGACGGCCCCTAACTTGTTCTCGTCTTTATATACATTTAGTTGTAAATCTAACCACCATACGATCACAGCCCTCGACGGCCCCTAACTTGTTCTCGTCTTTATATATATGTAGCGGTAAATCTAACCACCATACGATGACGACCTCGACGGCCCCTAACTTGTTCTCGTCTTTATATACATGTAACTGTAAATCTAACCACCATACGATCACGGCCCCTCGACGACCCCTAACTTGTTCTCGTCTTTATATATATGTAGCTGTAAATCTAACCACCATACGATCAGGGCCGTTCCCTAACTTGTTCTCGTCTTTATATATATGTAGCTGTAAATCTAACCACCATACGATGACGACCTTGACGGCCCCTAACTTGTTCTCGTCTTTATATACATGTAGCTGTAAATCTAACCACCATACGATCACGGCCCTCGACGACCCCTTACTTGTTCTCGTCTTTATATACATGTAGCTGTAAATCTAACCACCATACGATCACGGCCGTTCCCTAACTTTTTCTCGTATTTATATACATGTAGCTGTAAATCTAACAACCATACGATCACATCCCTCGACGGCCCCTAACTTGTTCTCGTCTTTATATACATGTAGTTGTAAATCTAACCACCATGCCATCACGGCCTCGACGGCCCCTAACTTGTTCTCGTCTTTATATACATGTAGCTGTAAATCTAACCACCATACGAACACGGCCCTCGACGGACCCTAACTTGTTCTCGTCTTTATATACATGTAGATGTAAATCTAACCACCATACGATCACGGCCTCGACGGCCCCTAACTTGTTCTTGTCTTTATATATATGTAGTTGTAAATCTAACCACCATGCGATCACGGCCGTTCCCTAACTTTTTTCGTCTTTATATACATGTAGTTGTAAATCTAACCACCATACGATGACGACCTCAACGGCCCCGAACTTGTTCTCGTCTTTTTACACATGTAGTTGTAAATCTAACCACCATACGATCACGTCCGTTCCCTAACTTGTTCTCGTCTTTAAATACGCATAGTTGTAAATCTAACCACCATACGATCACCACCTCGACGGCCCCTAACTTGTTGTCGTCTTTATATACATGTAGTTGTAAATCTAACTACCATACGATGACGACCTCGACCGCCCCTAACTTGTTCTCGTCTTTATATACATGTAGCTGTAAATGTAACCACCTTACGATCACGGCCGTTCCCTAACTTGTTCTCGTCTTTATATACATGTAGCTCTAAATCTAACCACCATACAATCACGGCCCTCGACGGCCCCTAACTTGTTCTCGTCTTTATATACATGTAGTTGTAAATCTAACCACCATACGATCACGGCCCTCGACGGCCCCTAACTTGTTCTCGTCTTTATATACATGTAGTTGTAAATCTAACCACCATGCAATCACGGCCTCGACGGCCCCTAACTTGTTCTCGTCTGTATATACATGTAGCTGTAAATCTAACCACCATACGAACACGGCCCTCGACAAACCCTAACTTGTTCTCGTCTTTATATACATGTAGATGTAAATCTAACCACCATACGATCACGGCCTCGACGGCCCCTAACTTGTTCTTGTCTTTATATATATGTAGTTGTAAATCTAACCACCATGCGATCACGGCCGTTCCCTAACTTGTTTTCGTCTTTATATACATGTAGTTGTAAATCTAACCACCATTCGATGACGACCTCAACGGCCCCGAACTTGTTCTCGTCTTTTTACACATGTAGTTGTAAATCTAACCACCATACGATCACGTCCGTTCCCTAACTTGTTCTCGTCTTTAAATACATATAGTTGTAAATCTAACCACCATACGATCATGACCTCGACGGCCCCTAACTTGTTCTCGTCTTTATATACATGTAGCTGTAAATCTAACCACCATACGATCACGGCCCTCGACGGCCCCTAACTTGTTCTCGTCTTTATATACATGTAGTTGTAAATCTAACCACCATACGATGACGACCTCGACGGCCCCTAACTTATTCTCGTCTTTATATACATGTAGCTGTAAATCTAATCACCATACGATCACCGCCCTCGACGCCCCTGACGTGTTCTCGTCTTTATATACATGTAGTTGTAAATCTAACCACCATGCAATCACGGCCTCGACGGCCCCGAACTTCTTCTCGTCTTTATATACATGTAGCTGTAAATCTAACCACCATACGATCACGGCCCTCGACGGCCACTAGCTTGTTCTCGTCTTTATATATATGTAGTTGTAAATCTAACCACCATACGATCACGGCCGTTCCCTAACTTGTTCTCGTCTTTATATACATGTAGTTGTAAATCTAACCACCATGCGATCACGGCCCTCGACGGCCCCTAACTTGTTCTCGTCTTTATATACATGTAGTTGTAAATCTAACCACCATACGATGACGACCTCAAAGGCCCCTAACTTGTTATAGTCTTTATATACATGTAGCTGTAAATCTAGCCACCATACGATCAGGGCCCTCGACGCCCCGACCTTGTTCTCGTCTTTTTACACATGTAGTTGTAAATCTAACCACCATACGATCACGTCCGTTCCCTAACTTGTTCTCGTCTTTAAATACATATAGTTGTAAATCTAACCACCATACGATCATGACCTCGACGGCCCCTAACTTGTTCTCGTCTTTATATACATGTAGCTGTAAATCTAACCACCATACGATCACGGCCCTCGACGGCCCCTAACTTGTTCTCGTCTTTATATACATGTAGTTGTAAATCTAACCACCATACGATCACGGCCCTCGACGGCCCCTAACTTGTTCTCGTCTTTATATACATGTAGTTGTAAATCTAACCACCATACGATCACGACCTCTACCGTCCCTAACTTGTTCTCGTCTTTATATACATGTAGCTGTAAATCTAACCACCATACGATCACGGCCGTTCCCTAACTTGTTCTCATCTTTATATACATGTAGCTCTAAATCTAACCACCATACAATCACGGCCCTCGACGGCCCCTAACTTGTTCTCGTCTTTATATACATATAGTTGTAAATCTAACCACCATACGATCACGGCCCTGGACGGCCCCCAACTTGTTCTCGTCTTTATATACATGTAGTTATAAATCTAACCACCATACGATGACGACCTCGCCCGTCCCTAACTTGTTCTCGTCTTTATATACATGTAGCTGTAAATCTAACCACCATACGATATCGGCTTTCGACGGCCCGTAACTTGTTCTCGTCTTTATATACATGTAGCTGTAAATCTAACCACCATAAGATCACAGCCCTCGACGGCCCCTAACTTGTTCTCGTCTTTATATACATGTAGTTGTAAATCTAACCACCATACGATCACAGCCCTCGACGGCCCCTAACTTGTTCTCGTCTTTATATATATGTAGCTGTAAATCTAACCATCATACGATCACGGCCGTTCCGTAACTTTTTCTCGTCTTTATATACATGTAGTTGTAAATCTAACCACCATACGATGACGACCTCGACGGCCCCTAACTTATTCTCGTCTTTATATACATGTAGCTGTAAATCTAACCACCATACGATCACGGCCCTCGATGGCCCCTATCGTGTTCTCTTCTTTATATACATGTAGTTGTAAATCTAACCACCATGCAATCACGGCCTCGACGGCCCCGAACTTGTTCTCGTCTTTATATACATGTAGCTGTAAATCTAACCACCATACGATCACGGCCCTCGACGGCCCCTAACTTGTTCTCGTCTTTATATACATGTAGTTGTAAATCTAATCACCATACGATCACGTTCCTCGACGGCCCCTAACTTGTTCTCGTCTTTTTATGTATGTAGTTGTAAATCTAACCACCATACGATCACGGCCGTTCCCTAATTTGTTCTCGTTTTTATATATATGTAGTTGTAAATCTAACCACCATGCGATCACGGCCCTCGACGGCCCCTAACTTGTTCTCGTCTTTATATACATGTAGTTGTAAATCTAATCACCATACGATCACGTTCCTCGACGGCCCCTAACTTGTTCTCGTCTTTTTATGTATGTAGTTGTAAATCTAACCACCATACGATCACGGCCCTCGTCGGCCCCTAACTTGTTCTCGTCTTTATATACATGTAGTTGTAAATCTAACCACCATACGATCACGGCCCTCGACGGCCCCTAACTTGTTCTCGTCTTTATATACATGTAGTTGTAAATCTAACCACCATACGATCACGACCTCTACCGTCCCTAACTTGTTCTCGTCTTTATATACATGTAGCTGTAAATCTAACCACCATACGATCACGGCCGTTCCCTAACTTGTTCTCATCTTTATATACATGTAGCTCTAAATCTAAACACCATACAATCACGGCCCTCGACGGCCCCTAACTTGTTCTCGTCTTTATATACATATAGTTGTAAATCTAACCACCATACGATCACGGCCCTGGACGGCCCCCAACTTGTTCTCGTCTTTATATACATGTAGTTATAAATCTAACCACCATACGATGACGACCTCGCCCGTCCCTAACTTGTTCTCGTCTTTATATACATGTAGCTGTAAATCTAACCACCATACGATCACGGCCGTTCCCTAACTTGTTCTCGTCTTAATATACATGTAGTTGTAAATCCAACCACCATACGATCACGGCTTTCGACGGCCCGTAACTTGTTCTCGTCTTTATATACATGTAGCTGTAAATCTAACCACCATAAGATCACAGCCCTCGACGGCCCCTAACTTGTTCTCGTCTTTATATACATGTAGTTGTAAATCTAACCACCATACGATCACAGCCCTCGACGGCCCCTAACTTGTTCTCGTCTTTATATATATGTAGCTGTAAATCTAACCATCATACGATCACGGCCGTTCCGTAACTTTTTCTCGTCTTTATATACATGTAGTTGTAAATCTAACCACCATACGATGACGACCTCGACGGCCCCTAACTTATTCTCGTCTTTATATACATGTAGCTGTAAATCTAACCACCATACGATCACGGCCCTCGACGGCCCCTATCGTGTTCTCGTCTTTATATACATGTAGTTGTAAATCTAACCACCATGCAATCACGGCCTCGACGGCCCCGAACTTGTTCACGTCTTTATATACATGTAGCTGTAAATCTAACCACCATACGATCACGGCCCTCGACGGCCCCTAACTTGTTCTCGTCTTTATATATATGTAGTTGTAAATCTAACCACCATACGATCACGGCCGTTCCCTAATTTGTTCTCGTTTTTATATATATGTAGTTGTAAATCTAACCACCATGCGATCACGGCCCTCGACGGCCCCTAACTTGTTCTCGTCTTTATATACATGTAGTTGTAAATCTAATCACCATACGATCACGTTCCTCGACGGCCCCTAACTTGTTCTCGTCTTTTTATGTATGTAGTTGTAAATCTAACCACCATACGATCACGGCCCTCGACGGCCCCTAACTTGTTCTCGTCTTTATATGTATGTAGTTGTAAATCTAACCACCATACGATCACGGCCCTCGACGCCTCTAACTTGTTCTCGTCTTTTTATGTATGTAGTTGTAAATCTAACCACCATACGATCATGGCCCTCGACGGCCCCTAATTTGTTCTCGTCTTTATATACATGTAGTTGTAAATCTAACCACCATACGATCACGGCCCTCGACGGCCCCTAACTTGTTCTCGTCTTTATATACATGTAGTTGTAAATCTAACCACCATACGATGACGACCTCGACGGCCCCTAACTTATTCTCGTCTTTATATACATGTAGCTGTAAATCTAACCACCATACGATCACGGCCCTCGATGGCCCCTATCGTGTTCTCGTCTTTATATACATGTAGTTGTAAATCTAACCACCATGCAATCACGGCCTCGACGGCCCCGAACTTGTTCTCGTCTTTATATACATGTAGCTGTAAATCTAACCACCATACGATCACGGCCCTCGACGGCCCCTAACTTGTTCTCGTCTTTATATATATGTAGTTGTAAATCTAACCACCATACGATCACGGCCGTTCCCTAATTTGTTCTCGTTTTTATATATATGTAGTTGTAAATCTAACCACCATGCGATCACGGCCCTCGACGGCCCCTAACTTGTTCTCGTCTTTATATACATGTAGTTGTAAATCTAATCACCATACGATCACGTTCCTCGACGGCCCCTAACTTGTTCTCGTCTTTTTATGTATGTAGTTGTAAATCTAACCACCATACGATCACGGCCCTCGACGGCCCCTAACTTGTTCTCGTCTTTATATGTATGTAGTTGTAAATCTAACCACCATACGATCACGGCCCTCGACGCCTCTAACTTGTTCTCGTCTTTTTATGTATGTAGTTGTAAATCTAACCACCATACGATCATGGCCCTCGACGGCCCCTAATTTGTTCTCGTCTTTATATACATGTAGTTGTAAATCTAACCACCATACGATCACGGCCCTCGACGGCCCCTAACTTGTTCTCGTCTTTATATACATGTAGTTGTAAATCTAACCACCATACGATCACGACCTCGACGGTCCCTAACTTGTTCTCGTCTTTATATACATGCAGCTGTAAATCTAACCACCATACGATCACGGCCGTTCCCTAACTTGTTCTCATCTTTATATACATGTAGCTCTAAATATAACCACCATACAATCACGGCCCTCGACGGCCCCTAACTTGTTCTCGTCTTTATATACATACAGTTGTAAATCTAACCACCATACGATCACGGCCCTGGACGGCCCCCAACTTGTTCTCGTCTTTATATACATGTAGTTGTAAATCTAACCACCATACGATGACGACCTCGACCGTCCCTAACTTGTTCTCGTCTTTATATACATGTAGCTGTAAATCTAACCACCATACGATCACGGCCGTTCCCTAACTTGTTCTCGTCTTAATATACATGTAGTTGTAAATCCAACCACCATACGATCACGGCTTTCGACGGCCCGTAACTTGTTCTCGTCTTTATATAAATATAGCTGTAAATCTAACCACCATAAGATCACAGCCCTCGACGGCCCCTAACTTGTTCTCGTCTTTATATACATGTAGTTGTAAATCTAACCACCATACGATCACAGCCCTCGACGGCCCCTAACTTGTTCTCGTCTTTATATATATGTAGTTGTAAATCTAACTACCTTACGATCACGGCCGTTCCCTAACTTTTTCTCGTCTTTATATACATTTAGTTGTAAATCTAACCACCATACGATGACGACCTCGACGGTCCCTAACTTATTCTCGTCTTTATATACATGTAGCTGTAAATCTAACCACCATACGATCACGGCCCTCGACGGCCCCTACCGTGTTCTCGTCTTTATATACATGTAGTTGTAAATCTAACCACCATGGAATCACGGCCTCGACGGCCCCGAACTTGTTCTCGTCTTTATATACATGTAGCTGTAAATCTAGCCACCATACGATCACGGCCCTCGACGGCCCCTAACTTGTTCTCGTCTTTATATATATGTAGTTGTAAATCTAACCACCATACAATCACGGCCGTTCCCTAACTTGTTCTCGTCTTTATATATATGTAGTTGTAAATCTAACCACCATGCAATCACGGCCCTCGACGGCCCCTAACTTGTTCTCGTCTTTATATACATGTAGTTGTAAATCTAATCACCATACGATCACGTCCCTCGACGGCCCCTAACTTGTTCTCGTCTTTTTATGTATGTAGTTGTAAATCTAACCACCATACGATCACGGCCGTTCCCTAACTTGTTCTCGTCTTTATATATATGTAGTTGTAAATCTAACCACCATGCGATCACGGCCCTCGACGGCCCCTAACTTGTTCTCGTCTTTATATACATGTAGTTGTAAATCTAATCACCATACGATCACGGCCCTCGACGGCCCCTAACTTGTTCTCGTCTTTATATGTATGTAGTTGTAAATCTAACCACCATACGATCACGGCCCTCGACGGCCCCTAACTTGTTCTCGTCTTTATATACATGTAGCTGTAAATCTACCCACCATACGATCACGGCCCTCGACAGCCCCTAACTTGTTCTCACCTTTATATACATGTAGCTGTATATCTAGCCACCATACGATCACGCCCGTTCCCTAACTTGTTCTCGTCTTTATATACATATAGTTATAAATGTAACCACCATACGATCACGACCTCGGCGGCCCCTAACTTGTTCTCGTCTTTATATATATGTAGTTGTAAATCTAACCACCATACGATCACGACCGTTCCCTAACTTGTTCTCGTCTTAATATACATGTAGTTATAAATCCAACCACCATGCGATCACGGCCCTCGACGGCCCCTAACTTGTTCTCGTCTTTATATAATGTAGTTGTAAATCTAACCACCATACGATGACGACCTCGACCGTCACTAACTTGTTCTCGTCTTTATATACATGTAGCTGTAAATCTAACAACCATACGATCACGGTCGTTCCCTAACTTGTTCTCGTCTTAATGTACATGTAGTTGTAAATCCAACCACCATACGATCACGGCTTTCGACGGCCCCTAACTTGTTCTCGTCTTTATATACATGTAGTTGTAAATCCAACCACCATACGATCACAGCCCTCGACGGCCCCTAACTTGTTCTCGTCTTTATATATATGTAGCGGTAAATCTAACCACCATACGATGACGACCTCGACGGCCCCTAACTTGTTCTCGTCTTTATATACATGTAACTGTAAATCTAACCACCATACGATCACGGCCCCTCGACGACCCCTAACTTGTTCTCGTCTTTATATATATGTAGCTGTAAATCTAACCACCATACGATCAGGGCCGTTCCCTAACTTGTTCTCGTCTTTATATATATGTAGCTGTAAATCTAACCACCATACGATCACGGCCGTTCCCTAACTTTTTCTCGTATTTATATACATGTAGCTGTAAATCTAACCACCATACGATCACAGCCCTCGACGGCCCCTAACTTGTTCTCGTCTTTATATACATGTAATTGTAAATCTAACCACCATGCAATCACGGCCTCGACGGCCCCTAACTTGTTCTCGTCTTTATATACATGTAGCTGTAAATCTAACCACCATACGAACACGGCCCTCGACGGACCCTAACTTGTTCTCGTCTTTATATACATGTAGATGTAAATCTAACCACCATACGATCACGGCCTCGACGGCCCCTAACTTGTTCTTGTCTTTATATATATGTAGTTGTAAATCTAACCACCATGCGATCACGGCCGTTCCCTAACTTTTTTCGTCTTTATATACATGTAGTTGTAAATCTAACAACCATACGATCACGGTCGTTCCCTAACTTGTTCTCGTCTTAATGTACATGTAGTTGTAAATCCAACCACCATACGATCACGGCTTTCGACGGCCCCTAACTTGTTCTCGTCTTTATATACATGTAGTTGTAAATCCAACCACCATACGATCACAGCCCTCGACGGCCCCTAACTTGTTCTCGTCTTTATATATATGTAGCGGTAAATCTAACCACCATACGATGACGACCTCGACGGCCCCTAACTTGTTCTCGTCTTTATATACATGTAACTGTAAATCTAACCACCATACGATCACGGCCCCTCGACGACCCCTAACTTGTTCTCGTCTTTATATACATGTAGCTGTAAATCTAACCACCATACGATCAGGGCCGTTCCCTAACTTGTTCTCGTCTTTATATATATGTAGCTGTAAATCTAACCACCATACGAACACGGCCCTCGACGGACCCTAACTTGTTCTCGTCTTTATATACATGTAGATGTAAATCTAACCACCATACGATCACGGCCTCGACGGCCCCTAACTTGTTCTTGTCTTTATATATATGTAGTTGTAAATCTAACCACCATGCGATCACGGCCGTTCCCTAACTTTTTTCGTCTTTATATACATGTAGTTGTAAATCTAACAACCATACGATCACGGTCGTTCCCTAACTTGTTCTCGTCTTAATGTACATGTAGTTGTAAATCCAACCACCATACGATCACGGCTTTCGACGGCCCCTAACTTGTTCTCGTCTTTATATACATGTAGTTGTAAATCCAACCACCATACGATCACAGCCCTCGACGGCCCCTAACTTGTTCTCGTCTTTATATATATGTAGCGGTAAATCTAACCACCATACGATGACGACCTCGACGGCCCCTAACTTGTTCTCGTCTTTATATACATGTAACTGTAAATCTAACCACCATACGATCACGGCCCCTCGACGACCCCTAACTTGTTCTCGTCTTTATATACATGTAGCTGTAAATCTAACCACCATACGATCAGGGCCGTTCCCTAACTTGTTCTCGTCTTTATATATATGTAGCTGTAAATCTAACCACCATACGATGACGACCTTGACGGCCCCTAACTTGTTCTCGTCTTTATATACATGTAGCTGTAAATCTAACCACCATACGATCACGGCCCTCGACGACACCTTACTTGTTCTCGTCTTTATATATATGTAGCTGTAAATCTAACCACCATACGATCACGGCCGTTCCCTAACTTTTTCTCGTATTTATATACATGTAGCTGTAAATCTAACCACCATATGATCACAGCCCTCGACGGCCCCTAACTTGTTCTCGTCTTTATATACATGTAGTTGTAAATCTAACCACCATGCAATCACGGCCTCGACGGCCCCTAACTTGTTCTCGTCTTTATATACATGTAGCTGTAAATCTAACCACCATACGAACACGGCCCTCGACGGACCCTAACTTGTTCTCGTCTTTATATACATGTAGATGTAAATCTAACCACCATACGATCACGGCCTCGACGGCCCCTAACTTGTTCTTGTCTTTATATATATGTAGTTGTAAATCTAACCACCATGCGATCACGGCCGTTCCCTAACTTTTTTCGTCTTTATATACATGTAGTTGTAAATCTAACCACCATACGATGACGACCTCAACGGCCCCGAACTTGTTCTCGTCTTTTTACACATGTAGTTGTAAATCTAACCACCATACGATCACGTCCGTTCCCTAACTTGTTCTCGTCTTTAAATACGCATAGTTGTAAATCTAACCACCATACGATGACGACCTCGACCGTCCCTAACTTTTTCTCGTCTTTATATACATGTAGTTGTAAATCTAACCACCATACGATGACGACCTCGACGGCCCCTTACTTATTCTCGTCTTTATATACATGTAGCTGTAAATCTAATCACCATACGATCACCGCCCTCGACGCCCCTAACGTGTTCTCGTCTTTATATACATGTAGTTGTAAATCTAACCACCATGCAATCACGGCCTCGACGGCCCCGAACTTCTTCTCGTCTTTATATACATGTAGCTGTAAATCTAACCACCATACGATCACGGCCCTCGACGGCCACTAGCTTGTTCTCGTCTTTATATATATGTAGTTGTAAATCTAACCACCATACGATCACGGCCGTTCCCTAACTTGTTCTCGTCTTTATATACATGTAGTTGTAAATCTAACCACCATGCGATCACGGCCCTCGACGGCCCCTAACTTGTTCTCGTCTTTATATACATGTAGTTGTAAATCTAACCACCATACGATGACGACCTCAAAGGCCCCTAACTTGTTATAGTCTTTATATACATGTAGCTGTAAATCTAGCCACCATACGATCAGGGCCCTCGACGCCCCGACCTTGTTCTCGTCTTTTTACACATGTAGTTGTAAATCTAACCACCATACGATCACGTCCGTTCCCTAACTTGTTCTCGTCTTTAAATACATATAGTTGTAAATCTAACCACCATACGATCATGACCTCGACGGCCCCTAACTTGTTCTCGTCTTTATATACATGTAGCTGTAAATCTAACCACCATACGATCACGGCCCTCGACGGTCCCTAACTTGTTCTCGTCTTTATATACATGTAGTTGTAAATCTAACCACCATACGATCACGGCCCTCGACGGCCCCTAACTTGTTCTCGTCTTTATATACATGTAGTTGTAAATCTAACTACCATACGATGACGACCTCGACCGTCCCTAACTTGTTCTCGTCTTTATATACATGTAGCTGTAAATGTAACCACCTTACGATCACGGCCGTTCCCTAACTTGTTCTCGTCTTTATATACATGTAGCTCTAAATCTAACCACCATACAATCACGGCCCTCGACGGCCCCTAACTTGTTCTCGTCTTTATATACATGTAGTTGTAAATCTAACCACCATACGATCACGGCCCTCGACGGCCCCTAACTTGTTCTCGTCTTTATATACATGTAGTTGTAAATCTAACAACCATGCAATCACGGCCTCGACGGCCCCTAACTTGTTCTCGTCTGTATATACATGTAGCTGTAAATCTAACCACCATACGAACACGGCCCTCGACGGACCCTAACTTGTTCTCTTCTTTATATACATGTAGATGTAAATCTAACCACCATACGATCACGGCCTCGACGGCTCCTAACTTGTTCTTGTCTTTATATATATGTAGTTGTAAATCTAACCACCATGCGATCACGGCCGTTCCCTAACTTGTTTTCGTCTTTATATACATGTAGTTGTAAATCTAACCTTCATACGATGACGACCTCAACGGCCCCGAACTTGTTCTCGTCTTTTTACACATGTAGTTGTAAATCTAACCACCATACGATCACGTCCGTTCCCTAACTTGTTCTCGTCTTTAAATACGCATAGTTGTAAATCTAACCACCATACGATGACGACCTCGACCGTCCCTAACTTTTTCTCGTCTTTATATACATGTAGTTGTAAATCTAACCACCATACGATGACGACCTCGACGGCCCCTAACTTATTCTCGTCTTTATATACATGTAGCTGTAAATCTAATCACCATACGATCACCGCCCTCGACGCCCCTAACGTGTTCTCGTCTTTATATACATGTAGTTGTAAATCTAACCACCATGCAATCACGGCCTCGACGGCCCCGAACTTCTTCTCGTCTTTATATACATGTAGCTGTAAATCTAACCACCATACGATCACGGCCGTCGACGGCCACTAGCTTGTTCTCGTCTTTATATATATGTAGTTGTAAATCTAACCACCATACGATCACGGCCGTTCCCTAACTTGTTCTCGTCTTTATATACATGTAGTTGTAAATCTAACCACCATGCGATCACGGCCCTCGACGGCCCCTAACTTGTTCTCGTCTTTATATACATGTAGTTGTAAATCTAACCACCATACGATGACGACCTCAAAGGCCCCTAACTTGTTATAGTCTTTATATACATGTAGCTGTAAATCTAGCCACCATACGATCAGGGCCCTCGACGCCCCGACCTTGTTCTCGTCTTTTTACACATGTAGTTGTAAATCTAACCACCATACGATCACGTCCGTTCCCTAACTTGTTCTCGTCTTTAAATACATATAGTTGTAAATCTAACCACCATACGATCATGACCTCGACGGCCCCTAACTTGTTCTCGTCTTTATATACATGTAGCTGTAAATCTAACCACCATACGATCACGGCCCTCGACGGCCCCTAACTTGTTCTCGTCTTTATATACATGTAGTTGTAAATCTAACCACCATACGATCACGGCCCTCGACGGCCCCTAACTTGTTCTCGTCTTTATATACATGTAGTTGTAAATCTAACCACCATACGATCACGACCTCTACCGTCCCTAACTTGTTCTCGTCTTTATATACATGTAGCTGTAAATCTAACCACCATACGATCACGGCCGTTCCCTAACTTGTTCTCATCTTTATATACATGTAGCTCTAAATCTAACCACCATACAATCACGGCCCTCGACGGCCCCTAACTTGTTCTCGTCTTTATATACATATAGTTGTAAATCTAACCACCATACGATCACGGCTCTGGACGGCCCCCAACTTGTTCTCGTCTTTATATACATGTAGTTATAAATCTAACCACCATACGATGACGACCTCGCCCGTCCCTAACTTGTTCTCGTCTTTATATACATGTAGCTGTAAATCTAACCACCATACGATCACGGCCGTTCCCTAACTTGTTCTCGTCTTAATATACATGTAGTTGTAAATCCAACCACCATACGATCACGGCTTTCGACGGCCCGTAACTTGTTCTCGTCTTTATATACATGTAGCTGTAAATCTAACCACCATAAGATCACAGCCCTCGACGGCCACTAACTTGTTCTCGTCTTTATATACATGTAGTTGTAAATCTAACCACCATACGATCACAGCCCTCGACGGCCCCTAACTTGTTCTCGTCTTTATATATATGTAGTTGTAAATCTAACCATCATACGATCACGGCCCTGGACGGCCCCCAACTTGTTCTCGTTTTTATATACATGTAGTTGTAAATCTAACCACCATACGATGACGACCTCGACCGTCCCTAACTTGTTCTCGTCTTTATATACATGTAGCTGTAAATCTAACCACCATACGATCACGGCCGCTCCCTAACTTGTTCTCGTCTTAATATACATGTAGTTGTAAATCCAACCACCATACGATCACGGCTTTCGACGGCCCGTAACTTGTTCTCGTCTTTATATAAATATAGCTGTAAATCTAACCACCATAAGATCACAGCCCTCGACGGCCCCTAACTTGTTCTCGTCTTTATATACATGTAGTTGTAAATCTAACCACCATACGATCACAGCCCTCGACGGTCCCTAACTTGTTCTCGTCTTTATATATATGTAGTTGTAAATCTAACCACCATACGATCACGGCCGTTCCCTAACTTTTTCTCGTCTTTATATACATGTAGTTGTAAATCTAACCACCATACGATGACGACCTCGACGGTCCTTAACTTATTCTCGTCTTTATATACATGTAGCTGTAAATCTAACCACCATACGATCACGGCCCTCGACGGCCCCTACCGTGTTCTCGTCTTTATATACATGTAGTTGTAAATCTAACCACCAAGCAATCACGGCCTCGACGGCCCCGAACTTGTTCTCGTCTTTATATACATGTAGCTGTAAATCTAGCCACCATACGATCACGGCCCTCGACGGCCCCTAACTTGTTCTCGTCTTTATATATATGTAGTTGTAAATCTAACCACCATACGATCACGGCCGTTCCCTAACTTGTTCTCGTCTTTATATATATGTAGTTGTAAATCTAACCACCATGCGATCACGGCCCTCGACGGCCCCTAACTTGTTCTCGTCTTTATATACATGTAGTTGTAAATCTAATCACCATACGATCACGTCCCTCGACGGCCCCTAACTTGTTCTCGTCTTTTTATGTATGTAGTTGTAAATCTAACCACCATACGATCACGGCCCTCGACGGTCCCTAACTTGTTCTCGTCTTTATATGTATGTAGTTGTAAATCTAACCACCATACGATCACGGCCCTCGACGGCCCCTAACTTGTTCTCGTCTTTTTACAAATGTAGCTGTAAATCTAACCACCATACGATCACGTCCGTTCCCTAACTTGTTCTCGTCTTTATATACATGTAGCTGTAAATCTAACCACCATACGATCACGGCCTCGACGGTTCCTAACTTGTTCTCGTCTTTATATACATGTAGCTGTAAATCTAACCACCATACGATCACGGCCGTTCCCTAACTTGTTCTCGTCTTTATATACATGTAGTTGTAAATCCAACCACCATACGATCACGGCTTTCGACGGCCCCTAACTTGTTATCGTCTTTATATACATGTAGTTGTAAATCTAACCACCATACGATCACAGCCCTCGACGGCCCCTAACTTGTTCTCGTCTTTATATGTATGTAGCTGTAAATCTAACCACCATACGATGATGACCTCGACGGCCCCTAACTTGTTCTCGTCTTTATATACATGTAGCTGTAAATCTAACCATCATACGATCACGGCCCTCGACGGCCCCTAACTTGTTATCGTCTTTATATATATGTAGCTGTAAATCTAACCACCATACGATCACGGCCGTTCCCTAACTTGTTATCGTCTTTATATACATGTAGTTGTAAATCTAACCACCATACGATCACGGCCGTTCCCTAACTTGTTATCGTCTTTATATACATGTAGTTGTAAATCTAACCACCATACGATCACGGCCGTTCCCTAACTTGTTCTCGTCTTTATATACATGTAGCTGTAAATCTAACCACCATACGATCACGGCCCTCGACGGCCCCTAACTTGTTCTCGTCTTTATATAGATGTAGCTGTAAATCGAACCACCATACGATGACGGCCTCGACGGCCCCTAACTTGTTCTCGTCTTTATATATATGTAGTTGTAAATCTAACCACCATACGATGACGACCTCGACGGCCCCTAACTTGTTCTCCTCTTTATATAGATGTAGCTGTAAATCTAGCCACCATACGATCACGACCCTCGACGGCCCCTAACTTGTTCTGGTCTTTTTACACATGTAGTTGTAAATCTAACCACCATACGATCACGGCCCTCGACGGCCCCTAACTTGTTCTCGTCTTTATATACATATAGTTGTAAATGTAACCACCATACGATCACGACCTCGACGGCCCCTAACTTGTTCTCGTCTTTATATATATGTAGTTGTAAATCTAACCACCATGCGATCACGGTCCTCGATGGCCCCTAACTTGTTCTCGTCTTTTTATGTATGTAGTTGTAAATCTAACCACCATACGATCACGGCCATCGACGGCCCCTAACTTGTTCTCGTCTTTATATGTATGTAGTTGTAAATCTAACCACCATACGATCACGCCCTCGACGGCCCCTAACTTGTTCTCGTCTTTATATACATGTAGTTGTAAATCTAACCACCATACGATCACGGCCCCTAACTTGTTCTCGTCTTTATATACATGTAGCTGTAAATCTAACCACCATACGATCACGGCCTCGACGGTTCCTAACTTGTTCTCGTCTTTATATACATGTAGCTGTAAATCTAACCACCATACGATCACGGCTGTTCCCTAACTTGTTCTCGTCTTTATATACATGTAGTTGTAAATCCAACCACCATACGATCACGGCTTTCGACGGCCCCTAACTTGTTATCGTCTTTATATACATGTAGTTGTAAATCTAACCACCATACGATCACAGCCCTCGACGGCCCCTGACTTGTTCTCGTCTTTATATGTATGTAGCTGTAAATCTAACCACCATACAATGATGACCTCGACGGCCCCTAACTTGTTCTCGTCTTTATATACATGTAGCTGTAAATCTAACCACCATACGATCACGGCCGTTCCCTAACTTGTTCTCGTATTTATATACATGTAGCTGTAAATCTAACAACCATACGATCACATCCCTCGACGGCCCCTAACTTGTTCTCGTCTTTATATACATGTAGTTGTAAATCTAACCACCATGCCATCACGGCCTCGACGGCCCCTAACTTGTTCTCGTCTTTATATACATGTAGCTGTAAATCTAACCACCATACGAACACGGCCCTCGACGGACCCTAACTTGTTCTCGTCTTTATATACATGTAGTTGTAAATCTAATCACCATACGATCACGTCCCTCGACGGCCCCTAACTTGTTCTCGTCTTTTTATGTATGTAGTTGTAAATCTAACCACCATACGATCACGGCCCTCGACGGTCCCTAACTTGTTCTCGTCTTTATATGTATGTAGTTGTAAATCTAACCACCATACGATCACGGCCCTCGACGGCCCCTAACTTGTTCTCGTCTTTTTACAAATGTAGCTGTAAATCTAACCACCATACGATCACGTCCGTTCCCTAACTTGTTCTCGTCTTTATATACATGTAGCTGTAAATCTAACCACCATACGATCACGGCCTCGACGGTTCCTAACTTGTTCTCGTCTTTATATACATGTAGCTGTAAATCTAACCACCATACGATCACGGCCGTTCCCTAACTTGTTCTCGTCTTTATATACATGTAGTTGTAAATCCAACCACCATACGATCACGGCTTTCGACGGCCCCTAACTTGTTATCGTCTTTATATACATGTAGTTGTAAATCTAACCACCATACGATCACAGCCCTCGACGGCCCCTAACTTGTTCTCGTCTTTATATGTATGTAGCTGTAAATCTAACCACCATACGATGATGACCTCGACGGCCCCTAACTTGTTCTCGTCTTTATATACATGTAGCTGTAAATCTAACCACCATACGATCACGGCCCTCGACGGCCCCTAACTTGTTATCGTCTTTATATATATGTAGCTGTAAATCTAACCACCATACGATCACGGCCGTTCCCTAACTTGTTATCGTCTTTATATACATGTAGTTGTAAATCTAACCACCATACGATCACGGCCGTTCCCTAACTTGTTATCGTCTTTATATACATGTAGTTGTAAATCTAACCACCATACGATCACGGCCGTTCCCTAACTTGTTCTCGTCTTTATATACATGTAGCTGTAAATCTAACCACCATACGATCACGGCCCTCGACGGCCCCTAACTTGTTCTCGTCTTTATATAGATGTAGCTGTAAATCGAACCACCATACGATGACGGCCTCGACGGCCCCTAACTTGTTCTCGTCTTTATATATATGTAGTTGTAAATCTAACCACCATACGATGACGACCTCGACGGCCCCTAACTTGTTCTCCTCTTTATATAGATGTAGCTGTAAATCTAGCCACCATACGATCACGACCCTCGACGGCCCCTAACTTGTTCTGGTCTTTTTACACATGTAGTTGTAAATCTAACCACCATACGATCACGGCCCTCGACGGCCCCTAACTTGTTCTCGTCTTTATATACATATAGTTGTAAATGTAACCACCATACGATCACGACCTCGACGGCCCCTAACTTGTTCTCGTCTTTATATATATGTAGTTGTAAATCTAACCACCATGCGATCACGGTCCTCGATGGCCCCTAACTTGTTCTCGTCTTTTTATGTATGTAGTTGTAAATCTAACCACCATACGATCACGGCCATCGACGGCCCCTAACTTGTTCTCGTCTTTATATGTATGTAGTTGTAAATCTAACCACCATACGATCACGCCCTCGACGGCCCCTAACTTGTTCTCGTCTTTATATACATGTAGTTGTAAATCTAACCACCATACGATCACGGCCCCTAACTTGTTCTCGTCTTTATATACATGTAGCTGTAAATCTAACCACCATACGATCACGGCCTCGACGGTTCCTAACTTGTTCTCGTCTTTATATACATGTAGCTGTAAATCTAACCACCATACGATCACGGCTGTTCCCTAACTTGTTCTCGTCTTTATATACATGTAGTTGTAAATCCAACCACCATACGATCACGGCTTTCGACGGCCCCTAACTTGTTATCGTCTTTATATACATGTAGTTGTAAATCTAACCACCATACGATCACAGCCCTCGACGGCCCCTGACTTGTTCTCGTCTTTATATGTATGTAGCTGTAAATCTAACCACCATACAATGATGACCTCGACGGCCCCTAACTTGTTCTCGTCTTTATATACATGTAGCTGTAAATCTAACCACCATACGATCACGGCCGTTCCCTAACTTGTTCTCGTCTTTATATACATGTAGTTGTAAATCCAACCACCATACGATCACGGCTTTCGACGGCCCCTAACTTGTTATCGTCTTTATATACATGTAGTTGTAAATCTAACCACCATACGATCACAGCCCTCGACGGCCCCTGACTTGTTCTCGTCTTTATATGTATGTAGCTGTAAATCTAACCACCATACGATGATGACCTATACGGCCCCTAACTTGTTCTCTTCTTTATATACATGTAGCTGTAAATCTAACCACCATACGATCACGGCCATCGACGGCCCCTAACTTGTTCTCGTCTTTATATACATGTAGCTGTAAATCTAACCACCATACGATCACGGCCGTTCCCTAACTTGTTCTCGTCTTTATATACATGTAGCTGTAAATCTAACCACCATACGATCACGGCCTCGACGGCCCCTAACTTGTTCTCGTCTTTATATATATGTAGTTGTAAATCTAACCACCATACGATGACGACCTCGACGGCCCCTAACTTTTTCTCCTCTTTATATACATGTAGCTGTAAATCTAGCCACCATACGATCACGGCCCTCGACGGCCCCTAACTTGTTCTCGTCTTTTTACACATGTAGTTGTAAATCTAACCACCATACGATCACGTCCGTTCCCTAACTTGTTCTCGTCTTTATATACATATAGTTGTAAATGTAACCACCATACGATCACGACCTCGACGGCCCCTAACTTGTTCTCGTCTTTATATATATGTAGTTGTAAATCTAACCACCATACGATCACGGCTTTCGACGGTCCCTAACTTGTTCTCGTCTTTATATATATGTAGTTGTAAATCTAACCACCATACAATCACGGCCCTCGACGGCCCCTAACTTGTTCTCGTCTTTATGTACTTGTAGTTGTAAATCTAACCACCATACGATGATGCCCTCGACGGCCCCTAACTTGTTCTCGTCTTTATATACATGTAGCTGTAAATCTAACCACCATACGATCACGGTCCTCGACGGCCCCTAACTTGTTCTCGTCTTTATAAATATGTAGCTGTAAATCTAACCACCATACGATCACGGCCCTCGACGGCCCCTAACTTGTTATCGTCTTTATCTATATGTAGCTGTAAATCTAACCACCATACGATCACGGCCGTTCCCTAACTTGTTCTCGTCTTTATATACATGTAGCTGTAAATCTAGCCACCATACGATCACGGCCCTCGACGGCCCCTAACTTGTTCTCGTCTTTACATACATGTAGCTGTAAATCTAGCCACCATACGATCACGGTCCTCGACGGCCCCTAACTTGTTCTCGTCTTTTTACACATGTAGTTGTAAATCTAACCACCATACGATCACGTCCGTTCCCTAACTTGTTCTCGTCTTTATATACATATAGTTGTAAATCTAACCACCATACAATCACGGCCCTCGACGGTCCCTAGCTTGTTCTCGTCTTTATATACATGTAGCTGTAAATCTAACCACCATACGATCACGGCCCTCGACGGCCCCTAACTTGTTCTCGTCTTTAAATACATGTAGTTGTAAATCTAACCACCATACGATCACGCCCTCGACGGCCCCTAACTTGTTCTCGTCTTTATATTTTACATGTAGCTTTTCACTTGGCGTTAAACAATAATCACTCAATTGTTTTTAAACGAAGGGGGGCGGGGGGGATTGCACATTACACAAGAGTTAGAAAAAAACCTTTATTTTCGGTACCTTACTCATGAACGTGTGAATCTCTGCTTAAATAAATTTGAGAACGAGGACACCAAAACGGGCACCATTAATGGGACAGAAAATTACAGTCCTTTCGGAGCACTGATGTTGTTCTCGGTTTCTGGGAGTTGTCTATGTCCTAGATTTGTTTTGATTATTGTTTTACCTCGGCTTGTACTGTAAATTGTTTTGTAACACACTTGTGTTCTTTGTATTCGTCATGCATATACATGTATCGCTTTACGTGACTTTCGAGGTTAGTATATGTGTTTGTAATTGCACGTAGAACCATAAACGCTATTACAAAATAAATGTAATATATTGATATGAGACGGTATTTCTGCAAATTCAGTTGTTTGGTTCTAAAACAACAACTGTTGCCAAATGTGATATGTATTAGGGTGTATACCAGATATTGTATGGATACAATGAGTCAGCATTAAGATTAGATTAGTGGGTTGAATAATCACAGCTTGGAATAACCCCCTCCCCCAGAAACTGGAGGAACTAAATACAAATAAACAAATCTGCCGAAATACATAAAAAATTCTTATTTAACAGACATATCAGCTATCACATACAACATTAACAGCACAAAAACTAAGCATGGTTCAATATTAAGGACCATGTTTAAGTAGCTGGGTAAACTTTATGATAACAGTTTATCAACAGTGAAACTACAAGTCATATCATCTACATCTCTGCCAATAACTGACGTCTAATTGTAAGTACATGCATAGATTACTTGTCAAAATTACAAATAATAATAATGATAATAAAGGATCCGAATATTATTTACGAATAGACGAGGAAACTATAACAAAGATAGAATATGAATGTATTTTGTTTGCTGTTGAGGTTTCAACAATTGCACGCCATTATTTTGATTTCGAGCTCTATATTGTTCTGAAAAAGTCTTATATTATTTTGCTTTCAAATCTTTCGATTTTTAACTTACCCGGTGATGGTCATTCCAGAACCGCGTCGTGCGCATTAAATTAGATATCTACGTTTTTTATTATTATTAAGACGTATGGTGACATTTGTTAGTTATATCTCCCACACAGCGACAAAACAAAAGACCGCGGGAGCAAGAGAGGAGATTGTATTTCAATTGGACTGTGATCAGAAGTACAATTATATGGGACGAAGTCCCAACTATGGCAGAAATAGCAATATTGTGATTCCAGATCCATATCACTAATGGCTTAAATTTCATGCACCGGAAATGATACACCGGAAACCAATACATGGTTAAATCTGCAGAAAATCGGATGCGCAGTAATCTGGAACTACTTCCGGTTATTAATATTAAAAGTTGTCCCCGATATATCTCGGCCCTAAAAAAAAGTCGTCCTCGATATATCTCGGCCCACACTATTTTGATGCACTGAATGAGCGTGAAATTGGCAGATAATTTTCAGAATCGCGAACATTCATGGCCGTGCCTGTTTCAATAGACGGAAAGAGCATCCTTACATGCCTTACATTGTACCACAGTACACTCCAAAAAGTACACAAAAGAAAAGAAAATTTCTATTTCAATAATCCCAAGGATTTACATGATTTAAATATTAGATAATGTGGATTGTGCTTCGCCGGCACTACAGGTAGCACCCGTCTCATATTATTGTTTAAGCAAAATAATTGGACTTCGTCCCAAGCTAGGTAACACCTATTATCATATTATGGGACGAAGTCCAAACTATGGTAGAAATAGCAATATTTTCCATATCACTAATGGCTTAAATTCCTTGCACCGGAAATTTGTTATACAAAAACCGAATTCAAATAAAGTTTTCTTATTCTTATTCTTATAAATGATACACCGGAAATCAATACATGGTTAAATCTGCAGAAAATCGGATGCGCAGTAATCTGGAAGAGTGCAGGACGTTTCGTAACCTGGTCGTTTCGTACCTAGATCGGGACGTTTCGTACCGGGGTAAAAATGTATAGTGAGACGTTTCGTTCCTTCTTTTCAACTCATAGATTTGTAATAAACTCGTTAATTAATGTTGTATGTACAGTTGAAACTCTGGAACTACTTCCGGTTATGAATGTTAAAAAATGACTCAAAATCGCAGTGTGTTCTAGCCCATTAAACATATACCATGGGAATGACAATATCATTAAACAGAGTTGCATTTCTTCCTCCTCCTGTTCGAAATAATATTTTCTATGAAATTGAGACGTTGGGCTTGGGTCCCCCTATTTGTGCCCTCTTTTAAGAAAGTTTGGATCCGCTCCCGGTCTACTTTGAAAAATAATTATAGGTTCATATATCTGAGTTAATATTTTTTTTTTCTAAATATTGGACTTCGTCCCAAGTTAGGTATCACCTATTATCATATTAAAAGATCATAGGTGCGACTTATAATAATTATTGAGCTTTGACCAATAATTGGACCCATAAACTTCGAGGGGAGTTATGCCCCTTAAGGATTCACTTAGATATTTCTCTCCAGTTATGGTTTGATATTTCTATATCTCTTCTAGTTCTAGAATTATAATTATGACATTTTTTTAGGTCAAAATCTAGAACGTGACTTTGACCACGACTTCTTATCCTTGATACCTAAAAAAATGAAATATTTGGCCATTTTGGGTTTTAACTTATCATGTGATGAAATTTTAATGCATGATTAATTTTAACGACACAATCGTGACGCAACGATGAAGAAAATATATACCCATTACATACATATTGTGGTGGTGCAAGACTTTGTATCAGGTCGAGCCTGTTGTGTGAACCAGTATCACTACGAGTCGCGATAGTGACGATTGTGATGCGGTTTGTTCACACAACAGGCAAGACCTGATACAAAGTCTTGTACCAACACACTATGTATGTAATAAGCTTATCTAACATTTCAATAAAAACAAATTTTAAGCAAATAACGAGGGTCGAAATAAGATTAATAAATTTGTACAATACTCTGGGGAGACTACATTTTGTGCATGACGTCACGTTATTTGTTGCAGTTCATTCTTTTGCTGTGCTTACGTTGCTTACATTGACGTGTTTCCCCCGCATTCCATTGATATGACGTCATGACAAAATAGTTCGGC
Organism: Bathymodiolus brooksi; assembly: GCA_963680875.1. Lineage (NCBI taxonomy): Eukaryota > Metazoa > Mollusca > Bivalvia > Mytilida > Modiolidae > Bathymodiolus > Bathymodiolus brooksi. The sequence goes on from OY804579.1 coordinate 55,757,610, forward strand.
AGAGAAGATCTCGTGTAACGTCGCGCCATTCTTTTATCATCACAGTGTGGTGATACAACATCTTGTATCAGACAGGCTCCTTACTTTAAATACAGAGGAAAACGTACAAAAGTTATTATATATATATTATATATATATATATATATATATATATTTCAGTACTTCAATTTTAACGCGATGAGTGATTAGTTTAACTAGGATAAAGAAAGGGAAATATTGAGTCTAAATAAATTATGGATATATCATTTGAACGATACCTTAGTAAGGGTCACCATTAGGTTATTCAAATAATGCATACTTTCAGTACAAATGACCTTGTCGTTTCTGATGACAGGATTTTCTTAATGAACAGCCAACAAACAATGCACACAGTCATATATTTGGGCATGTCCCAACATAGAACCTTGATTTCCAAACGCCATATGTTGCAATATTCTTTTTTGTGTTCAATGGTTTGAGATGAGATGTTGTTGTCAATGGTTTGAGATGAGATGTTGTTGTCAATGGTTTGAGATGAGATGTTGTTGTCAATGGTTTGAGATGAGATGTTGTTGATCGTTTTGTTCATAGAATGAAAAAACAAAAAATGTCACACTGTCGGAACAATTCTAAAATCTAATATCAAAATAGTAGAAAGAGACAAAATCAATACTCTTAAAATACAAATACATGACCGCTCCCATTCCTGCCTTGGTACAGACACTTCAATAAAATGTGGCTGGATTAAACTAGTTTTATGGTCCCAAATCTTCCCTCTTAGTGAAATGATGTTGTCATACAAGTATTTTTCACATGTGAGTAAAATGTCAACCTTCACAAATAAACGGGCGAACAGCATTATTATAAAGAACGCCATAATCTTGAACATGATCCTAAGTGATTAACGATGTTTTTTAAAACGAAATGACGTTTCTCAGTCATCTCTCATCGCTATGATAGTATTCTTATCAAAGATTTGGTAATGTGACGTCATTATAACGTCATATTAGAAAACGGCGATATTACTATGTGCGTCCTTGACAACGCTTAGCGATTAGCGATAATTGGAATGATCTCAGCGCTTGTAAACGTGATATGAAATATATTGGTTCTAAACATCAAAGAGAAAATAAACAAAATAGCGATAATATGCATAATGTTCAAGATTATAGCGTTCTTTATAATAACACTGTTCGTCCGTTTATTTGTGAAGGTTGACATATTTCATATTTGTGACACTTTATAATATTAGTTATATAAAAGAAAGCCGAAGTCCTCAACCATTATCTACATATTGGATAGTATACAATCCCATTGTAATATTAGTGGAATTGTTAACCATCACTGTTTAAACTGTCTTTTCATAAAGTATATACCGGGTATATTATTGTAAAGAAAGATACAAACATTTATTTTTTAAAATACATACAGTTTATTGTACAAAATAAAGATACAAAAATTGATAAAAATGCTGCAAAAGTGAAATACATACCTGTTCATAAATTGTAAACACCACACATTATATCACAAAATCTTCAGGAGCAGAGGCATATATGAAGCTAATAATTGAAGTGTAAAGCCATATATCATATACCGTATTTAGATTAAAATACAGGTGTTTTGTATATACATTATCAATGATTGTCCCAAGCCTATATCGTTTATACCCTTTATCATGATCCTTCGCGTGAGCTGAGCTGGACTTATCAACAGTGAGCAGGAGTTATCACCAAATTCTCCCAACATTTAAACGATAATTCCTGTGAAGATGACAAAAAGTAAATAAAATTCAGCAACACCATTAGCTAGTTAACATTTTATTTTTTAAACATATATCAAATTAGGAACTGTCGTGTCAGCAATATCAACAAACATCGTCCTACAAAAATGAACTTGTCACAATTCTTGATAACCTCTGCTGAGACGTCATAATGTTTACGTCATAAGCGAGGTTGTGACCTTTATATTTTCTAAAACGGAACGGCATTCAGTCGGGAAGCCACGCACAGATTCCGTACCTCCAACAATGCAAAGTCAAATCCCGAAATCAAGGGACGTAACTCTATTTTTTTTTAGACATGACGCTTTACAAGTGAGCGGCCATGCATTGTTTACGTCGACACCCATGTGTTTTTACTGAATATCTTCATAAATAAAACTGAAAGAAGTATTCATTTTTATTGAATCCATTTTTTAAATAAAATTGTAACGTGACTGACGCGTGAATACGTGTATTTATGATATCGTTTGCTTGAAATCAACGTTGGAACTCGGGATACCGCTGCTGATGAAATGTTGTAAAAAAAATGGCGCTAAAAATAGACTCTTTAACTAAGTGGAACAATTGCATCCCATTGGCTGTTTATTAATAAATTTGGTAAAAATAGCTAGAATCACGTATTAGAGTATGGATTATTTGCATATTTCCCCATCATTCGTCACTAGAATTCCATATTTGGATGTAAACAAGAAGCACTATATTTCGAGATTCTAACCAAATATTTCTGGGTTTTTTCATAGATTGATCGATCTATTAGGATGTAAATGTGACTGTTTCTGTTTAAACACGAAAGAACCACTTGACCAATCATAGTCACACATATATAGAGTCATTTTATTCCATTTTTAACAACAAATCTTTCATTGTCGTTGACTCGTTCCATGGCATTTATGGACATGTCAAAATATTGACATAATTAATAAACACATTTTAGAAATAAAAAGGTCTGCATTATATAATGTATGATCTTGTCATGCAGAAAATGGTGAAAGATTATGTTAAATTCACTCTAGATTAACATGGCATAGCATAAGGCTACATATTTAGTTCATGTCAAGCATTTACACCCCCCCCCCCTTTTTTTCATTTTCAGTCTGTTTTCCTGAAATACTTATTGATGTGTGTACATGCTACTTTTCAGTGCCAATGGCATTGACAACCTCCAGTTTTAGTTAGTTTTAGATCATTGTAGGTAGATATATATATATACAGACTGGACATGGGATGTTTATTTTTTTTTAACAAGAGTCTGAAGATACCAAAGGGGCAAAGTAACAGATTCTATCAAATAAAATGGATGTTTATTTTCTGTTAGTTTCAGATTCTATGAGTATAAATGCAAAGTTTCCTGTGATGTTTATTGGTTGAATATTTGAATAAATAAAAATAAGAATATATGATAAGTCTTATATATATATTCATACAGGTTTGAAAATCAATATATATATATATATGGTTTTTTTCTTCTAAAATATCCATGAAGTAAAAAAAATGGACCAGCATTCCAATTATTTTTAAAGTACATCATCAAACAAATGCCATGAGTTTTCAAGACACCTTGTGTCATAAATTATAATAAAGTCATTCAGAAAAGAACTTTTTGATTGTGTAATTTGTGTAATTTGTGAAACTTCATCTGAAAGTCAAAAGGTTTATTTCAATTTCGATTGAAAACCAGGACTTGTCTTAAACATTTCAAGAATGAATTAAATTTCTTTAAAGAATTTGGCTCAGAAGATAAATTATATTGTGGTACATATTGTTATAACAGTTGCAACACATTTTCTAGGTCAGAAAGTGGAGCTGAAACAAGATCTCAAACTTTTCAATTTCTTATAGATATATTGAACCAGAACTAAGTTGTTGAACAAGTTTCTACTGACATTTAGACCTGTATACACTCCAACATGTTGTTGAATTTGTTATTCATGCTTTTTTTTTTAAATGAAAAGGTACTTATGTTGCCTGTTGTTTATGAGAAATATAATTATCTTTTATCTATGAATATTAATGCCGAAATTTATAAATATTCTTTTACAGAAAAGAATTTTTCAAAATGTGCCCATTTATTAATTTTTTTCCAGTCATTGGAACAAATAAAATAATTTGTTTAACTTCAATTTTAAACAATTAACCAATACTTGGTTATTTTGCCAACAGAAAACATATTCATTCTATTCTAGTCATTTAATTTACTTAGTGAAATTTGGAATTCTGGTTTGTCCTTTCATGTGAATGCAAGTATTCTGTATGTGTCTTAAAATTATGTGAATGGTAGTCATTCAATATGCTCTTTTATGTGAATGCTAGTTATTCTGTATGTGTCTTTTATGTGAATGCTAGTCATTTTGTGTCTGTCTTTTATGTGAATGCTATAGTCATTCTGTTTGTGAATGTCATGGTGGAAAAATTATTGCAATCTAAGTATCCATATTTTTGTAAATGGGGGTAATTTTGTGAGTGTCCTGGAGAAAGAATTATTGCAAACTAAGTACCCATATTTGTAAATGCTGGTCATTTTGTGAATGTCCTGGAGAAAGAATTATTGCAACCTAAGTACTCATATTTGTAAATGCTGGTCATTTTGTGAATGTCAAGGGGAAAGAATTGTTACAACTTGACCACCCATATATGTTATAAAAGCTAGTTTGTAGTTGTGTCAAACACATGAATATTCCAAATACATTGATATTTACATTGTGAGATAAACATGAAACTTAGTAGCTTTCATTCAGATAATATAATTTCCTAATTTCAAGAAAAATATTTGCTTACACTGATTTTTTTTAAATTTGTCTTGATATAATAGGAAGGGTTAAGATATCTGAATACAATTTTTTATGCCCCTTTTTGTCTCAAGGTTTCACTTTATTTTTAGATTTTAAAAAAATTATTAATTTTTTTACATGTTTTTTTTTTATAATATTTTCATATTTTTTCAATTCGCTTAATTTTTGTTTACATGCCTTTATTTTTTCCACACATTTATTTATTTCTATTTATCTTGTACCTGTTGTATTGAAATTAAATTAAATTGAAATTATTAATTGTTGTACAGTCTTGTATCATAGATGATTTTTTTTTTAATTTAAAGTGATAATAAATAGTAATTCCCCAGTCTAAATTACAAAATGCACAATGTCTAAAACAATATTGCAATACAAATAATTCAATTAAACTGAAAAATACGGTATTAATACAAGAAAATTAAAAAAAGACATAGACACCCCTTTCCCAAATGAAATATACTCTTTCGGATGTACGCTTAGGTGTCGTTTATTGTTGATGTTAAGAAACACCACCGATGTGTTCCGAAAGACAATGAATTTCGATGCTTGGCAAATGGTCGATCCGATCAAGGTGGGTGTAGGGCTAAGTGGAACAATTGCATCTCACAAGACATCGACACTAGTTGTCGGTATGACAATGATCCTAGATGATTTCCTCAGGCAATGTATGTTACAGAAAGCCATCATATTGTTTTAATTAAATTTTCTCTTTTAAATAGAACCACCTTGACATTTGTTTTGAAATTGAGTCCACTTCAAGTAGCAAAATTCGATGTTTGTACACAATATAAATAAAAACTGAAGTGATACAATAAATTTCTATTTATCCATAGACATCTTCCGTATATTTTAATTGATTTCAAGCATAAATATTTATTGTAAACCGACGTATTTTAAGCGAAGGGTTGAACGTCATTTTTCATCAAAAATGAAGCGAAAGTCACGTGACTGGGACTTGACTTTGGAGCTCTCCTGTCACGCTGGCTGTCCTACTGATTGGTAAACAAAACCGGTGAATTGCCGACTTTGATGTTTGTAATTAAAAAAACCCAATGAATATCACCATTAAAGGAAAAATTCAACAATCTTAACATTTATATAAACCTGTAAAAATGAATGGTATATTTGCAAACTACTTATGACCTATGTTTTGGGGAAGCGTATTTTGAATATTTTGAATCATGTGATTTTTCCCGCGAAAATACAAATATAGATGTATCCGTGTTTATGTTTGATTTAAGGATGATACACATGTCATCTGAATGTGAATATGATTGATACTGAAAAATATCAGCCTGCTCGACAGAATATGAAGTCTATGACTCGTTCGCTTCGCTCACTCGCCACCAAGCTTCATATTCTGGCTCGGCAGGCTGATATTTTCGGTATCAATCAATTCGCATCCAGATAGCATATACATATCGCATACCCTATATCGCATACCCTATATCGTATACCCAACAAATTTCAAAATTTTCCAAAATTTCAAAATTTTTTAAGATTTTTAAAAAAATTCTAAGTTTTCATAAAATACATGTATTATCAAAGGCATGGTTGAAATTTATATGTTATTCAGCTATCAGACAGGGTATATAATGTGACATTCCCGTCTTAGGATCTATATTCCCTGAGGCGCAGCCGAAGGGAATATATATCATAAGCCGGGAATGTCACATTATATACCCTGTCTGATAGCTGAATAACAGATATATTACGGATTTAACCATCTTTTTTTAAATATAACATCCAACTGTATTAAATAAATATGCCTCTTTTATTTTCATTTTTCGTATTTCTAGATGTCCGTTACCGTACCTTTGACGTCATTCTTCAATGACGTCAAAATATGTGTCACGTCATATTTCATGTATGGGGTGTCTCATGAAGGAAAATACTGTACTAAATTTCTAAATCAATACAGTTTCATATGTAGTAAATTTTATAAACTTTATAAATATAACATTGATATATCACATAACAAAACAACGGGTTTGCGAAACAGTTTCAATAATTTAAATGTTAACAACATGTAAATAAAACCTTGGTGTGGCCCCATGACGTCGAAAGTTTTCAAGGCTCAACGTTTTGTTTATTTGTTATGGTACAGCCGTGGAACATAGGAGTTTGCTGAATCGATCAGGTATTTGTGACGGAATTAACCGTTGTAATATTTGTTTGTTTCATGCAGCCGTTTTGAGCATAAAAACAACATTTAATTTGGTAAAAATACATTTATTATTCCGTATTATACCATTGATTCAGTGAAGCGTAATGTTTTGTCGTCCATGTTTTAGTCGTTTTTGGGGACTGAAATATATACCCTGTCTGTTTTCCGAATATTATATGTTATTCAGCTATCAGACAGGGTATATAATGTGACATTCCCGGCTTAGGATCTATATTCCTTGAGGCGCATTCCCGGCTTAGGATCTATATTCCCTGAGGCGCAGCCGAAGGGAATATATATCCTAAGCCGGGAATGTCACATTATATACCCTGTCTGATAGCTGAATAACAGATATATTACGGATTTAACCATCTTTTTTTAAATATAACATCCAACTGTATTAAATAAATATGCCTCTTTTATTTTCATTTTTCGTATTTCTAGATGTCCGTTACCGTACCTTTGACGTCATTCTTCAATGACGTCAAAATATGTGTCACGTCATATTTCATGTATGGGGTGTCTCATGAAGGAAAATACTGTACTACATTTCTAAATCAATACAGTTTCATATGTAGTAAATTTTATAAACTTTATAAATATAACATTAATATATCACATAACAAAACAACGGGTTTGCGAAACAATTTCAATAATTTAAATGTTAACAACATGTAAATAAAACCTTGGTGTGGCCCCATGACGCCGAAAGTTTTCAAGGCTCAATGTTTTGTTTATTTGTTATGGTACAGCAGTGGAACATAGGCGTTTGCTGAATCGATCAGGTATTTGTGACGGAATTAACCGTTGTAATATTTGTTTGTTCATGCAGCCGTTTTGAGCATAAAAACAACATTTAATTTGGTAAAAATACATTTATTATTCCGTATTATACCATTGATTCAGTGAAGCGTAATGTTTTGTCGTTCATGTTTTAATCGTTTTTGGGGACTGAAATATATACCCCGTCTGTTTTCCGAATATATGCTGACATTCAGGGTTGAAGAACCAATGCAAATATGTGTAACAAACTAAATCCGTAATACCAATGCAAATATGTAAAACAAACTAAATCCGTAATATATGCTGACATTCAGGGTTGAAGAACCAATGCAAATATGTGTAACAAACTAAATCCGTAATATATGTATATGTTATCTGGATGTGAAAGAATTTGGTGATAACTAAATATTCAGTATATATTAACACCCCATAATAAACATTTTTAACGGTAATTTGTGCCGCATTCCTTTGAAGTGCGCCGATAGATAAAGCTAGGGTCGACGTACTAGACCATATCAGAAATTTATTGGGTCAGTTCATCATTTGACATGCGCTGACCAACGCGGAAGGATATGTACTGTGACGCAATCATACTAGACCAATGTCGGTCCTCGCTAATGAAAACAATGTCACGCTGTTTCGGGAAGTAAAATGTGGTTGTTTGCAATAAAATATTCAATTAAATTTGAAGAAAAAATAAATTAATATAATTCACTTTGTTTCCACGGTAAATTCCTATTAATTACACTACATCTTGGCGAGATTTCCACTGGGAAATCGTCTGCTATACGAAAATCTACAAAAATGCATGCAACATGAACTATTTTAAGATGACCAACTAAAAAAATCTAGATGTCTTGATGTTCTATTTGCCATATACACTAGCCAGACTTGGGGTCAATTACATTCAAATGTAATCGATTACATTACAATTACTTTGCAATTTTCATGATTACAGTTACATTACGATTACATCAATTTTCAAATGTAATGATTAAATTACAATTACTTTGTAAATGTAATCGATTACATTACTGATTACATTTAATGTCATGACAACCAATATATTAGTGTTTTATGTTATTTTGTCTCATGTTTATCTGTCCAATATCTCTTATTTAATGTATTTCTTACTCAGAACTATGAATTACAATTCAGTTTTAATGTGATCATTACATGCAATAACATACAGTACATTGTAAATTATAAACAGCAATTCTCATTTTCCTTATTTCAAAAAATATGTTGTGTCTTATTACTATGACCAATATTCATTCCATCTAATGCTATTAGTAAATATCATAACATACATTTGCACATTCTAATAATATATATCAAATAATTTCAAACATCCTGTTAAAAGTTTATTGTGGATAATAAACCAGCAGTTACAATTTGTAATTATGGTCTTATTTATGACACCAAATTATGTAACAATCACCATTACTAATTTTCACACCATTTCAATGTGATATATAATTCAGAAGATAAAAAAACAAGTCATTCTGGTTCTAAAAACTTGCTTAAAAATATGCACAATTTCTCAGTCTAAATATGAAAACTAAATCCTTAATTTATGTAAATAGATTTAATAAAATATCCATTACAGGTTGTATAGTAACCCACGAATAATGAAAATGATCATATAATCCAATATTAAAAGGAAAATCGGCACCAAAATAAAAAGCAGAAATATCACATATCTCTGAATATCAGATGTATTGGAATATTCTTTAAAAAAAAATCCAAAATTTTACAAATATTACAACTTGCTATTTATCACTTAATTTGTAATATGTATGATTGAACATATTTTGAATAATTTGCATTTTGCTTTTTATATAATATCTTTATTAAAATTTAGATCTCTTTTTAAACTTGTATAAGAAATCTTCATGAGATACCTATGTTTTGGTTTATATAAAATATTTATTTATCTTATGGGAATCATGAGGACATGGCGATAGTCTTTCATAGAAGCAATTTCATATATGAAATCTTGAAAGTTGTGTCAGATAATTTAAAATTTTAGAGCTTTTGTTTTACACAAGCCGACAAACTGTTTTCACTGAAATTTTGAAATCCTAAAGTAATTGAAATTGAGATATTATTTGTTTGGATATCAAGTCTTTGAAGTCATAATTAATACATAATATTGTTTGTACCAGTGATTGCAATTAAACATAGAATAATATCTTTTGATCATGTTGTGATTGCCACTTAATTTTAATAGATTGTTTTGGGGAATTTTTAACAATTGAATTTCATAACATATTTTTTTTATTTAGATGTCAATAAACTTTATATTTTTTCTAGTAAACCATTCTACATTATTTGTTTAATAAATTTCATGAAGAAAATTCATTTACATAAATCATACATTAAATATCTAAGGAGATATGTTTCAAGACAAAATGATGAAAAGTAATCTACATGTAATCAGAAAGTAATCATGATTACAGGGTCAAAATGAATGTAATCGATTACAGTACGATTACATGTAAGCTAAAACATGTCCGACTACAGATTACATCAGATTACATGAAAAAATGTAATCGATTACAACTGATTACGATTACAATTTACAATTACCCCATTAGCTACTGAAAATGTACTAAGATTCAACATAAAGAAAGCACTATCCAGTAACCAGGAAAATGACAATCTTTTTTACGCCTAGACCATTATTTGATGGTATTATGTTTCTCACGGCATGTGATGATGATTTTATCTTAAAATGTGAATGAATACACATATTCCATGGAAGTATGTGGAATGTTTACCTGTGGAAAACGAAAGTACACCACGAGTCATGACAGTTTGACACAACGTGTGCCGCACATTATCATGTGTACACAGAAAAAAACTGTTTGAATTCTTAAAATATAAATGTTCACTTACTGCAATTTTAAATTAATTAATTTCCAAATTATGCGGGTTGTCCACAAAATATACACAAATTTGAGGAACGGCGAAAATGACGTCACAGTTCAACTGAAAATGAAGCACGTGCGGTTTGAATGAATGACGCTTCACAAACCAAAATACGCTAAAAAGTAGTCCCCAGAAAGAATAGTTTGTGCATGGAAATAAATAGAGTTTAGACCCGAAATCTTTTCTGTATCTGCAATCCTACGTTGTAATGATTTTTCTATGTAAATTACCGATAAACAAAATAAAGGGCTATTTGTTTTCGATACTGTCTTTATCAGAGCCATCATCTGGCTCACCCTATCGGGTTCGCCAGATAATGGTCCTGATAAAGACAGTATCGGAAACAAAATGCCCTTTATTCTATATTTATCCTATATTGTATAATGATATGGTGTAATTTGTATGGTTGATACCAACAACTCTGAGTGTCAGTTCTCAAGCCCCGGGCTGATACGGGGGATGATATGAGGTCCGATATGGATTTTCAATGCAAAACCCGTATCACAACCATTTTATTATATAGTAATAAATATTTTAGTAACAAGTTCTGAAATTTTATGAAAATTTAGAAATTTTAGAAAATAAAAAAAAAAAATTGAAATTTTATGAATTTTTATGAAAGTTTTGAAATTTTATGCAAATTTTGACCCAATTTTTTTGAAGTTTTCAAATTTTTTGAAATCTTTGAAATTTTGAATTAAAATTTTTGAAATTTAATTTTATAAAAAAAAAAAAATTTAATTTTGAAAAAAAATTGAAATTTCTGAAATCTGATGAAATTTTTGAAAGTTTTAAAATTTTATGACATTTTTGAAATTTAAAAAAAAAATTGAAATTTTTGAAAATTTTGAAAATTTTGAAATTTTATGAAATTTTTTTAATCTTTTAAATTTTTTGAAATTTTTGTTGTTGATGGTATTTTTTGATTTTCTATGATGAGTAATGCATCTATTGGCAATGTGACCATAAACATTTATGGTGACAATTTTAAAAATCCATAATTGTGAAGTAAATTCCACAAGTTATAAAACATTGTTTTTGAGATTTTTGTTAATGGTATTTTTTGATTTTTTACAGCCTAATTCATTTTAATTGAAACTATATGATAAATAGATTATAACATGACATTTTCCATATCGGCCCTGGTATCAGCCCTCGACTCATATCGGCCCTCGGGTCCGATATGACAGTCTCGGGCTGATACCAGGGCCGATATGGAAAATGCCATGTAATAATCTATAATTATTATCTAAACATTTTTAATAGGAAAGAAAAGTTAAAACTACATGACTTGTAAGATTGATGCTGAACTTGTTTTTTTCCTATTCATTTCAATCTGTATATAAAAACATGTTTTTTTGATATTATTAAAATGTTAATTCTCTACAAATTGGAATAAAATGGATAAAAACAGAACAGTTCCAAAATCCCCATTGAAAGAGACAATATCGATGCCCGTAACACACACACGATTATTATTGGTATACAGTAGTGTGTAGTTGCTAGTTATATATGTATTAAAATTGGAGTGAGTGACTGATTGCTATTTAACGCCCACTCAGCAATTTTTCAGCTATATCTTGGCGATAGCTAGTCAATATTCAATGATATGATGACGAGGTCCGCTTTGTACTAGACCAACACACTTAGTTGGATGTTTGTAGTGCTAGCTCACTGACATATCAAACCGCGGATAGACATGTCTCTCCACTCGGACACATTCCGACCCAACCAGTCTTTTTGCTGCGTGTTTAGCGGAGAAGCAACAAATACCAATTTTATAGTCTTTGGTTTGACCCGATCGGGGCTCTAACACACGATGATCAACCGCATTCGAGGCAAGCATTCTAACCATTACACCACTGGTGCGGTTGTGTGTATTAAAATTGGGCGTGTCAAGTTTTATATCTAAAACATATCAATGTACTCTCTCTTCAGATTCTATGCACAATGCGAGGGAAGAACGAATTAATGATCTCGTTCATTTTGTTGATGTTGACAGTATCAGTCTTTGGTGACAATACTACTACTGTTCAGACCAGACTAGGTAATGTTACTGGCATATCGTCATCCATCAATGTTAATAACATGATGTACGGCTACTCGCTTTACAAAAACATACCTTATGCAAAACCGCCGACTGGTAATCTGAGATTTATGGAACCTGTCGCTTACGGTACATGGGGAGACACATTAGATGGTACCGAATTTGGACCTTCATGCATCCAAATACCAGCATCAATAACTTATAAATATTTGCCCAATCGTAACCAATCAGAAGATTGCTTATCTCTAAACATTTATGTCCCGGCTAACTCACCATCCTCAAACAAAAAGTCAGTCATGATCTGGATTCATGGTGGCGGATATTCAACAGGACAAGCTATGTTATATGATGGTTCGTATTTGGCTGCTTATGGTGATGTAATAGTCGTAACGATAAATTATCGATTGGAAGTATTTGGATTTTTCAGTACAAATGATGGAGTAGCACCTGGAAACTACGGATTGTGGGACCAAAAACTTGCCATTCAATGGGTTCACGATAACATTGACAGTTTCGGAGGTGATTCACAATCAGTAACCATATTTGGTCAATCTGCCGGGGGATTTAGCGTTGCATTACAGGCCATTAATCCCAATAATACAGGACTATTTCAGCGCGTAATAGCACAGAGTGGAGTAAGTAATACACTCCTGGCAACTTCACCAATGCCACGTTTGACAGCACAGAAGTTGGTGACACTGCTGAATTGTTCCGTGCAATTGACAGCTGAGACCATTTCCTGTCTTCAAAATAAAGCTGCTGATGAAATTCAACATGCATACGCAACGTTGGTAGCACAGAGAGTGACAACACCGGATGCTTATATATTTATCGATTTTGGTCCTGTTGTTGATGGGAAATTTTTAATTGATACGCCACAAAATATAATCAGTGGCAAAGGGAAGGCTTTTAATTTTTATAAATCGTTGGATGTAATTATTGGAGACTGTGAATCAGAAGGTTCATTGTTAGTAGGTCAATTGGCACTAAGCAAATACAATGTTTCAGCAGGAATTCCTTCTAAATACCTCTGTGAACAGATTATACCAACTCTTTCAACCGACTACTATCAAAACAATACCCGTATAACTCCAGTAATATGTAATAGATATACCAGTAATGGATCGGTGGTAGAACAGAGTCGAAATGCTGTAAACTTTTATGGAGATATATTCATGTACAGTCCAGCTGTACAAAGTCTTAATGCACATGCAATTCAAAACAGACAGTCCCACTTCCAGTATCTCAGTAAAAGATTATCTATCTGGTCAGTATCTCAAAAGATGGCCCCTTGGTTTATAGGAGCAGGTCATGCATCTGAATTAGCGTTCCTGTTTCCGTTTAGTCCTCTATCAAATGCTACAGATGGTGACAGATCTTACAGTATAATCTTGATGAAGTACTGGTCAAATTTTGCAAAAACGGGGTATGTATATGTATTTTCGAACATCCATACACACCAGTTGATCTTATTACTTAAACCACTGTTGACATGTCATACTATTGTGTTTCTAGTTAATTATACATACGTTGATCTGTGCCACCGCTTCATTATAAGTGTTTTACTACTGCTAGCATACGGTATATTTACTGTTACCAGGTATGAGTTGAGGTCAAGTTGAAACATGAACCAAGAAAAAAAAAACATGTTCGAAGAAAATTTATTTCCGCGGGAACCCTATGTCCTTTAATTGTGATGGACGAATCAAAAACACAACACGTCATTGACGTCGGGCCCGAATGCGTGCAGTGTGTATAGAGAATGTCAAGCTCATTGCACACAAGACAACTTGCAGCAGCTCCTAAGCAGCACCACTTTGTCCTTTAACACAACACTATATGACCTTTAACGCAATACGATATGACATTTAATACAACACGAAGTAATCTGTAGCACAACATGACATAACTTGTAATACAGCATGACCTAATTTTTAACACAACACGATCTGACATTTAACACAACACGATCTGACCTTAAGACAACACCATCTAACCTTTTACACGTCGCGGTCGAAGCTTTAACACAACATGGCCTCATCGTCAACACAATACGATCTGACCTTAAGACGACGCCATCTAACCTTTAACACAACATGATGTAACCTTTAACACAACACGATCTAAACATTAACACAACACGATCTAACCTTTAACACAACAAGATCCAACCTTTAACACAATACGATCTAAACATTAACACAACAAGATCTAACCTTTAACACAACAAGATCTAACCTTTAACACAACAAGATCTAACCTTTAACACAACACGATCTAAACATTAACACAACAAGATCTAACCTTTAACACAACAAGATCTAACCTTTAACACAACACGATCTAACCTTTAACACAACAAGATCTAAACATTAACACAACAAGATCTAACCTTTAACACAACAAGATCTAACCTTTAACACAGCAAGATCTAACCTTTAACACAACACGATCTAAACATTAACACAACACGATATAACCTTTAGCACAACAAGATCTAACCTTTAACACAACACGATCTAAACATTAACACAACAAGATCTAACCTTTAACACAACACGATCTAACCTTTAACACAACAAGATCTAACCTTTAACACAACACGATCTAAACATTAACACAACAAGATCTAACCTTTAACACAACAAGATCTAACCTTTAACATAGCACGATCTAAACATTAACACAACAAGATCTAACCTTTAACACAACAAGATCTAACCTTTAACATAACACGATCTAAACATTAACACAACAAGATCTAACCTTTAACACAACAAGATCTAACCTTTAACATAACACGATCTAAACATTAACACAACAAGATCTAACCTTTAACACAACAAGATCTAACCTTTAACACAACAAGATCTAACCTTTAACACAACAAGATCTAACCTTTAACACAACACGATCTAAACATTAACACAACACGATCTAACCTTTAACACAACAAGATCTAACCTTTAACACAACACGATCTAAACATTAACACAACAAGATCTAACCTTTAACACAACAAGATCTAACCTTTAACACAACGCGATCTAGCCTTTAACACAACAAGATCTAACCTTTAACACAACACGATCTAAACATTAACACAACAAGATCTAACCTTTAACACAACAAGATCTAACCTTTAACACAACATGATCTAGCCTTTAACACAACAATATCATATGTTCAACACAACCCGATCTATCCTATAACACGACACGGTCTAACCATTAACATAAAACAACTTAACGAAATGTTAACACAAGACGATTCAACCGTTAATAAACACAACACACTCTAATCTTTTAACACAAACACGATCTAATTTACCATTGTGCTTTTCTTCAGAAACCGTTTTTTAAAGTCTAACAATTCAACAATATTCAAATGCATATTTGCTTCAATGTGAAGTGACGTCATGATCTTGGTCGGTGTTATCATTAACTCGTAGCGACGTTTTGCTGTACGATAGGCCTAGTGTACACGTGCAGAGCTGTAATATATTTGATAATTAATTTATTACATCATTTTTTACAGGAACGTAAATGGCGCAGGTTTACCAAACTGGCCGCAATATGATATCGCGAAAAAACAGTATGCTTACTTAGATGCTAACGTGACTGTCTTACAAAGTTTATATAAAGACCGTATGAGCTTTTGGTTAAAGGATATACCAAAGTTACTCAAGAAAGACAAGACAAGTACAACTACATCGTATTCAACAGAGCATACAACAGAAGGACATTCAAATAAAATAACAGGATCCTCCATGTCAGCTTTATCTACAAAGCCAACAACTCCTAAGCCTAAAGGAAACGGAAGTCAGACTTTAGCATCCCAATCTTGGTATTTTCTTCTTGTTATTTTAGCTGCAATTTCCCGCCTTTTATAGAAACAGAATCACTGTTAGATAGACATATTGCAGATATGTAAATACATAAATAAAAATAAACACTATTAGAACCATATAAAAAATTATGGAAATACACTTAATTCTTTTGTGTCGGACGATCCTCGACGTCTGTCCTTAATTGCAATAGATTCTATACAGAAAACAAAACGATTACTAGAAAATCGTTTGAAGAACATGTAATTAGTTTTATCAAGTGTCCCATTGGTTGTGTCCTCTGGCTTCTGGTCGTCAGATATACCAGTTGTATATCGTTACGACACTTTGATATACTAATTGTTGAAAGGTTTATTACTTTCACACCTTGAATATTTCGTCACACATCTTTTAGCACACATCTTTCTACATTTTATCACAAATACACGAGTCTTTTAGCACACATCTTTCTACATTTTCTGCAACTTACAAGCTTACTTAATACTATATGGTGAACAATTGCTAATACATTTTTTCAGTATTGTAGACATATTGTTGTTGCGATATGACCACATTTTACTCATACACCGTTGGTGATACATTATTAACATAAGTCATGATGGTTATCGTAAAACTTTCGAAGTGATGACCACAAGGAACCACTGGTTCAGTAGCTTTTTCGTTTGCATATGGAGTGTATCTCTCAGTGGATACGATATTTCAGAGCTTGTGGTTCCTATCATGAATTCCTTGATAAAGGTTTGCTGCTAACAAGGAAGCGGGTAAGTGGGAGTCATCACCATTACTTTGTTAACCAATACGGAATATCTGTGTCATAAATGCCCACGGATATCGTAATCGCAATCCGGTCTTCTCATCATTCATGACTTATCGCCGGGTTTGTAGCATGAGTAACACGACTGGTGTCACTAGTGGAACAGGATCTACTTACCGTTTCGGAGTACACGAGTTGTCTCCCGATTATTAGTACGGTTCGTGTTGCTCAACCTTCAGTTATCTGTGTAGTGTTTTGTGGATCATTGTTTGCTCCTTTGTCCGTTTTCATTTGGCCCTAATATTGTCTGTCCTTCGATTTACGGATTCTGGGTGTCCGTTTGGTATTGTCATACTTTTCTTTTTTCCCATCAATAACCATCTATCAAGTAAAATCCTGATAGGAACAAAAAACTCGGGAATACCTGATCAGCAGATATATATATACATGTATACTCCATTTGAATGTGTCGCTGGAATGTTCCTACATATAAATGGGAAAATTGAAATAATCTCTTTTTCGTAAAGTTTCGTTCTTTACCGGACCTCACTGTTAATTTCTATGTGTAGATCAATGTATGAAGTAACCTAGCTGTATTTGTGGCGTCCTTAATTTCAAGTTCAATTGGATGGGTTCCATTGGATGGATAAGATCAACATAATCATGAAACTTGGAAAAATATATATACAATACTTGTGCACTGTCGAAGCATATAGGTAATATGTGTATGAGGCTTAGAAACGGGAGAAAAGGCGAGGCTTCGCCGAGCCTTTTCCCGCGTTTCGCGCCGAATACACATATTTACCTATATGCTTCGACAGTGCACATGTATTGTATTTATCCTGCAATTTTAAATCGTAAATAAACGTTTACTGGACGATGATAAAAGTATTTGAAATAATTTTGTGTATATATTTGAAAACAATATCCCCCGATGTGTCCTGATGTGGGCGGAGCTTACATTTGTATGTTCTATTTATAACTGACCAATATCAAAAAAAATATTGGGCAGGCTATATTGATCGATAAATGTTGTCATTGCAGGATAAATTCAGTTGACAGGACATCATTTATATAGCGGAGCGTGGAATTAAAGGACCGGGCGAGCTTATTGTTTTCGTTTTTCTTGAGAAGCCCTTGTCTGCGGTCTGCTTCATACAAATAAAGGAACAAGGCAGCAAGAATACGGGCACAGTAGGGAACCTTAGAAATTCCGACCGTCTGTTGAAAATCACATCCACTCAACATAACAAATATGTTGTCAATAAACAAAAATAGAAAATTTTGATGGTGACAGTTTCATAGAATTTTTGGTAGAAGCAGAAAAAGATTTTTCACTTCCAAAACAAGATATTTCATTAACTTTGATCGTTTTTTTCTCAATGAAACAAAGTCGAACCAATTTTGTTGGTCTGTCTATTAGCTGGGAGTGGGGAATAGTACGATTCTTATCACCCCTTGAGTAACTAGTGTCACAGTAACTCAAATTAATATTATTCATGATAATTGTTTATGTTAATAACAAACAAGTACAAATACGAATTAGTAATAAAACATTTAAACAGTCTATATATTAACACGCATTCCATAAAAAGCAATATCCCTTTTGAAATAGTAGCATAGAACAGCCACCAGCACAAAATTAATCAACTCAAATGTTTGTATGATAGAGGTTACATGGACGTCATAAATCATACGTTGTATCACTAAACAATTAGGTAAATCGTTTTTTATGTTGTGCGTCTATCTATGACCACGAGTTACATAAGGCGAAATATGAAAAAATGTATATACCAAGAGTTTGTTTTTCAATTAAATATGTAATAAATAAATAAAACATTTGCTAGGTAGAATAAACATCCCGAAGGAGATTTGAAAGTGGAAGCACCGCTATCTCTTAGCATCTGTGGTACATCTTCTGTCCAGAACTTCATACGTGATCCCATAAAATTTCTTTTTTCTCTTATATTTAGATCCAGTTCTAAATATGTTTTATGATGCAGGTCAAACTCTGGCCATGTAGCTTTTTCTTTGCCATTTACATCTCTGAAAAAGGATAAATTACTACAATACAGTTCCTACATGCTGCAATAAATAAGTTTTTTTTAAACAAAACAGCAAATTATCGCTTTTCCTTTTAAAATGCTAGATGAAAGTACATTTTTCGTAACGTTTGGTTCGTAAAATGAAATATGAAGAAAACAGATGTGTCCGTGCACGGGTGTTTATATATGTGAATACCATTTGGTATTCGCATTTAATGTGGGAAAAAGAGAGTATTGACATTAAAAATTTAATGAAGGCTGAAATGTATCTATATACCATCTTCCCAGGGGAAGTGTTCTATGTTAACAAGTGTCAATTGTATAAACAATTCAGAGTTCAATCCCGTGGTGGAGTGGTTGTGGTCTTCTTTTTTAATTTGATGTGTTTTGTTTTGTTTTGTCTACGTCCATTGTCTTCTTTGCCTAATGTTGCCAGTGTCTCTGAATGGTAAATTCTTGATTGCCCCTTCGTTTTTCTCTAACATTATTTAATCGTAAAGTCATGTATTTTGAAGAAATATGTATGGACATTTTTGTGTGAAAGAACCATGTATTCAAGTGGATTTGAACATTATATTGCTCTGGACAAAAATGAGATTTGAGCGGGGAGGGGTATGGTTTTAATCAAGACTTTTATATCGTGATCGTGTATTAGTAAATTAGATAACCCGTTATCATGTGAACAAAAGGAATAAATATTCAGCGACATTGATTTCCTCGGTTAACTCACAACTGAACTGATGACTACAGGACATTTTATATACAGTCTTTACGATCATGTCTGTCCTTGTTTGTTAGATGTTTACATGGAATCGTAATTGTGTTTTATTTTGATAGATTCGCAAAGGCTTAATTTCAATCAGAACCAGAAGATTATTTTATTAAAAAAAGGTAAAATTTGAAGAAAAAACTTCTATGTGCAGAAGCACAATACGTAAAAATTATAATCCCGATAGCCTTAACAGTACTTACGATTTATACATCAATTTTGATTTACCGTAACTTGGACAATGACTACGTTTTTCTATTCTGTTGGGGTGATTATAAGCAAAGTTTGAAGATACCAAAGGATTAGTCAGAAGCCATAATTCGGACAACAGACAATGTAATATTTACAAAAGAAAAAGGACAATAAGACAAATAATGATGGACATAACACAACACCCAAAACTAAAGAATGAACAACACGAACCCCGATAAAATAGGGTTAACTCAGGTGCTACGGAATGATAGGCAGTTCTAGTGCCATTGGTTTCATGTTGCAAACCCAGTGATAAGTCATGAATGAGGAAAGGACGAGATGTTGTATCTCATGTTTCTTTAGGAAATATCATCAGTACTTTCATTTAATACTGGTTATCATTTTATATGATAAAACATTTTAAATAAAAGTTCAAAATTAATTTTCCGGTATCGCTTCCGTATCCGTTTCTTTTATTGTACTCCCTACATCACCTTCACCACGTTTCTGGTTGAGGCGAGCTGGAAAAAAATGGGATCGGCAAGATGAAAAAGGGGGGGGGGGGGGTCGTGACTCTACAATTCTACGTTAGACTATATTTCGGAATTATTTTCTGTGGTACGACGGGAAGATTAGGTTCTGCTTAAGCGGCTAAATCCTGGTCACCAGAACGGCCAATTAATAACTGGTACCAGTTAGGATTCTATTTTATCCTCAGAATAACCGAGAAGTGGTGATTTTTAATATGGTCCAGCGTCAATTGCGGGTCATATTCCGCCGTTCACTCTGTTTTATGTTACAAAGAGGAACAAATGTCAACTCTGCTACCAGTGGTACACCTACTTGCCAATAATCTAAATACGGCGGTTTGTATCATCTTGTCAGGTCTCGTTTACCGCTTGTTCTGCAGCCGATACAATCCAACACATTTGTATTGTCCTGTGCTTTGTATATTGCATCTTTTATTAATAAAAATATATTTCTAAGTGCTTCTAATTTACTCACCCATACTTGGCAAAATTTGTCCAGTATTTCATCATAGTTTGTGCTAAAGTTCCATCAGGTGGTGAAAGAGTTAGTAATTCTAAGAAAGGAGAAACAAAGTAAATTTCGGCGCCATGCGCTGCTCCCTTAATCCAGGAAGGTAATTTTGTTGTTAATGTTAATTCTGTTTTTCTCTTGAAAATATATTGAAAACATTTCCCGCTGGTATTTTTACTTCCATGAACAGCAAGTCCATGTACAGTTGGATTATAAAACATTAAATCTCCATAAAAATCTATCTGATCAGATGTTTGTTTGGCTAATGTTAAACCTCGTCCATATTTGTTACAAAAAGCTTCACCCAATGCGGAATGACCGTGATAAAGTTCCGCAGTAACTATTGGTGCCACGTAGTCGCAGAGAATGCGTTTTGGAATTCCTTGAGAAAGGTTAAAGTTGAATTGTGTTTGATATGGTTGAAGAAGTTTGTAGTAAGTTGATCCCTCACTGTCGACATTACCTATTAAGACGTCCAATGATCGGTAAAACTCGCTTGACTTTGAATTTCGCAGTAATTTACTGGGGATATCAGATATATACCTTCCGCTTACACGTGGTCCAAACATTGGGGATACTTTAGGTGTATCCATTTTACTTGCTATATCTTGAAAAGCACTCTGTAAATCCTTGTTTGTTGCTTTCCGCAAACAGTTTACAACAGTTGTTGTGTTATGAGACGAGCACCTTATTAATTTGGCTACTTGTTTTGTATAGTGAGGAACATTTGTTGACAAGGCCAAAGGTGACGTCCCAAAACCACTTTGTAGAATAATTCGTTGAAACAAATTTTTATTCTTTCGATAAAGAGTATGCAGTGAAATGCTCATTGCACCTACAGAGTGTCCAAATAAAGTTATTGACTTTGGGTTTCCTCCATATGACTTAATATTTCTTTTAATCCATATAATAGCTACTATTTGATCTAACAAACCATAATTTCCTGAAGCGGCAGAATCTCCAGTACTTAAAAACCCGAATATTCCTAGACGATAATTTATGGTAACAACAATGACGTCACCGATGCACGCTAACAATGCGCCATTGAATGTCATACCTTGACCTTTGTTATAGTCTCCACCGTGTATCCATACCATGACTGATTTGTTATTGCTCCTAGACACATTGTTTGGAACGTATATGTTTAGAAATAAACAATGTTCAGACACTTTGGTATTCGGTAAAAAAGCGGTTGACTTTTCTAAATCTTGATAACAAGACGGACCAAATTTTGTAGCATCAAGAGTTCCAAGCCAGCGTCCATAAGGTTTAGGCCTTGTAAACCTCAATTTTCCCACAGGTGGTTTTGCGTATGGAATCTTTCTAAATTCGTAAATAGGTTTTTTGGTAAATGACTCTGTGTGTCTTACACCTAGTACATCACCCAGGTTTGTTTGTATTGTCGTAGGTATTTCAAAACTCGTCACACTCAATGATATAAGACACAATAAAGCCAAATATATCATGTTCCTCTTTCTTAAACAGCCTACAAAAATACACCATATTGAGCTATACAAGTTCAAGATTCTCTAATAAGAATCGAGTATAAGTTAAACAAAAATCAATTTGATAGGTATAATTATTTGTCTTTCTAATCTTTTGACTGAGATCTTGAATGGTATTCCCGCCACGCATCGTGCGTACTAAGTCTATCATCTAATATATATATGCTTTTATCGTAATCTTCCCGTTACAGATGTATTAACCAAGCTGTATTGAATCTGTTAACTTGCTATGCTTCTAATCATCATGAAACCGCTTCGGTGGCGTAATGGTTAGCGTGCTCGCCTCGAGTGCAGTAGATTGTGGGTTCGTGAGTCCCGATTGGGTCAAACCAAAGACTATGAAATTGGTATGTGTTGCTTCTCCGCTAAGCACGTAGCATTAAGGAGTAATAACAAAGACTGGTTGGCTCGGAATCAGAATAATGTGTCAAAGTGGGGCGACATGTCTACCCGTGGACTGTTGTTTCAGTGAGCTAGCACTATAAAAATCCAACTTGCGTGTTGGTCTAGATCAAAGCGGACCTCATCATCTCATTGAAAATTAACCTGTTCTCGCCATGATATAGCTGAAAAAATGCTGAGTTGGCGTTTAACAACAATAACTAAACATCATAAGATTTTTGTTCTTTCTCTATAGCATAAAAATATCGATGTTACCAGTAAATGTGATCTCTCTCACTGAACATATATAATTATTCTATCGGTATCTTATAATAACAAACAACTTTAAAGGTACAAAGACTATAAATCTAAAAAAAAAAATTTCAGTAAATGTTTTTTTTATCAATGAGCATAAATAACCAATACAATTTGAATAAAATCTTTTGAGCACACATTTTGTTTTACAGTTTAGAAACTTTTAAGTAATAATACTCACAGCAAGAACAAGCGATACAGAGTGAAGATGAGATAAGCATAGTATTTTTTTTTTATTTAATGGTCACTTATTGTCATTTGTCAACATAGTACCCCAAGGTGCATCAGCGTAAACAAATATCTGTATTAATGAAACAAAACGTACCGAAGTTTATAGATCTTTTTTTTAACCTACCATTGTAGGCTGACGGCGGTACATGTGATTAAACACCCATCACTAGTAGATTCAGAGAGCGAACGAAAAAATGTTGTAAATACTGACATCTATGCACTTTTGTTGTGTTACCTATTCGCCCGTCAATAATTAATGTTTGTTTGCTTTTTTTTTACATTACGGAAACGTCAGTAGATATGTATGTTATCGTACATTTATTCTTTCTACAAAAAAATGCTTGTATAATTGTTATAACTTGTCTATCATATTTGGTACTTATCACACAAATTGTAGAAAAAACAAATAAATTTGATAGAAATCTGACTTAACATTGCCACAGTTTGTCTTCGGATATTTTCAAAAGCAACCACTATTAGCATTGTTTAGTATTGCATTGGGTGACTCCATGTTATGTTATATTTAAGGGGTTTACTCAGTTAAAATTAATTGTTGAAAATTTGGTAATAAAGTTAAATCATTTGTTGATATTTGTTTGGAAGTTGGAAATCCAGTTGTCAAGATGGAAGATTTAAATCCAGTAATAAAATAATTTTGTCTTTGATAAGTTCTTGCATAAACCCTGCATCATGGGAGTAAAGGAGTTTTTCTAAAGTAATAATCGCAGTGTACATGTATTCTGTTTTCATTGCAATGTGAACAAACTTTAATAAATTAATATACTATTTGTGTCAACAAATTCGTTAAGTCAACATTTTTTTTTCTTCTGAATATGCATGAAATATTTGCCACTGGACATTACACAACCAATAATCAACCAATGACCCTTTTATTCGGGTAGCAGCACATTACCGCGACTTTTCTATAATTATTAACTCATATATATCGTTATTTCTCATAACCAATTTACAGAGGTACAGAGATTACAATTAACACAATATACATAAGAAATAAATACATGTAATATATAATTAAATAAATATTGAATTGTGAAAAGAAGTGGATCAACCTAGAGGACATATCCTCTTGTTTACTATTCTGATAAATTTAGTGTTTACCTAAAGTATATATAGACTTAGAAGACATCAGGTTATTATATTTAATGATATTATGTCTATTTATATGGACAAAATCAAAATAAAGTTTTCTTTCATTAATAAATTCAGTACATTCAAAAATATAGTGATACTCGTCTCCCAATTCTCTTCTTGAACATAAATGACAGAACCTGTTTACCGCGACTTTTTGAACCATACATTACCGCGACTCTATTTTTACAGGTAAGACCCGAAAATCTATCATTACCGCGACTTTCAAATACTTCTTATATACATATTAAAATCATACAGGTGAGCACAGGTTAGTACATGAATATTTTTCACATCGTTTTACCCTATATAAAACAGTTTGAACATACAAGTAATCACTTAACACAACGATTTACACGATAGAGAAATTTACGACAAATCGCGTCAACCCAGGAATAATTTATGATGGATTTAAATACAGAAAAGAAAAAGAGACTAGTAAATCTGTGCTATGGAGATGTGTTGAAAAAAAATGCAAATCAAGATACAAGACTGATACAGACATCCAGATGATACTCGGCGGTAATTTTAACCACACTCACGGAGAAATTGATACAAGAAGTGTAGAGCGTCAACGAATAAGACAAGGCTGTTAAAGAAAAGCAACCGAAGAACCAAGTGAGAGACCGTCCAAGATAATCAACGAAATACAGAAAACCAATCCTGCTGAGATCTTACCTCAGGATATAACTTCAGTCAGACAGGCTATATACAGGCAACGCAGGAAAACCAAGCCTAAACTACCGAAGCCAAGAGATTTTATCAGAGTATGAATTGTTCATTTGTCAAAGAGAAGATACCGTATGATACACACAACAGACAAAGACAGCAATACTGTAATGTTTACCACAGAAACTAATCTGAAATTTATATGTCAAGATGTGCATTTATATGGAGATGGTACCTTTCAGTACTGTGCCAAATTCTTTCATCAATTGTACACTTTACATGCTTACAAGAATGGACAATATGTACCATGCGTGTTCTTCCTTCTGCCGTGCAAATCAAAAGAATGCTATGTCAGCATGTTTAAGCATTTACTTGACTCTTGTGCTCGGTACAATCTAAGTTTGAATGTGTCTTACATTCATTTTGACTTTGAAGTTGCTGTTCACGACGCGGCAAAATAGTTTTGGTCTGATGTTAGCATAAAGGCTTGTTAATTCCACCTGTCACAAGTTTGGTATAGAAAATCCAAAATCTCAAGAATATCAAAACCATGAATCGGAAACAGGACAGTGGCTGAAGAATTTCTTCGGATTATGTTTTCTCGATCCTGCTGAAGTGGAAGATTGCTTCGTCTACGACATTATGTCAAAAACACCAGATTGTGAAATAGCACTAGTCTTCGCTGATTATGTTTTAAAGTTTTACATAGTATCATCTGCCAAATTTACACCTATCATATGGGCCAGCTCGGTGATAGACTGCAAAAGGACTACCAATGGATGTGAATGTTTCCACAATCAGTTTGGATCAATGTTCTATAATTCACATCCGAACATATTCGAGTTCATGGAGAAATTGAAGTGCACATAGACCAGAAGCTATCTGAAAATCCGTGCTTCAAACGCGATGGTCCCGTTACCGAAATGTGAGAAGGAGCGCATTGATAAGTTACTTGAATTGAGAAGACAGTATGAGACCGACATAATTTCAAAATCGGAGTTCGCACACAGAGTAGCTTTCAAAGCTCTACCAGTGCACTTGTAACTTGATGGACAGATTTTACGTTTTAGTGCTTTTTAAAAATAAATTTAACTGTTTTGTAATAAATATATCCTGCTCGAAAAATTCTTCTTCCACCTCCCCGTGGTGAGTAGGGGGCAACAGAAGTATACAGTTTTAGAACATTCTAGGTATACTTTCTGGCTAACGGAAGGGGTCGCGGTAATGATCGATTTCAAGAGTCGCGGTAATGAGTTATTTTTGTCGCGGTAATGAACATTTTGAAAAAGTCGCGGTAATATATTGCGTCCTTTATTCGTATGGAAAATCTTCATGTTAGATTACACTTAAGGTCAATTCCCCTCAAGCATGGGTAATCATATCCAATTTTGTCTATCCTTATTAGGCCCATTGGTTAACTTGCTCCCATAGGCTATTAAATTATTTGGCTTTCCAACTTTTGACTATGGGCGTACCTGATGAATACACAACACAATATGACCCATGCTTTATACTTGCTACAATACAAAACACAATATGACCCATGCTTCATACTTGCTACAATACAAAACACAATATGACCCATGCTTCATACTTGCTACAATACAAAACACAATATGACCCATGCTTTCCTAACGGTGCATCAAAGCTATCTACAATACAAAACACAATATGACACATGCTTTCCTGATGGATCATCAAAACTAGATACAATGCAAAACACAATATACAAAACACAATATGACCCGTGTCAACCTGACAGGTGATTAAACATCGATACAATCAAAACAACACATTAGATAATGTAGCGTTCACAACATGACCACGCTTTACACATGTAGTGGATCAAGACAATTTCAAATATTGTAATCAATCCGCGATGGTGTCGATTCCAAATGTTAGGTTTGTTACAGCAATACAACTTGATTGGTCAATAATAAGACTATACATAATAACAATAGTTGAATGACTTGTCCATAGCTAATGCTACAACTAGCTGAAGTATCACTGAGAATTGTTGGAACGTCATTCAACCAGAATTTGATCCTATTTTCATATAAATGTTGCCCAGTTGTTATGTTGATGTCCAAGTTGATGTAATGTCCTTTTATAATGTCGTATTCATTCCACTGTGGTAAACCTGGTCCATTTACATCACTATAGAAACGAGAAAAATGCATTTAAGGAAATATAACTGTTGTGTTAAAAAGAATATTGATGTAATGGTGGTGACAAGAGTGAGCAATTGAGTCATTGTTGCTTAATGCCAAACTGAGTAATTAAAGTTATATAATACGCACGCACAAGTTACATTCGATGAAATGATGATGTTGTTCGCTTAAGAAATAAATTATGGAAGCCAGAATGTGTTTTGAGTTTTAACATGGATTGGCGGATATTAGTATTTCATCCCGAGCCAGAAGCGAGGGATAAAATTTACTAATATCCATCAACCCATGCTAAAACTCAAAACACATTCTGGCTTCCATGAATTAGTTCGATTCTGATATGTCTAAGAGTACAAATACGGTAGTATACTTTGATTGGAAGATGATAATTTATATTTACGTTTGCGGAAAATGTCGCACACAACTTATGCTGCCAATGGAAAAGTCAGTTACATTCACCGGCGCATGTGCGAATGAGATTATACCAGCGATAAATCGCTCGTTTGTCTACAAAGCAAAAGAAGGACGTCATGTTAGAATTTGTATTAGATCAGGACGCTTAGTTGGATAGTATATAATAGATCAATGAAACAACCGTTCGCAGGTAGACATTAACACATTAACCTGATTCCGACCAACCAGCCTTTGTTCTTTCTGGAACTTGGATTACGTTGAGAAAATAGCCATCCACAAATATACGTAAGATTTTACTTCATTTTCACTTAGATCAAAATCTCTTATCTAATAGAATTTGTGCTTTATGGCGGATTAAAATAACTCACCGTGGCTCCAGTTTAAAATTTGAGCCTTTCAATTCCAATTTAAAATTTGCAAGCATTTGCAGAATTTCATATATTTACATATTATCACAGATATAGCTTTGTCTCTATGGATGCCTAGTTTATATTCATTATATAAATGTCAGAGAAAACCGAAAGTGCAAATAAGAATGGACAATCCAGAGATACTGGTAACATTAAATATATAAGACACAAGGCGAAGACAAACAACAACAAAAAACACAACACAATACAATATGTGTTGAACACCGCTATGCTTGGTTTGATCTTAGTTTTTGTTGGTTATAAATTTGAAAGAAGCTCATCTTCGTACCATCTCAGGTAAGTTTTGATTGCCCCTTCGGTATTCTCTAACGTTTGCATACATTTGTTATTCTATTTCAGGGAATATTGTGAAATTTTATAAAAATATGTTCAATTTATATAATCGGATACTAATTCTACATAATAAGCTCTGCTGCAGAGTATACGGTGTATGCAATTGATCATTCTACACTTATAATAAGGTGGGGTGTTTCGATTGTAACCCACGTTTCTACTCATATATGTATGAAGATTTTTAACTCGTGTACACATCCTTACCTTTAAAACGCAAATCTGACTCTGCCACATGGCATAATTAACATGCTTACTGATTGTAGAAATACGCTCTCAAATATTCTATCTGTAATTTGACTTACAATTTAATTTTTTTAAATATGCCGGGGAAAAACAGTAACTTACCCAGTTCTAGCAAAATTCGTCCAGTACTTCATGAAATTCTTAGACAGCTCCATATTGATGGTAGACAAGTTATTTTTATTACTTTGTGGAAATTCAAATATAGTATCAGCTCCGTGTTCTGATCTCTGAAACCATGAAGGCAGTTCTTCATACAACGGAAAAGGAGGTTCTTTAGAAAACACATAATGAAATTGGCGACCTCTCTTGTTTCCAGAATGCAGATGCAAAGACTGGATAGCAGGGGTATCAAACAGGAAGTCAGAATAAGCATCAAGTATGTCTTCAGTTTGACCAATGATATCAGACGATTGCCCATACTGATTATTAATAGCTGAAGCAACATGCAAACTGTTGCTACAACATACATTAGTTATCTGTGGGACAAGGAAATCTGTCAAAATACGTTTTGGAATTCCTCCTGTTATGTTGACTTTTAGCTGTTTTTCCAGTGCCTTCAAAATGTAAATTAGTAAAGATGATTCTCCGGACACAGTGCCGATAATTACATCTAAGGATTGAAAGAAAGCAGAAGCGTCGGAGCTAGTGTTCTTGAGAAGTGTTAACGGATCAGTAGGTAGTAATTCGCCGTCTATTACGGGTGCCCATGGAAGCGATAGCGCATTCGGCTGTTTGAATTTAGAGACCAAGGCATATATCTCACTAGCGCTCCGGTTTTTTAAACATTGGACAATTGGGTTCGTTTTTGCACAGCTTAAATAACCTGCAATCGCTGTCGATGTCAGGTTTGTCATGTGCATAACAGAATATGACGAAAAAGCAACTCCACTTTGGAGAATTACTCTTTGAAACAAACCTCTATTCTTAGGAATAATCGACAACAGTCCAACACTGAATCCACCAGCAGATTCGCCAAATATGGTTATAGATTGGCTATTTCCTCCAAATGACGCAATATTGTCCTTGACCCATTGAATGGCCATTATCTGATCCCATAATCCATAGTTTCCTTTAATGGCGTCTATGCTTAGGAAGCCAAATATGTTTAAACGGTAGTTTATTGTAACAACTATAACGTTTCCAGTAATAGCAAGATGAGAACCGTCATAATACGTTCCTTGTCCCCTGGAGTAACTACCACCATGAATCCAAATCATCACAGATTTCTTATTATTTGAAGATATATTGAAAGGTACATACACGTTTAAAAATAAACAATCTTCAGAAATATTATTGTTTATTAAACCTCTCAAGAAACTTCTGTTTTGGTAACAGGAGGTTCCAAGCTTTGTTCCATCTAATGTGCCTTCCCATGGCCCATATGGGATAGGCCTTTCAAATCTCAACTCGCCTACAGGGGCTTTGGCAAATGGAATTTTACGGAATTCAAACAGGTCGTTGTCCAGAACTGTTCTCCGTATACCAGTTATTTGGCCTAGACGTGTTCTTGTAGTAATTTCACCATGGCCATATGAAACTGAAGCCCAGCAAAGGATGGTAGTTAATGTCCAGGTAATAGCCATCTTTGTTTTTAATTCGACGCTGGAATAAAGTAATAATACTTGTAAGAAAGCGATGATAGGCTGTCTATATATTTAACGGTGATGTAAAACAAAACTGTAACATTCACATAGGTACATTATATTATAGCATTTATCAAACTGGCAAAATTAAATATGCATAGAAAATAACAAATATTTTATCTCAACGAAAATATTTAGACTATGTACAGTAAAACATCTATATAGCAAATCACTGTCTATAAAGTGTAGTCTAATTTTTCCTATTAATGAATAGTGCATATAATTTTAACCTATCATAAAGGCCACATTTGTAGGTTCCATTGAGTGACCTTTATATACAGGTTTGACTGTGTGTTTTACAGCATTTTAGCATACATTTTGTTCAGGACCATCCAATGCACATTAAAGCCCCGTTTAATGGTATCGGATATTAATAATTGAAATATTTTTATCATTGGGTCATATGTAATATATTTTCCTGTCGTGGTGGCCATATTAGATTTCAGATCGATACACAGTTTTTTTTTAAATTGTTGGGAACAATCCAATCATTATTCATACACAATTTGGGTTCAAGCAAGACTATTACCGGACTTGACTATATATTTGAGCAACACGACAGGTGTCTTATTAGAAACAGGAACTGCTTACTTTTCGCGAGAATCTGGGTTCACATCCGGTTTTTGGTGGGGACCATGTTGCTAATCTTCTTAGTTTTCTGTGTTGTGTTGCGTGTTTTTTTTAAATTTATTTTTAAATTTTTCTTTCTTCGTTTTGTTACCAGTGTCTCTGGGCTGTTCATTCTTGACTGCCCCTTCGGTTTTCTCTAACGTTTATTAATAATTTCTGATGTTTTTGTGTATGTGCCCTCATGGTTCTATGTAAAAACGATGCCTTGTAGTGGCGGCCACCTTGGATTTCTCATAAACAAAAAACGCATTTTGTAAAGGACCCCCACAGGTGCATTCCAGCCACGTTTGCTGCCAGATGGTTTAGTGGTATCAAATAAAGTAATTTTAAAAAGTTTTTCCCATAGGATCCTATGTTAAATCTTACCTCTTGTGGTAACTATCTTGGATTTCCGATCGAAGAAAAAAGATTTTAAGGGACCATCTAATGATTATTTATGTACTGTTTGGGTTCAATCAAGCTCCTGGTTTCTGAGAATTGTTGTCTCATTTTTCCACTTTTAGAGGGTTATATAAGGGATATTCCTACCCTGGACAATTCTATGACATACATATAATAAAAGTTTACATAGGGATATTAGGGAGACGTGATTGATATAACTTGGCGGCCGTCGTCGCCGTTACTTATTAAGCTTGAACCATCTTAAAAATAACTAATAGACTAACATGAGAGCTGTATTCTTACTTATAGCCATGTGAACTTCTATTTTCATATGCCATTCAAAGTACTCGACTGTTAGTGTCACCTTTTTACCATACATGCTGATGTATGAATGTATATTATTGCTTGTGTATTTCTCATGGATATAATTGAAATGATACGTTTAAAACCAATCTATTGATCACTACATCATCAAGGTGGAAAAGTTGGGTAGCGAGATCAAAGTTCACATGGTTATAGGTAACAATCTTTCGGTTTGTCTTTACCTCCAGTTGTTTGTATGAGGCTCATGTCTTGTGTACGTTGTTTGTGTTTGTTTGTTTCGTCTTTACCTCCAGTTGTTTGTAGGAGGGCTCATGTCTTGTTTGTAGGAGGGCTCATGTCTTGTTTGTAGGAGGGATCATGTCTTGTTTGTAGGAGGGCTCATGTCTTGTTTGTAGGAGGGCTCATGTCTTGTTTGTAGGAGGGCTCATGTCTTGTTTACGTTGTTTGTGTTTGTTTGTTTAGTCTTTACCTCCAGTTGTTTGTAGGAGGGCTCATGTCTTGTTTACGTTGTTTGTGTTTGTTTGTTTCGTCTTTACCTCCAGTTGTTTGTATGAGGCTCATGTCTTATTTACGTTGTTTGTGTTTGTTTGTTTAGTCTTTACCTCCAGTTGTTTGTAGGAGGGCTCATGTCTTATTTACGTTGTTTGTGTTTGTTTGTTTCGTCTTTACCTCCAGTTGTTTGTAGGAGGGCTCATGTCTTATTTACGTTGTTTGTGTTTGTTTGTTTAGTCTTTACCTCCAGTTGTTTGTAGGAGGGCTCATGTCTTGTTTACGTTGTTTGTGTTTGTTTGTTTCGTCTTTACCTCCAGTTGTTTGTAGGAGGGCTCATGTCTTGTGTACGTTGTTTGTGTTTGTTTGTTTCGTCTTTACCTCCAGTTGTTTGTAGGAGGGCTCATGTCTTGTTTGTAGGAGGGCTCATGTCTTGTTTGTAGGAGGGCTCATGTCTTGTTTGTAGGAGGGATCATGTCTTGTTTGTAGGAGGGCTCATGTCTTGTTTGTAGGAGGGCTCATGTCTTGTTTGTAGGAGGGCTCATGTCTTGTTTACGTTGTTTGTGTTTGTTTGTTTAGTCTTTACCTCCAGTTGTTTGTAGGAGGGCTCATGTCTTGTTTACGTTGTTTGTGTTTGTTTGTTTCGTCTTTACCTCCAGTTGTTTGTATGAGGCTCATGTCTTATTTACGTTGTTTGTGTTTGTTTGTTTAGTCTTTACCTCCAGTTGTTTGTAGGAGGGCTCATGTCTTATTTACGTTGTTTGTGTTTGTTTGTTTCGTCTTTACCTCCAGTTGTTTGTAGGAGGGCTCATGTCTTATTTACGTTGTTTGTGTTTGTTTGTTTAGTCTTTACCTCCAGTTGTTTGTAGGAGGGCTCATGTCTTGTTTACGTTGTTTGTGTTTGTTTGTTTCGTCTTTACCTCCAGTTGTTTGTAGGAGGGCTCATGTCTTGTGTACGTTGTTTGTGTTTGTTTGTTTCGTCTTTACCTCCAGTTGTTTGTAGGAGGGCTCATGTCTTGTTTGTAGGAGGGCTCATGTCTTGTTTACGTTGTTTGTGTTTGTTTGTTTCGTCTTTACCTCCCGTTGTTTGTAGGAGGGCTCATGTCTTATTTACGTTGTTTGTGTTTGTTTGGTTCGTCTTTACCTCCAGTTGTTTGTATGAGGCTCATGACTTATTTACGTTGTTTGTGTTTGTTTGGTTTGTCTTTACCCCCAGTTGTTTGTAGGAGGGCTCATGTCTTGTGTACGTTGTTTGTGTTTGTTTGTTTAGTCTTTACCTCCCGTTGTTTGTAGGAGGGCTCATGTCTTGTGTACGTTGTTTGTGTTTGTTTGGTTCGTCTTTACCTCCAGTTGTTTGTATGAGGCTCATGTCGTATTTACGTTGTTTGTGTTTGTTTGTTTCGTCTTTACCTCCAGTTGTTTGTAGGAGGGCTCATGTCTTATTTACGTTGTTTGTGTTTGTTTGGTTCGTCTTTACCTCCAGTTGTTTGTATGAGGCTCATGTCTTATTTACGTTGTTTGTGTTTGTTTGTTTCGTCTTTACCTCCAGTTGTTTGTAGGAGGGCTCATGTCTTGTGTACGTTGTTTGTGTTTGTTTGTTTCGTCTTTACCTCCCGTTGTTTGTAGGAGGGCTCATGTCTTGTTTACGTTGTTTGTGTTTGTTTGGTTCGTCTTTACCTCCAGTTGTTTGTATGAGGCTCATGTCGTATTTACGTTGTTTGTGTTTGTTTGTTTCGTCTTTACCTCCAGTTGTTTGTAGGAGGGCTCATGTCTTATTTACGTTGTTTGTGTTTGTTTGGTTCGTCTTTACCTCCAGTTGTTTGTATGAGGCTCATGTCTTATTTACGTTGTTTGTGTTTGTTTGTTTCGTCTTTACCTCCAGTTGTTTGTATGAGGCTCATGTCTTATTTACGTTGTTTGTGTTTGTTTGTTTCGTCTTTACCTCCAGTTGTTTGTATGAGGCTCATGTCTTATTTACGTTGTTTGTGTTTGTTTGTTTAGTCTTTACCTCCAGTTGTTTGTAGGAGGGCTCATGTCTTATTTACGTTGTTTGTGTTTGTTTGTTTCGTCTTTACCTCCAGTTGTTTGTAGGAGGGCTCATGTCTTATTTACGTTGTTTGTGTTTGTTTGTTTAGTCTTTACCTCCAGTTGTTTGTAGGAGGGCTCATGTCTTGTTTACGTTGTTTGTGTTTGTTTGTTTCGTCTTTACCTCCAGTTGTTTGTAGGAGGGCTCATGTCTTGTGTACGTTGTTTGTGTTTGTTTGTTTCGTCTTTACCTCCAGTTGTTTGTAGGAGGGCTCATGTCTTGTTTGTAGGAGGGCTCATGTCTTGTTTACGTTGTTTGTGTTTGTTTGTTTCGTCTTTACCTCCCGTTGTTTGTAGGAGGGCTCATGTCTTATTTACGTTGTTTGTGTTTGTTTGGTTCGTCTTTACCTCCAGTTGTTTGTATGAGGCTCATGACTTATTTACGTTGTTTGTGTTTGTTTGGTTTGTCTTTACCCCCAGTTGTTTGTAGGAGGGCTCATGTCTTGTGTACGTTGTTTGTGTTTGTTTGTTTAGTCTTTACCTCCCGTTGTTTGTAGGAGGGCTCATGTCTTGTGTACGTTGTTTGTGTTTGTTTGGTTCGTCTTTACCTCCAGTTGTTTGTATGAGGCTCATGTCGTATTTACGTTGTTTGTGTTTGTTTGTTTCGTCTTTACCTCCAGTTGTTTGTAGGAGGGCTCATGTCTTATTTACGTTGTTTGTGTTTGTTTGGTTCGTCTTTACCTCCAGTTGTTTGTATGAGGCTCATGTCTTATTTACGTTGTTTGTGTTTGTTTGTTTCGTCTTTACCTCCAGTTGTTTGTAGGAGGGCTCATGTCTTGTGTACGTTGTTTGTGTTTGTTTGTTTCGTCTTTACCTCCCGTTGTTTGTAGGAGGGCTCATGTCTTGTTTACGTTGTTTGTGTTTGTTTGGTTCGTCTTTACCTCCAGTTGTTTGTATGAGGCTCATGTCGTATTTACGTTGTTTGTGTTTGTTTGTTTCGTCTTTACCTCCAGTTGTTTGTAGGAGGGCTCATGTCTTATTTACGTTGTTTGTGTTTGTTTGGTTCGTCTTTACCTCCAGTTGTTTGTATGAGGCTCATGTCTTATTTACGTTGTTTGTGTTTGTTTGTTTCGTCTTTACCTCCAGTTGTTTGGTTTGTTTCGTCTTTACCTCCCGTTGTTTGTAGGAGGGCTCATGTCTTGTTTACGTTGTTTGTGTTTGTTTGTTTCGTCTTTACCTCCAGTTGTTTGTAGGGGGGCTCATGTCTTGTGTACGTTGTTTGTGTTTGTTTGTTTCGTCTTTACCTCCAGTTGTTTGTAGGAGGGCTCATGTCTTGTTTGTAGGAGGGTTCATGTCTTATTTACGTTGTTTGTGTTTGTTTGTTTCGTCTTTACCTCCAGTTGTTTGTAGGAGGGCTCATGTCTTGTGTACGTTGTTTGTGTTTGTTTGTTTCGTCTTTACCTCCCGTTGTTTGTAGGAGGGCTCATGTCTTATTTACGTTGTTTGTGTTTGTTTGTTTCGTCTTTACCTCCAGTTGTTTGTAGGAGGGCTCATGTCTTGTTTACGTTGTTTGTGTTTGTTTGTTTCGTCTTTACCTCCAGTTGTTTGTAGGAGGGCTCATGTCTTATTTACGTTGTTTGTGTTTGTTTGGTTCGTCTTTACCTCCAGTTGTTTGTATGAGGCTCATGTCTTGTGTACGTTGTTTGTGTTTGTTTGTTTCGTCTTTACCTCCAGTTGTTTGTAAGAAGGTTCATGTCTTATTTACGTTATTTGTGTTTGTTTGTTTAGTCTTTACCTCCAGTTGTTTGTAGGAGGGCTCATGTCTTGTGTACGTTGTTTGTGTTTGTTTGTTTCGTCTTTACCTCCAGTTGTTTGTATGAGGCTCATGTCTTATTTACGTTGTTTGTGTTTGTTTGTTTAGTCTTTACCTCCAGTTGTTTGTAGGAGGGCTCATGTCTTGTTTACGTTGTTTGTGTTTGTTTGTTTCGTCTTTACCTCCAGTTGTTTGTAGGAGGGCTCATGTCTTGTGTACGTTGTTTGTGTTTGTTTGTTTCGTCTTTACCTCCAGTTGTTTGTAGGAGGGCTCATGTCTTGTGTACGTTGTTTGTGTTTGTTTGTTTCGTCTTTACCTCCCGTTGATTGTAGGAGGGCTCATGTCTTGTGTACGTTGTTTGTGTTTGTTTGTTTCGTCTTTACCTCCCGTTGTTTGTAGGAGGGCTCATGTCTTGTTTACGTTGTTTGTGTTTGTTTGTTTCGTCTTTACCTCCAGTTGTTTGTAGGAGGGTTCATGTCTTGTGTACGTTGTTTGTGTTTGTTTGTTTCGTCTTTACCTCCAGTTGTTTGTAGGAGGGCTCATGTCTTGTGTACGTTGTTTGTGTTTGTTTGTTTCGTCTTTACCTCCAGTTGTTTGTAGGAGGGCTCATGTCTTGTGTACGTTGTTTGTGTTTGTTTGTTTCGTCTTTACCTCCCGTTGTTTGTAGGAGGGCTCATGTCTTGTGTACGTTGTTTGTGTTTGTTTGTTTCGTCTTTACCTCCAGTTGTTTGTAGGAGGGCTCATGTCTTGTTTACGTTGTTTGTGTTTGTTTGTTTCGTCTTTACCTCCAGTTGTTTGTAGGAGGGCTCATGTCTTGTGTACGTTGTTTGTGTTTGTTTGTTTCGTCTTTACCTCCCGTTGTTTGTAGGAGGGATCATGTCTTGTTTACGTTGTTTGTGTTTGTTTGTTTAGTCTTTACCTCCCGTTGTTTGTAGGAAGGTTCATGTCTTATTTACGTTGTTTGTGTTTGTTTGTTTAGTCTTTACCTCCCGTTGTTTGTAGGAGGGCTCATGTCTTATTTACGTTGTTTGTGTTTGTTTGTTTCGTCTTTACCTCCAGTTGTTTGTAGGGGGGCTCATGTCTTGTTTACGTTGTTTGTGTTTGTTTGTTTAGTCTTTACCTCCAGTTGTTTGTATGAGGCTCATGTCTTGTGTACGTTGTTTGTGTTTGTTTGTTTAGTCTTTACCTCCCGTTGTTTGTAGGAAGGTTCATGTCTTATTTACGTTGTTTGTGTTTGTTTGTTTCGTCTTTACCTCCAGTTGTTTGTAGGAGGGCTCATGTCTTGTGTACGTTGTTTGTGTTTGTTTGTTTCGTCTTTACCTCCAGTTGTTTGTAGGAGGGCTCATGTCTTGTTTGTAGGAGGGCTCATGTCTTGTGTACGTTGTTTGTGTTTGTTTGTTTCGTCTTTACCTCCCGTTGTTTGTAGGAGGGCTCATGTCTTGTTTACGTTGTTTGTGTTTGTTTGTTTAGTCTTTACCTCCAGTTGTTTGTATGAGGCTCATGTCTTGTGTACGTTGTTTGTGTTTGTTTGGTTCGTCTTTACCTCCAGTTGTTTGTATGAGGCTCATGTCTTATTTACGTTGTTTGTGTTTGTTTGTTTCGTCTTTACCTCCAGTTGTTTGTAGGAGGGCTCATGTCTTGTGTACGTTGTTTGTGTTTGTTTGTTTCGTCTTTACCTCCCGTTGTTTGTAGGAGGGCTCATGTCTTGTGTACGTCGTTTGTGTTTGTTTGTTTCGTCTTTACCTCCCGTTGTTTGTAGGAGGGCTCATGTCTTATTTACGTTGTTTGTGTTTGTTTGTTTCGTCTTTACCTCCCGTTGTTTGTAGGAGGGCTCATGTCTTATTTACGTTGTTTGTGTTTGTTTGTTTCGTCTTTACCTCCCGTTGTTTGTAGGAGGGCTCATGTCTTGTGTACGTTGATTGTGTTTGTTTGTTTCGTCTTTACCTCCAGTTGTTTGTAGGAGGGCTCATGTCTTGTTTGTAGGAGGGCTCATGTCTTGTTTACGTTGTTTGTGTTTGTTTGTTTCGTCTTTACCTCCAGTTGTTTGTAGGAGGGCTCATGTCTTGTGTACGTTGTTTGTGTTTGTTTGTTTCGTCTTTACCTCCCGTTGTTTGTAGGAGGGCTCATGTCTTATTTACGTTGTTTGTGTTTGTTTGTTTCGTCTTTACCTCCCGTTGTTTGTATGAGGCTCATGTCTTGTGTACGTTGTTTGTGTTTGTTTGTTTCGTCTTTACCTCCAGTTGTTTGTAGGAGGGCTCATGTCTTGTTTGTAGGAGGGCTCATGTCTTGTTTACGTTGTTTGTGTTTGTTTGTTTCGTCTTTACCTCCAGTTGTTTGTAGGAGGGCTCATGTCTTGTGTACGTTGTTTGTGTTTGCTTGTTTCGTCTTTACCTCCCGTTGTTTGTAGGAGGGCTCATGTCTTGTTTGTAGGAGGGCTCATGTCTTATTTACGTTGTTTGTGTTTGTTTGTTTCGTCTTTACCTCCCGTTGTTTGTAGGAGGGCTCATGTCTTGTGTACGTTGTTTGTGTTTGTTTGTTTCGTCTTTACCTCCAGTTGTTTGTAGGAGGGCTCATGTCTTGTGTACGTTGTTTGTGTTTGTTTGTTTCGTCTTTACCTCCCGTTGTTTGTAGGAGGGCTCATGTCTTATTTACGTTGTTTGTGTTTGTTTGTTTCGTCTTTACCTCCCGTTGTTTGTAGGAGGGCTCATGTCTTATTTACGTTGTTTGTGTTTGTTTGTTTCGTCTTTACCTCCCGTTGTTTGTAGGAGGGCTCATGTCTTATTTACGTTGTTTGTGTTTGTTTGTTTCGTCTTTACCTCCCGTTGTTTGTAGGAGGGCTCATGTCTTATTTACGTTGTTTGTGTTTGTTTGTTTCGTCTTTACCTCCCGTTGTTTGTAGGAGGGCTCATGTCTTATTTACGTTGTTTGTGTTTGTTTGTTTCGTCTTTACCTCCAGTTGTTTGTAGGAGGGTTCATGTCTTGTTTACGTTGTTTGTGTTTGTTTGTTTCGTCTTTACCTCCAGTTGTTTGTAGGAGGGCTCATGTCTTGTGTACGTTGTTTGTGTTTGTTTGTTTCGTCTTTACCTCCAGTTGTTTGTAGGAGGGCTCATGTCTTATTTACGTTGTTTGTGTTTGTTTGTTTCGTCTTTACCTCCAGTTGTTTGTAGGAGGGTTCATGTCTTGTGTACGTTGTTTGTGTTTGTTTGTTTCGTCTTTACCTCCCGTTGTTTGTAGGAGGGCTCATGTCTTGTGTACGTTGTTTGTGTTTGTTTGTTTCGTCTTTACCTCCCGTTGTTTGTAGGAGGGCTCATGTCTTATTTACGTTGTTTGTGTTTGTTTGTTTCGTCTTTACCTCCAGTTGTTTGTATGAGGCTCATGTCTTATTTACGTTGTTTGTGTTTGTTTGTTTCGTCTTTACCTCCAGTTGTTTGTAGGAGGGTTCATGTCTTATTTACGTTGTTTGTGTTTGTTTGTTTCGTCTTTACCTCCCGTTGTTTGTAGGAGGGCTCATGTCTTGTGTACGTTGTTTGTGTTTGTTTGTTTCGTCTTTACCTCCAGTTGTTTGTAGGAGGGCTCATGTCTTGTGTACGTTGTTTGTGTTTGTTTGTTTCGTCTTTACCTCCAGTTGTTTGTAGGAGGGCTCATGTCTTATTTACGTTGTTTGTGTTTGTTTGTTTCGTCTTTACCTCCAGTTGTTTGTATGAGGCTCATGTCTTGTGTACGTTGTTTGTGTTTGTTTACGTATAGTTGTGTCCTACACATATTGTGTTGTGTTGTGTTTTTGTTTTGTTTTTCTTCGTCTTGCGTACCCTGTGTTGCCAGTTTCTCTGGGAGATCAATTTTATTGCCCCTGCGATATTCTCTAACATTTATTTCCTATTTTCCAATATTCATTTTCCTTTAGTGTGTTCACAGTAATACCTTGCGCAGTGCAGTGATTTAAGAATAATGTAAATAATCTCAATTCGGTCCTTTCCACATTCATGACTTATCATGGGATTTGTAACAAAAGTAACACAACGAGTGCCACTATTGGCGCAGGAACTGCTTACCCTTCCGGAGCACCTGAGTTCATCCCCGTTTTTAGTGGGGTTCATGT
The DNA here is from genome assembly GCA_963680875.1 of Bathymodiolus brooksi. Classification (NCBI taxonomy): domain Eukaryota; kingdom Metazoa; phylum Mollusca; class Bivalvia; order Mytilida; family Modiolidae; genus Bathymodiolus; species Bathymodiolus brooksi. Next base: position 55,797,980 of record OY804579.1, read on the forward strand.
TGCTAAACCTTTTGTTTTCTGTGTAGCGATTTGTATATCATTGTTTATCTTTTTGTCCCTTTTCTTTTGACCATTGTATTGTATGGCCTACGATTTACAGCTTCTGATTACCCCTTTGGTATCTTTTGACCATTGTATTGTCTGGCCTACGATTTACAGCTTCTGATTACCCCTTTGGTATCTTCAAACTTTTCTCAATATACATTTTCCAAAATAATTGCAAAGTTAACACATGCCTTATATATTTTTCATAATATGATGCATTAAAACAGATAAGATAAACATTTTACAGTGCTACGAGATGTTCTTTGAGGCCAATTTAGGGGTATTTGATTTTGAACAGTGTTTCTGAATCCTGTTTGTATTTACTATGTTTGATGTACTGTATATTCTGATTATTTTCTAAATAAATATTGTTTATGTTAACAGTATTCGAATGCCTCTAAGAAATCTAACATGCAACTGTTTAGCTAGATCTTCGGCGAGATCAATTTAAAAATTATAAATCTTGTCCTAGTGTATAGTATACTCATAAGATAAATTGTCGATGTCTTTCTGATAACTGCTTCCGACCCCCACATTAAGTTCAAATGAAGAAAGCAAAATCATTTTTCCAATATTTTCAGAAAAAAATATAATTTCAGATTGATCTCTTTCCAATCTGATATAATAACCAGCTTCCCATTTCATATTTTAAAATATCGACAAAAATAAAATATTACATATATACTTACCTCTCTTCAATGGAATACACCGTTTCTTTATCTATTTATAACTTTGGTCAGCAATGAAATACCACAAAATTGTGTATGTAGTGTATAAAGATACACCTTTCCATTCTATTGTCAATCATCAGTAGATTAACCAATCACAGCTGGTATATTTAACATGTGAGTAAACGGCTGATAGCAACACATGTGGTCGGACATAACCTCGGTCAAACATTCTTATCTAAACAGTTAAGTGTATAGGAGAATTCTGCAAGTTTTTACAAAAAATGGTTAAAAGATGTTGTTGGGGGACATGTAATTCAGATACCAGGTATCCAGAAAGAGTTCAAAATGTCAGCTTTATTCCATTCCCGAAACCAAAGACAAATTTTGATGCTTGTCTGAGATGGATCAAAGCATGTGGAATTGCATAGGGAGTGAGGGAAACACTCACGGACAAACGGACATATACTATATACCCCCCTCCCGCTGGATAGCGGGGGGTATAAAAATATGTGCCGTATCAAATTTTATTAATACCGGAAATTATTTTTGTTTTTTTTTTTATATGAAAAGGGATTAAAGGGAAAAAGGTACTTTTACAAGATATGTAGATTGTTTTTAAATTTCTAAAGTTAATATTTGATAGGATTTGTATACATCCGCCAAAAAAAGATTGGGGTATATAGGACTTCTGCTGTCCGTTCGTTCATTTGTCCGTCCGGTCGTCAAACTTTTTCGTCTCTCCGACACACTTTTAAATTTTGATCGGACGGGGGTATTTATTAGTGAACTTTAACTACTGCACTTCTGTTATTTTAATTCCTCTTTCAACAGACTTGACGTTGCTCTTATTGTTCCCAAATTTAAAAGAAGCCACTAAGTGAAAAGGACAGACTCCCTCTGAATAAATGCATAGTATTCTTGTTCAATGGTGATCAAATCCTGTCCTCTCCTGATGAAAGACAGACATGTGTGGGAAGTAGTCTAGCATCTTAATTGTGAAAATAGGTTTGATTTCTTTTAGGCCCCTATTATTTTTTCTTCCATTTTCTATTTCGTTTTCATTTCGTTGATTTCGTTTCGTTTCGTTTTCGTTGATTTCGTTTCGTTTCTATTTCGTTTCGCACTTTATAGGTGCCCGTGAACATGTTCCTGATAACCTGAAAAATACCAAAAAGGATATATTATAGATAGATAAATAAATAAAAACAATCTAAATAAAATATATTTGTTAATAACCCTATCAATTGTTTGCATATATTTATACAGAAAATAACTGGTATATTGCAAAATAATAATTTTATTTATTGTATTATAATTAATTAACTGATAAAGTGCATAGCAGTGTATTCATTATTTTATCTAATATAACTAGAACACATGTTAAATGTTTACATGTTGGAACCATGCTGTGTTTGTGTATACAGTACAAATTCTTATCAGCATTTGCACACTTAATTAAACACAGAATTTACCAGAAGCTACAAAATATCAATAAATAAATACATTTATATTTCATAAGTAAATAGTACTTACCCTGCTACACAAGAACAGCTGCTGTCAGAGATGTACTTCTCATTTATTCTGACTGTAATATACACTTTGTGTGGAGGCTCATTCTTCCTCATGGATTTATAACATTTAGCCTTTATATCAACTTCATCATCATTAATTTTACACAAATTAACACTGTGAATGTATCCAAGAATGTAATAATTATATCCTTGTTCTTTAGATCTCCCTGTTAAAGATTTATCCTTGAAATATAAAGATGTTGTGCCCCCCCCTTTTTTTTTTTTTTTTTTTTTTAACATCGACTTTTTTTCATACAAACAACCTTTTGCAACATTTTATGTATCACTGTATGACATGTATACAATAAATACAATCAAACAGTAGTTTCTATCCATGCCGGGTTTCTGACATGATATAAGTTAGAAGGTAAGTCACTCTTCTTTGTTTACATTGGGGTACTTGTTGTGCATTCATCTTAAATTTAGTGAATAAAAAAGGCCTACCTGTCTGGAAATTAGCTTATTCCTTCTCTGTATATATTATTCTCCCTGAAAACACACATCAATATTTATTTACAGCAACTGACAACTCTCCATGGAACATTTTCCAGTCGCGATTTGCGATTTTCAGAAGACATTATTGAAAACTCGAATTAAAGCTACGGAAGTGTGATTATTAGCGACATCTGCTGGTCATTTGAAATATTGACGATACGATAAAACGCGAGAGTTCCGGGTAAGATTAAATTTTGCGCCAAAAAATTCCCGAACTTTTTACCCGGAACTCTCGCGTTTTATCGTATCGTCAATATTTCAAATGACCAGCAGATGTCGCTAATAATCACACTTCCGTAGCTTTAATTCGAGTTTTCAAAAATGTCGTCTGAAAATCGCAAATCGCGACTGGAAAATGTTCCATGGAGAGTTGTCAGTTGCTGTAAATAAATATTGATGTGTGTTTTCAGGGAGAATAATATATACAGAGAAGGAATAAGCTAATTTCCAGACAGGTAGGCCTTTTTTATTCACTAAATTTAAGATGAATGTACAACAAGTACCCCAATGTAAACAAAGAAGAGTGACTTACCTTCTAACTTATATCATGTCAGAAACCCGGCATGGATAGAAACTACTGTTTGATTGTATTTATTGTTTATATGTCATACAGTGATACATAGAAAGTTGCAAAATGTTGTTTATATGAAAAAAAGTCGATGTTAATAAAAAAAAAAAAAAAAAGAAAAAAAAAAAGGGGGGCAACATAGGGTCCTGTCCACAAGTACCTGTGGCCGCCATCTTGTTGATTAGCCTGTCCTAGGATGCTGAGTTGCTATGTGTTGCTAGGGGAGGCGGGGCATATCATGGATTAATGGAAAGGTGTATTAGCATGCTGATTATTATCTAAGACGAAAATCCAGTGATTTTGATTTATGTATGTATGTGCCATGTAAATCATTTATGCGGAAAATGTCTGCAAAATTACAAATAAACAAGTAAACAAAATATATGCAGCTATTTTACGAAGAATATATATTGTTGTAAATGGACTTTAAGATAATGTAGTAATAGTAAAAACGTTTATGAGATACACTTTTATTGTTCTTCATTGCGAATACACGTTAGAAATGACATTTTCATTTCAAACTTGTGCTCGAGTCTCGCCCATCAAAAGGAGCACCTGTTGTGTTGACAAAAAGATCATTTTATGTAATAGAACAAACATTTTTTGGCAAACAGAGGGGGCTTGTAAAGTTAATGAATATTAATAAGGGGGAGGAGCTACTCTGTAAATAATATTGGTTTTCACAGAGGGCGTTTTTTCTAATGTATTGAACAGGAGGGTTTTCGTTCGACTTCAAAGTTTATGTTAAATTGCCTACCTTCCCACCCTATCACAATTGCAATATTTTGAATTGAAATGGCAAATGTTAGGCTCCTCCATATATGATGGGCAAATAAGAGTTATTTATGTTGATTATTTACTATTATCATGTATGCCTGTATATATGTTATTATTTGTTTGCTATATGCATATGATTCCGTCATATCATAATAAATGACATTTTCATTTCAAACTTATGTTCGAGTCTCGCCCATCAAACGGAGCACCTGCTGTGTTGACAAAGATGGACTTTAAAATACTGTAGTAATAGTAAAAACCTTTATGAGATACACTTTTATTGTTCTTCATTGCGAATAAACGTTAGAGAAAACCGAATAGTGGAGTGACAAATCGAGAAAAGACGCTTATTTTTTCGAGTTTAGTGTACCGGAATACCACGCGGCTGAAATTTTCCCAGATGAAATAGTATACATCAAAGTACCATTTTAGCCCTGTCGTCGCGTTTTCTCATGGTGCAGTTTTTTAGGAGAGCGTGACATTTGGGAGTAATCGCATTTTCACATTTCTATTAAGTATGTCTACTTTGCGATACTGTTTTTTTAATATTTGACAAAAATGAAAATTCTTTTCTGATTAAATTGATACTACTATATCTTATCTTTCATTTGAAATAACAAGGTAAATAAAGAACAGAAAATTAGCAGTTAGAATTAAGATTATTCTCTGAGGGTCAATTTTCGTGACCTTCCACCACCTTTCAATTCCATTTAAAATTGTTCCACGCTATTCACGAGGAAAATATAATTCGCTATGAATTGAAACTTTATTTGTAATATTATGTGTGTTAAATTTGTCAATCAAAATTTGAAATTAAACCTTTATCATCTTTTTTTTAAACTTTACTAGCATTCTGTAAATTTGATCACAGGCGGTCGTGGCACGGACCACCCCCCTTTTTCTAACTTTCTGTTTACAAATTTATTTTCAATAAAATTTCTTTATTTCTTTATTATTTCATCTTTTTTTCCTTATTCTAACTTGTTCGTGTCAATATTCATACAATCTTATGTAAACATCAAATTGCATGTGTCGACCCTATTAGATACTAATAATACACAAGGCATGCAACTCGGCAGGTTTAAAAATCGTACCCCTGCTCGCTTCGAGTACATTTATTGCACCTTATTTCCATTATGTCATTCAAACTAGGACATGTATCCATTCCTAAAAGACGCATCTTTTTGCCCCTGTTTTTGTGTTGTGCATACGATAGCTCAGTTCTCCAGAATTTTAAGATTTTCACACATTTATTGCCAAATTTTTCGTATAAGGACCCACGGCTGACGGAAGTGACGTACCACTGCATTAACTTCAACGATAGGGTCAGAAAAGTTCCAAAAATTAGCAAAAATTTAAATATGGAAATTTTATTGAAAATAAATTTGTAAACAGAAAGTTAGAAAAAGGGGGGTGGTCCGTGCCACGAGCGCCTGTGAATTTGATACGTACTGAGCATGGTGTTGTTCCCCTGTCTAACACACCCCTGATTACATTGAGTGCAATGCGTTTATGTGCTTATTACAAGAATTCAGTTTAATATCTCATTTTATTGTGATAGTTTTAGTGTAGGAGTTATTTAAAGCAGAATATCAGTTGTTGAAAATAAGCTCCTATAAGACACAAATAATACACTGACCAAGTCGGAATACTTGTTCAATCTGGAAAATGTCCAGTCCCGTTAAATTTGCTCACTCTTTGCCGAAAAAATGTCGAAAAACAAGCAATTGGGAATTATGTGTCATTTGTCAAATAAACACAAACGACAGTTTGTCCTGCGCTACAGAGAAGGGAAGAGATACTCTGTTTGATGCGATCAACAAGCGACAAGATGATGTTTATCGTCGCCTGTATGACGAATTTAATTCTTTGAGCTTGGTTCCTTTAAATGAAATAAAGTATCATAGGTCTTGTTATAAAGCCTATACAAGTAAAAGAAATTTACAACGGTTTGTCAGCGATGTTCCAGAATGTAGCAACACTAGTAATGACGCTTCAGTGTCTACTATGAAGACGCGTTCTAAAACCTTGCCACACATAAACTGGGACTATTGTATTTTTTGTAGACAAAAGGCTATCAAGAAAGATAGAAAATTTAAGCGCATTGAAAGTAGTGAACGCGTCAAATACATTTTAAATGCCGCAAGAGGTAAGTTTCATTATGATTTGTTGAGCCTCTTGACCGTTGACAATGTCCAGGAAAAAGCGCAGTATCATTCGGCATGCATTACAAATTATTTGCTGAAGTGGAAAAAAGATCATAGTGCTGATAATTACTCTACAATTAAAAATGAGTCGGAACATGATATTGCATTCAAAAAATTCTTAGACATTTTGCACCATGACCTTTTTAAGAACAAGAAAGCGTTTACTATGTCTTCTTTGTTAGACAAATGTTGTTCCTTGCTTCCAGAGGGTTTATCGACAAAGTATTCTACTGCCAAATTACAGACAAGGCTTCAAAATCATTACGGCGATACTATTGTGATCGAAAGTCAAAAGGGACAAGGTCAATCAAATATAGTTTTCAGTAGTTCGATATCAGTTGCTGACGCTATTCGTGCCGCAAGTAAGTTGAAAGCAGACTTCAAGTTTTCAGAGGTGGAAGCTTCTTTCGTAGATGTCCCTGATATGCAGGAAGATCAGATTCTTCATGATGCTGCGAAGGTATTATGTGGCTCTTTACACACAGTCGAAATTTCCAAAGATTTCTATCCTTCTCCATCTGATCTTTCTCATCATAGATCATTACAATTCATTCCGCCTTCTCTTATGACCTTCCTTTCATGGTTGGTTGATGACAATTGTTTTCATATTGAAAGTGACTACAACGCGTTGTCACACGATAAAGCAAGGAAATTTATTGCTTTAGCCGAAATGATAATATCATTGCACAAAAACAACTTCACTCCATTTAATTTGGGATTGGCCCTACAACTTTACCATGGGTACGGATCTAAACATTTAATTGAAACCCTTCATGCAAATTAATTGGTATTTGTGCTTCGAATTCTTACACTGAAGTGAGACAGTTTTTGACCAGTGCCGCAAACCATGAGATAGCAAAAACTGAAGTGTCTTGCATTCCTTACGGGATAAGTCATAAAACGCTCGACAGTGACTTTATTCAAGAAGGCGCTGACAACATAGAACTAAATACAGAAACCATAGACGGAAAAATACTATGAACTCTATGGCTCGAGCAGTTTTTCATGTGGTGCAAGATCATACACCAACTTCAGAAATCAGTTCAACCAAAACTTTCATACTAACAAGAGACCATTTTATTCTATCAATTGTTTCAACAGTGAGATTCTGTCCGCTATTGCAACTATTCTTTCTTTGAAGTTGCTTGAGATACTTATTCTGTATTGCACTTCATTTTTCGTTACGTAAATGGTTGTTTCACTTCTAAACCCACAATCAAAGGGGGGTTGCATGTTGTAAGATTTCACGTTATTTTTTCTCATTTATTCCTATACATTTTAATCACATTTATCTTGCAAATCTTTAATATACATGATATGTAGTAACAAACTAGTTATTTAAATTCTTTTGTCTTTTCAATACTTAAAATTGAGATATGGACTTTGTCATTTTTGTGGTATGAAATCTTCTTAGATGCTTGTTCTTGTTGTCGTAATTTTTTCCTTGTTTCTCTATGAATTTGGTTCAAACTTTCCAGAAGAGATATACATATATTGAATTATTCTTATGTATAATTCTAAGAAATTTAAATGACTTGCGGTGAAAATATACGTGCGTTAATATCGATTTGTGAATTGTGTCCCCCCTTTTTAAATAGGCGCATATTTCAGTTATGTTTTTAAAGTCAGACTTTACTAACCGCAACAATCTCACTTTCAATGCCTGTCTCAACCATATGTATGAAGTACGTTATGCAGTGGCGAATGCTAGTTAAGATATTTCGGATAATGTATGAAAAAATGAAAATGTCTTCGTTCTTAGATTTGACCTTTGACTCCGGATATAGAAAATATGCACCATACTAGAATGCGACGACATGCCTAAATCGATGCAAAATGTCTTTTTCTTCAAAATAATATCCAATGCAGCCGTGTGGTATTTCGGTCCATTAAAGTTTCCATTTTACCTTGATTGTCACTGCACTAGAAGGGGCAATAAACAAAAATGGACAATCCAGAGAAACTGGCAACATTTGGTGCACACGACACAGGACGAAGACAAACAAAACAAAAATACACCACTATGCGCAAACAAACACAAATACCGTAAAAATGGCATGCGCCCTGCTACAAACAACTGGAGGTAAAGACGAACTGAGCATCGTTTGTATGCTGTAATGGTAACGGGCATCACAACACGAAACTAGGAATGTAAAGGCACATAATATGACAATACAAAAAACTATAAAGATGAGCTACACGGACCCCACCATAAAACAGGAGGTGACATCAGGTGCTAGCGAAGGGTAAGCAGTTTCCGCTTCTTATAAGACACCACCGTGTCATTACACAAATCTGACGTGTACCCTGTTCTGTGCTTTTCGCATCCCAATCGATAGAAATAAGAAATAATTTATTTACCTTTGGTTTGTACACAATATAATTTTTGTATCCGAGACGCATGGCATATACATTTTAAAATTATTTACGCTTTATGGCATACAATAAACTAAGTAGCATAATATATTTGTTATGTATGTTAATAAATCAAAAATGATGCAATGGTGCATAAATATATCTATTAATAAGCAATAATATACAATTTATAGTAGATACAATATATACAACAGCAATGACAAACATATCAAGTTTAGATTTGTGTGTATTATAATAAAATTATGCTTTATTATTTTTAAGGTCGTCCATAATATGTCTGAATTTCAGAATATTACATTTCTTTTCAATATGGGAGAAGGGCCATCGTGGTCGTGATCGTATGGTGTCTATCACCACTAATGTTGTGACTTCGAACACTGCTCAGGCGAGAGGTGTATTAGATACAACATTATGTGATAAAGTTTGTCAGTGACTTGCGACAGGTCGGAGTGTTTTTTCCGTGTACTCCGGTTTCCTCCACTAATTCAACTGACCGCCACGATATAACTATATAAATATAAAAACGATATAAACATTGTTAAAAGTGGCGTTGAACACCATAAACCAAACAAAACTTATTATTGAGAAATATAAAATTACAAATTTTCAATTGATTTCACCTCTTTATTTAAACGGACAGTTTACATTGTCCAGAAAGATTTAAATATCTCCACTTATACTTGTCCAATATTAGTCTTTTAGAATTGTAGATCATGCCATTTGTTTTCATTTCAGAAGTAGCATTGTTCAACTGCAGATCTTCCTTAAAGTGGGATATGTCAAATCTATTTATAACACGGGTGCTTATAAAAGGGGAGATACAATAAGCCCTCATATATAGCACTCATCCTATTTACAGCACTCCACCCACACCGAGGTTTGCATACGATGCTAGGTCATTATATAGCACACGACCCTAAGTCATACATGTTACCTTATCTATAGCACACAACGCTAAACATTACAATTCGACGGCTCAATCTATATTTCACCATGAGATTTCTTTTGTGTACAATGATTCGAGATAAGAGGTTATAAATTATTCGTTTTGTTGATATTGTTGGAATTGTTGACCACCACTGATTAAGCTTTCTTTTCAAAATGACTTTGAAGTAAAATGTACAAATAATGCATATGATGTATGTATTATTGAATACGAATATACTACAATATGTACCTATGTCTATGGTGCACATAATATGGACAATGCACGAATAATATATCCAACTATATTTTTTTTACATAGCAAATGAGATACAGTCAATCCTGCCCATGCTGTCACATTTATTAAGCAGACACCTGTATTGGAAGATCACCTTTTATGCTCCTGTCATAGACAAAGTCCTATGAATTGAATCTCTTTTAAGAGGTCACCTGTACTATAAGGATACTTTTTTCATTGTCCTAAATGTCACCTCTTAATACATGTTTGACTGTATATCCTTTTTTACTTATGTTTTTGTTTTTCTTTTTACAAAACATTGTCTGTAAAGAAGCATTTGTGATTTAAAATTGTTCATATATCAATAATTGCTCATAAACATGAATATCAAAAGATTATGAATTGCATAAGGAACCGTGTACATTATTATATATCGTGGGGACCATACTATAGAGTCACAGCCTAATAATCCACTATTTCATCAATACAAACTTTTGGGGTATAAAATTCATGTATGGAATCATATTCTTATAATTACCTCCATTATTTCAACCTTACAAACTTTTCAGGTAATTAAATTATAAAAACTTGTATAAAAACATAACTATACAATGAAAGAAAAACAATGGAGTTTTAATGTCTTCAGATTTGAAGTTCGAAGCAACTGATGTTGACCCAGAGGTTCGTTGAATTTCCGGAACGTCTGTCAACCAGAATTTGACACGATCGTCATAGAGATGGTTCCCTGTTGTGATGTTGACATCTATATTAATGTAATGTCCATTAGAAATATCATACTGTTTCCATATGGGTAATCCTTCTTCATTTACATTTCTGAAAAATCATTGGTACAAGGTTAATATAGATATGGACACATCTCAATTTAATGTTAATATGGACCCATTCTCCAAATTTTTTTTATCAAAATGGATCCATTCTCAAAACAATATTAATATGGACACATTCGCAAAACAATATTAATATGTACCCATTCTCAATCAAATAGTAATATGAATCCATTCTCAAAAAAATATTAATATGTACCCATTCTCAAGCAAATATTAATATGGACCAGCTCTCAAATAAATATTAAAATGGACCCATTTGTAATGAATATTAATATTGACCCATCTCAATGCTATACTAATATGGACCCATCGCAATGTTATATTGATATGGACCCATTTTCAGTCAAATATTGATATGGACCCATTCTCAGTCAAATATTAATATGGACACATTCTCAATCTCTACACTACCAATGATAACACCATTAATGTATAATAACCCGTACTTGTTCTATTTGAGCTGGCAAATTGCGTTACTTTGGTTATATTACTGTAACTAACTGAAATATAGCTTTTTCTGGTACCCCTATAACATGTTACCTATTGAGCTTTGGGAACTTAGTTGTAGTTATAAATCCAGTTCACTTTCTGTTGACAGAAAATTTCAAAAGGGCAATCAGGGGATAATGATATAAAATGTTATTATTTAATTCAAAATAGAAATGTCGATGTGATTTTTCTGTAGGATAAAACATTATTGATGCAGTGTCATTAGATATAAAGTCAAATGGCATTGAGTGGATAATGTTTTGCTATATACGGTCACTGACCAAAATTAATAGCTCTTCCGGTACCTGTGTCATATAGAACAACGTTAATATTAGAACGACGCTTGTTTTTGCTCTTTTTAAACTATTTGGTAGTTGTTTTTTTGGGCTGTTTGACATTGCAGGATAAATACAATATATCTACATTTACGGAAAATATAAAATTCATTTGCATTCACTGCGGAACAGGACAGAACTAGTCACCAAAAGCTCCTTTTTGGTACCTGTTTCTAACCCTCGAATAAATAACGTTGATAATTTCCGACAATGTAGGCATATGGTCTATTTATTCATGGGTTTGTTTTAAAATATATACACACTTACCCAGTCTTAGCAAAATTTGTCCAATATTTCATGAATGTAAGTGCCACAAATCTGTCAGAATCAGAAGATGACCAATCGAAAAATGGAAATTGGAACATTAGATCGTCTCCGTGGTAAGACCCTTTAAACCATTCAATACCCAGGTTTGATTGGAGAGGTGATGGTCTTGAAAAGACATAGTGGTACCGCTTAGATTTATCCTTATTACCATTTGCGTGTTGATGTAATGACTGAACAGCTGGAACAAAGAAAAGAAAATCTGAATACACATCCATGATATTCACTCTTAGTTCCTCCATGTTAGATGCTCCACCATATTTCTCGCAAATAGCAGCAGATACCTTTGAGTCGTTATTATAATGTTTATTTGAAATTTCAGGAGCCAGAAAGTCACACAAGACACTCTTTGGAATGCCCTTTGTAATGTTGTAATTATATATTGGTTGTAGATCAATTACATAGGGAAGAAACTCAGAACTTTCCTTTGTAACAGTTCCAATTAAGACATCAAGAGACCGGAAGAACGAAAACGACTCCGAGTCGGTATCTTGTAGAAGCTTTAGCGGATCATTTTTTAAAAGATCGTTATCAATGACTGGAGCAAAATAAAGATCTAGCACGTCATAAGTTTTAATACTACTAAATGCATTAAGGACATCATCAGCTCTGGCCCCTTTTACACACTCTGTTATCATTAATTTATCCTTCTGTGTACAATTAAGGGATCGAGCTATTTCGGATGATGCCGTTACAGCATTTGAACTTAGCGTGTAAGATGATAAAGCCGTTCCACTTTGTAGTATTGCCCTCTGGAACAACCCCTTATTACTTGGAATCAAAGAGAGGATTCCAACGCTGAAAGCTCCTGCAGATTCGCCAAATATAGTAATAGATTCACTATCACCTCCAAAAGAAGCAATGTTGTCTTTGACCCACTGAATTGCCAATATTTGGTCCCATATTCCGTAATTTCCTCTTGCGGCTGAATCACCGGACGTGTAAAATCCGAATACTCCTAACCTGTAGTTTATTGTTACCATAATTACATCACCAGTTACTGCTAAGTATGATCCATCGTATATACTACTCTGGCCATAAATATATCCACCGCCATGAATCCATACCATCACTGACTTTTTGCTATTACAAGATATATTAACTGGAACATATATATTCAGGTGCAAGCAATCCTCAGAGATGTTCTGATTCTGAAGTAGATCCTTTCCTATTCCTAATGTTTGGTAACAAGACGGTCCGAACTTTGTTGCATCCAAAGTTCCTGCCCATATTCCATATTTCTCTGGTTTTTCAAACCTTAATTTTCCTATTGGAGGTTTTGCAAATGGAATTTTCCGGAACTCAAAAACGTCATTGTTTTGCACATCTCTGACAATACCTTTGATTTCACCTAACCGTGTTTGTAAAGTGATATACCCCGATCCATTAGAACGCGTGTCAATGCAATGGTGGATGCTTGGAACATCTGTTAACCAAAATTTAACACGATCATCATAGACATGGTTCCCTGTAGTGATGTTGACATCTATATCAATGTAATGTCCATTAGAAATATCATACTGGTTCCATATGGGTAATCCTTCTTCATTTACATTTCTGAAAAATCATTCGTACAAGGTTAATATAGTTAAGGGCACATCTCAATTTAATGTTAATATAGACCCATTTTCAATAACCAATTATTAAGATGGATCCATTTTAAAAAAATATTAATATGGACCCATTCGCAAAACAATATTAATATGTACCCATTCTCAATCAAATAGTAATATTGACCCATTCTCAAAAAAATATTAATATGTACCCATTCTCAATCAAATATTAATATGCACCAATTCTCAATCAAATATTAATATGTACCAATTCTCAATGTTATACTAATATGGACCCATTGCAATGTTATATTGATATGGACTCATTTTCAGTCAAATATTAATATGGACCCATTCTCAGTCAAATATTAATATGGACACATTCTCAATCTATACGCCACTAATGATAACACCATTAATGTATATTATTATGCTTTCTGTAAATTTCTTCTGTAATATCAGTTCATACGATATTTTGGCATATATGACAGAGAATTATATAGCGTTGATATACTATGCGAAAATAGTACATCTACTATGCCAGTTTCACGCGGGGAAGGTTGGGTTTTCAGCTGTCTGTCAAGCTATGTATAGTTATATCACGTGCCAGGGAGCGGATCCAATCTGTCAATCTATTATAGTCGTCTAAACGTTTATTAATACTTGTTATTGTTGTTAATTAAATTTCAAACTTCAAAAATCTTTATATTTTTAAAGCCTTAAATGAAACAAAGAATATTCTCACACTTTCAAGACTATCTTATCCAATATATTAGTCACCAATATCAGGACCTCCTTTATTGTAATAGTTCTCAATATATTTTGTCTACATATAACAGTCAGCATAAAAATAATAATAATGTTGTATTAGCAATGACTATGCCATATAGTGGTTAGGTTTGAAGACATAGTGCACTCCCTTTGGCTCGTGCACTATGTCTTCAACCCTGACCAATATATTGACATAGTCATTGCTAACACAACATTATTATATAAATATCCTGCACTTGTTCTATTTGAACAGACAAATTGCGTTACTTTGGTTATATTACTTTCACTAACTGAAATATAGCTTTTTCTGGTACCCCTATAACATGCTACCTGTTGAGCTTTGGGAACTTAGTTGTATTTGTTTATCCAGTTTACTTTCTGTAGACAGAAAATATCAAAAGAGGCAATCAGGGGATAATTATATAAAATTTTATTATTTAATTCAAAATAGAAATGTCGATGTGATTTTTCTGCAGGATAGAACAATATTGATGCAGTGTCATTAGATATAAAATCAAATGGCATTGAGTGGATAATGATTTGCTATATACGGTCACTGACAACAATTCATAACTCTTCCGGTACCTGTGTCATATAGAGCAACGGTAATATTAGAACGACGCTTGTTTTTGCTCTTTTTAAACTATTTGGTAGTTGTTTTTTGGGCTGTTTGACATTGCAGGATAAATACAATATACCTACATTTACGGAAAATATAAAATTCATTTGCATTCACTGCAGAACAGGACAGAACTAGTCACCAAAAGCTCCTTTTTGGTACCTGTTTCTAACGCTCGAATGAATAACGTTGATAATTTCCGACAATGTAGGCATATGGTCTATTTATTCATGGGTTTGTTTTAAAATATATACACACTTACCCAGTCTTAGCAAAATTTGTCCAATATTTCATGAATGTAAGTGCAACAAATCTGTCAGAATCAGAAGATGACCAATCGAAAAATGGAAATTGGAACATTATATCGTCTGCGTGGTAAGACCCTTTAAACCATTCAACACCCAGGTTTGATTGGAGAGGTGATGGTCTTGAAAAGACATAGTGGTACCGCTTAGATTTATCCTTATTACCATTTGCGTGTAGATGTAATGACTGAACAGCTGGAACAAAGAAAAGAAAATCTGAATACGCATCCATGATATTCATTCTCAATTCCTCCATGTTAGATGCTCCACCATATTTCTCGCAAATAGCAGCAGATACTTTTGAGTCGTTATTATAATGTTTATTTGAAATTTCAGGAGCCAGGAAGTCACACAAGACACTCTTTGGAATGCCCTTTGTAATGTTGTAATTGTATATTGGTTGGAGATCAATTACATAGGAAAGAAACAAAGAACTTTCCTTTGAAACAGTTCCAATTAAGACATCAAGAGACCGGAAGAACGAAAACGACTCCGAGTCGGTATCTTGTAGAAGCTTTAGCGGATCATTTTTTAAAAGATCATTATCAATGACTGGAGCAAAATAAAGATCTAACAAGTCATAAATTTTAATACTACTGAATGCATTAAACACATCATCAGCTCTAACCCCTTTTACACACTCTGTTATCATTAATTTATCCTTCTGTGTACAATTAAGGGATCGAGCTATTTCGGATGATGCCGTTACAGCATTTGAACTTAGCGTGTAAGATGATAAAGCCGTTCCACTTTGTAGTATTGCCCTCTGGAACAACCCCTTATTACTTGGAATCAAAGAGAGGATTCCAACGCTGAAAGCTCCTGCAGATTCGCCAAATATAGTAATAGATTCACTATCACCTCCAAAAGAAGCAATGTTGTCTTTGACCCACTGAATTGCCAATATTTGGTCCCATATTCCATAATTTCCTCTTGCAGCTGAATCACCGGACGTGTAAAATCCGAACACTCCTAACCTGTAGTTTATTGTTACCATAATTACATCACCAGTTACTGCTAAGTATGATCCATCATACATACTACTCTGGCCATTAAGATATCCACCGCCATGAATCCATACCATCACTGACTTTTTGCTATTACAAGATATATTAACTGGAACATATATATTCAGGTGCAAGCAATCCTCGGAGATGTTCTTATTTGGAAGAATATCCTTTTCCAATCCTAATGTTTGGTAACAAGACGGTCCGAACTTTGTTGCATCCAAAGTTCCTGCCCATATTCCATATTTCTCTGGTTTTTCAAACCTTAATTTTCCTATTGGAGGCTTTGCAAATGGAATTTTCCGGAACTCAAAGACGTCATTGTTTTGCACATCTCTGACAATACCTTTGATTTCACCTAACCGTGTTTGTAAAGTGATATACCCCGATCCATTAGAACGTGTGTCAATGCAATGGTGGATGTTTGGAACATCTGTTAACCAAAATGTTACACGATCGTCATAGAGATGGTTCCCTGTTGTGATGTTGACATCTATATTAATGTAATGTCCATTAGAAATATCATACTGGTTCCATATGGGTAATCCCTCTTCATTTACATTTCTGAAAAATCATTCGTACAAGGTTAATATAGATATGGGCACATCTCAATGTAATGTTAATATGGACCTATTCTCAAAAACAAATCATTAAGATAGATCCATTCTCAAAATATATTAATATGGACCCATTCGTAAAACAATATTAATATGTACCCATTCTCAATCAAATAGTAATACTGACCCATTCTCAAGAAAATACTAATATGTACCAATTCTCAATCAAATATTAATATGGACCAATTCCCAAATAAATATTAAAATGGACCCATTCGCAAAACAATATTAATATGTACCCATTCTCAATCAAATAGTAATACTGACCCATTCTCAAGAAAATACTAATATGTACCAATTCTCAATCAAATATTAATATGGACCAATTCCCAAATAAATATTAAAATGGACCCATTCTCAATCAAATTTTTATATGGACCAATTCACAAATAAATATTAAAATGGACCCATTCGTAATGAATATTAATATTGACCCATCTCAATGTTATACTAATATGGACCCATCGCAATGCTATATTGATATGGACCCATTTCCAGTCAAATATTAATATGGACCCATTCTCAGTCAAATATTAATATGGACACCTTCTCAATCTATACACCATCAATGATAACACCATTAATGTATAATATTATGCTTTCTGTAAATTTCTTCTGTAATATAAGTTCATACGATATTTTGGCATATATGACAAAGAATTATATAGCGTTGATATACTATGCGAAAATAGTACATCTACTATGCCAGTTTCACGCGGGGAAGGTGGAGTTTTCAGCTGTCTGTAAAGCTATATATAGTTATTCCACGTGCAAGGGGGAGGATCCAATCTGTCAATCTATCATAGTTGTCTAAACGTTTTTTAATACTTGTTATTGTTGTTAATTAAATTTCAAACTTCAAAAATCTTTATATTATGAAACAAAGAATATTCTCACACTTTCAAGAAAATCTGATCCAATATATTAGTCACCAATATCAGGACTTCCTTTATTGTAATAGTTCTCAATATATGTTGTCTACATATAACAGTCAGCATAATAATAATAATAATGTTGTGTTAGCATTGACTATGCCATATAGTGGCATAGTCATTGCTAACACAACATTATTATATAAATATCCTGCGCTTGTTCTATTTGAGCTGGCAAATTGCGTTACTTTGGTTATATTACTTTCACTAACTGAAATATAGCTTTTTCTGGTACCCCTATAACATGCTACCTGTTGAGCTTTGGGAACTTAGTTGTAGTTGTATATCCAGTTTACTTTCTGTTGACAGAAAATATCAAAAGAGGCAATCAGGGGATAATGATATACAATTTTATTATTTAATTCAAAATATAAATGTCGATATGATTTTTCTGTAGGATAAAACAATATTGATGCAGTGTCATTAGATATAAAGTGAAATGACATTGAGTGGATAATGTTTTGCTATATACGGTCACTGACCAAAATTAATAGCCCTTCCGGTACCTGTGTCATATAGAGCAACGGTAATATTAGAACGACGCTTGTTTTTGCTCTTTTTAAACTATTTGGTAGTTGTTTTTGGGCTGTTTGACATTGCAGGATAAATACAATATACCTACATTTACGGAAAATATAAAATTCATTTGCATTCACTGCAGAACAGGACAGAACTAGTCACCAAAAGCTCCTTGTTGGTACCTGTTTCTAACGCTCGAATGAATAACGTTGATAATTTCCGACAATGTAGGCATATGGTCTATTTATTCATGGGTTTGTTTTAAAATATATACACACTTACCCAGTCTTAGCAAAATTTGTCCAATATTTCATGAATGTAAGTGCCACATATCTGTCAGAATCAGAAGATGACCAATCGAAAAATGGAAATTGGAACATTAGATCGTCTGCGTGGTAAGACCCTTTAAACCATTCAACACCCAGGTTTGATTGGAGAGGTGATGGTCTTGAAAAGACATAATGGTACCGCTTAGATTTATCCTTATTACCATTTGCGTGTAGATGTAATGATTGAACAGCTGGAACAAAGAAAAGAAAATCTGAATAAGCATCCATGATATTCACTCTTAGTTCCTCCATGTTAGATGCTCCACCATATTTCTCGCAAATAGCAGCAGATACTTTTGAGTCGTTATTATAATGTTTATTTGAAATTTCAGGAGCCAGAACGTCACACAAGACACTCTTTGGAATGCCCTTTGTAATGTTGTAATTGTATATTGGTTGTAGATCAATTACATAGGGAAGAAACTCAGAACTTTCCTTTGAAACAGTTCCAATTAAGACATCAAGAGACCGGAAGAATGAAAACGATTCCGAGTCGGTATCTTGTAGAAGCTTTAGCGGATCATTTTTTAAAAGGTCATTATCAATGACCGGAGCAAAATAAAGATCTAGCAAGTCATAAATTTTAATACTACTGAATGCATTAAACACATCATCAGCTCTAACCCCTTTTACACACTCTGTTTTCATTAATTTATCCTTCTGTGTACAATTAAGGGATCGAGCTATTTCGGATGATGCCGTTACAGCATTTGAACTTAGCGTGTAAGATGATAAAGCCGTTCCACTTTGTAGTATTGCCCTCTGGAACAACCCCTTATTACTTGGAATCAAAGAGAGGATTCCAACGCTGAAAGCTCCTGCAGATTCGCCAAATATAGTAATAGATTCACTATCACCTCCAAAAGAAGCAATGTTGTCTTTGACCCACTGAATTGCCAATATTTGGTCCCATATTCCGTAATTTCCTCTTGCGGCTGAATCACCGGACGTGTAAAATCCGAACACTCCTAACCTGTAGTTTATTGTTACCATAATTACATCACCAGTTACTGCTAAGTATGATCCATCGTACATACTACTCTGGCCATATATATATCCACCGCCATGAATCCATACCATCACTGACTTTTTGCTATTACAAGATATATTAACTGGAACATATATATTCAGGTGCAAGCAATCCTCGGAGATGTTCTTATTTGGAAGAATATCCTTTTCCAATCCTAATGTTTGGTAACAAGACGGTCCGAACTTTGTTGCATCCAAAGTTCCTGCCCATATTCCATATTTCTCTGGTTTTTCAAACCTTAATTTTCCTATTGGTGGTTTTGCAAATGGAATTTTCCGGAACTCAAAGACGTCATTATTTTCTACATCTCTGACAATACCTTTGATTCCACCTAACGGTGTCTGTAAAGTGATATATCCAGATCCATTAGAACGCGTATCAGTGCATTGGTTGATTTGTTGAATATCTCTTGACCAGAAATTAATTCTATCCTTATATAAATTACTTCCGGTTGTAATGGTAAAGTCCAGGTTGATGTACTTCTCACTTAGCGTATCATATGCTTCCCAGTGTGGTAAAGCAGGTCCATTCGGGTCTCTGAAAATACAAAAAGAGAACTATGCAGCGGGAAAGATATTGCAACGATTCCGTATCTCTATTTGTTCTTCATTTTAAAAAATATATTTGTAAATATTTGTGTAATACCATTGTAAGTCTTTCGGTATTTGGCTTACCACCATCTTAGGTATCGGAATACATGTATGGTACGAAGCAAATCAACTTATACCCACTGGCAATTCGCCAGATTTTATTTACTAGAGTAACATCACATGTATCATTAGTGGAGCAGGAACTCCTCACACTTCTGGAGCACACGAGTTCACTCCCAATTTTTTTGGGGTTCGTGTTGTTCAATCTTTGTTTTTCTCTGTAGTGTCCAGTAGATCATTGTTTATCTTATTGTCATTTTTTATTTTTGGCCATTGCTTTTATTATCTCTATATTTACGACTTCAGATTACCCTCTTGGCTACTACCAGACTTTATGTTCTACCAACTAACATTTTAGGTATTGCGAGTATCTATATATCCAGTTCATTTAAAATTGAATATATTATCATGAATACACCTCACAAGATTAATACACCTCACAATGCTCGATCTTTAGTTTTATGTGTGTTGTTTTGTAGATCGTTGTTTATCCTTTTGTACTTTTTCTTTTGGATATTGTGTTGTCTGTTCTTTGATTTACGGATTCTGAGTACCCCTTTGTTATCTTCAAATTCTTCTTGAATATAAAATGCTGGAGTCAACATTGCTAGTGCGTTTATTAATTTTCAAATTAAAATATTTTCCTGACGTCATGCAATTACTTTTAAGACTCCATAGTTATTTTTTTTTATCTTGAATTTGTATTTGAACTTTGAACTTGTGTATTTTGGTACTTGCGAGCATCGACCACCAGCTGAACGTCCCAAGTCTACTTTAAGTTTCAAAACTTTCGTCTTACCATCATCCCATGGAATTCACACGACCATACTACATAATTAATACGACTCTTTACAGTAAATTATATTAATAAAGAAAATATCAACTCTTTTATACGAGTAACTGATCATTTTTTATAAAGAGCAAGAAGAGTTTGAAGATACCAAAGAGGCAATCAGACTCCGTATATCGAAGAAGAATAGACAACACAATGGCCAAAAGAAAAAGTACAAAAGGAGAAATCGATCAACAAAACATACATATAAATCTAAAGATCGAGTAACACGAACCCCACTAAAAAGCGAGGGTGAACTCAGGTGCTCCTGGAGGGTAGGCAGTTCCTGCTCCACTAGTGATACACGTCGTGTTAATCTAGTTACACATCCGGTTATAAGTCATGAACGAAGAAAGGACCGGGAAGTGTTTACGACAAGTGGACATTTCTGACACAGATATGCCATAGCGGTCAACCAAGTCGTGGTGGCGAATATATCTCTTGTAATTACAAACTAGACAGACAATAGGTGAACAATGGGAACATTTGAAATTTAGCGGTGTGTGTGTGTGTGTGTGTGTGTGTGTGTGTGTGTTTTGCAATTTAATTGGGCTTTCTAAGCATTATCAAAAATAAAGATTAAATAAATGCACTCTTGTAGATGAACATGCGTTAAGTAAGAACTTAAACTCCTACTTCTAGATTAGTAACAAGAATGTGGAGTGTATTTATATTACGTAACTCCATGTCACTTTTAGCATCAATAATTGTGATCACTGCGATATGAATGAAATAAGTTTTAAATGGTATTCAACATCCATAGTGATAAAAATGATAAAAATAGTTTGAATGTACCAAAGGGGTAGGTATTCAGAAGAAGGACAAACAATACAATGTACCAAAGGGGTAGGTATTCAGAAGAAGGACAAACAATACAATGTACCAAAGGGGTAGGTATTCAGAAGCAGGACAAACAATACAATGTACCAAAGGGGTAGGTATTCAGAAGCAGGACAAACAATACAATGTACCAAAGGGGTAGGTATTCAGAAGCAGGACAAACAATACAATGTACCAAAGGGGTAGGTATTCAGAAGCAGGACAAACAATACAATGTACCAAAGGGGTAGGTATTCAGAAGAAGGACAAACAATACAATGTACCAAAGGGGTAGGTATTCAGAAGAAGGACAAACAATACAATGTACCAAAGGGGTAGGTATTCAGAAGAAGGACAAACAATACAATGTACCAAAGGGGTAGGTATTCAGAAGAAGGACAAACAATACAATGTACCAAAGGGGTAGGTATTCAGAAGAAGGACAAACAATACAATGTACCAAAGGGGTAGGTATTCAGAAGAAGGACAAACAATACAATGTACCAAAGGGGTAGGTATTCAGAAGAAGGACAAACAATACAATGTACCAAAGGGGTAGGTATTCAGAGGAAGGACAAACAATACAATGTACCAAAGGGGTAGGTATTCAGAAGAAGGACAAACACTACAATGTACCAAAGGGGTAGGTATTCAGAAGAAGGACAAACAATACAATGTACCAAAGGGGTAGGTATTCAGAAGAAGGACAAACAATACAATGTACCAAAGGGGTAGGTATTCAGAAGAAGGACAAACAATACAATGTACCAAAGGGGTAGGTATTCAGAAGAAGGACAAACAATACAATGTACCAAAGGGTAGGTATTCAGAAGAAGGACAAACAATACAATGTACCAAAGGGGTAGGTATTCAGAAGAAGGACAAACAATACAATGTACCAAAGGGGTAGGTATTCAGAAGAAGGACAAACAATACAATGTACCAAAGGGGTAGGTATTCAGAAGAAGGACAAACAATACAATGTACCAAAGGGGTAGGTATTCAGAAGAAGGACAAACAATACAATGTACCAAAGGGGTAGGTATTCAGAAGAAGGACAAACAATACAATGTACCAAAGGGGTAGGTATTCAGAAGAAGGACAAACAATACAATGTACCAAAGGGGTAGGTATTCAGAAGCAGGACAAACAATACAATGTACCAAAGGGGTAGGTATTCAGAAGAAGGACAAACAATACAATGTACCAAAGGGGTAGGTATTCAGAAGAAGGACAAACAATACAATGTACCAAAGGGGTAGGTATTCAGAAGAAGGACAAACAATACAATGTACCAAAGGGTAGGTATTCAGAAGAAGGACAAACAATACAATGTACCAAAGGGGTAGGTATTCAGAAGAAGGACAAACAATACAATGTACCAAAGGGGTAGGTATTCAGAAGAAGGACAAACAATACAATGTACCAAAGGGGTAGGTATTCAGAAGAAGGACAAACAATACAATGTACCAAAGGGGTAGGTATTCAGAAGAAGGACAAACAATACAATGTACCAAAGGGGTAGGTATTCAGAAGAAGGACAAACAATACAATGTACCAAAGGGGTAGGTATTCAGAAGAAGGACAAACAATACAATGTACCAAAGGGGTAGGTATTCAGAAGAAGGACAAACAATACAATGTACCAAAGGGGTAGGTATTCAGAAGCAGGACAAACAATACAATGTACCAAAGGGGTAGGTATTCAGAAGAAGGACAAACAATACAATGTACCAAAGGGGTAGGTATTCAGAAGCAGGACAAACAATACAATGTACCAAAGGGGTAGGTATTCAGAAGAAGGACAAACAATACAATGTACCAAAGGGGTAGGTATTCAGAAGAAGGACAAACAATACAATGTACCAAAGGGGTAGGTATTCAGAAGCAGGACAAACAATACAATGCCCAAAATAAAAAGGATAAAGGGACACACGACGATCTACAAAACACTACACAGGAAACTAAAGATTTCGCGCTACACGAGCACCACAAAAAAACAGGCGTCCCGGAAAACAGAAATAAGCTTAAATATCAGTATATTACATCACACATTGTTCAGTATAAATAAGGGAAAATATGTACAACCGATGATAATTACGATATTTATCATGTTGTAGTATTAAACAGGTTCTTTTTTTATTTCCATTTCCATTGATAACTGTTAAATAATAAACTACTAATGTAAGATCAAGTGCAAATTGTTACCAACAATATAAAACCTTCTATAAACTTTCTCAACCATTTTACACCATTTATCTTTAAAATCTTTAAACTTTGTTTACAGAAGTAAATAAAATACAAACAAATCAGTGGCTAAAATAACACTATAGATAATACACAATTTATTGTTGAGGTCAATGTTTACTGGTGCATGGTATTGTGGTCATTTAAAGTGATATGGGGCTAGTTTTACGAAGCTGTCTTATGACAAAGATTGATTTGATTTAGGAGATGACTGTATTGTGTTTGGAAATTTGATGGTCGCAAATTGAGTTTACTGATAACGCGTTCGCGGGGCCAGTAAACGGATATTTGCGACCATTAAAACGACAATTGATGCCGTGAAATTTTCAAATGCAATACTGTTATCCCCATTATAGTGCAATACTGAATATAAAAATGTATTCTTGCATATCCATGGGTTTAAAAATCACACAAATTAAAATTCCGAAAAATGTTGTTGACGACTTTGGCACATAGACAACATGACGTCATGTGAAGACTTCCAGTTTAAAACGTAAAGATCAGACTTTTTTTTTTTCGTGCACGCTTCAATTTTGATAAATTTTGAGCTAAAATAAGATTGCAAGTTAGCCAGTCTGCAGGGTGACGTCGAACCAACGTCGGTAAAAGGTCGTAATGGTCGGCTGTAGGTCGGCGTCGGCTTGACGACGTTGAACCAACGTAGGATTAGCGTAGGCAAAGCGATGGTCGAGTTTCTGTTCTTCAGCCGACGTTGGGCTAGATATGGCATAACGACGGTCGGGTTCTCGGTTCCTCGCCAACGTCGAGTTAGATTTGACAGACCAACGGTTGGGTTCTCGTCTTTTCACCAACGTTGGGTTAACTTTGACAAAACGACGGTCGGCATTAGGTTATTTGTCGACGCTTGGTTTGAATATTTGACGTATGATTGTTTATATCTTAATTCTAGATTTAAAACCCGTATATAAAACACACACACACACACATAAAACAATGATTGTAAATGCACGGCCGTAGGTCGGTTCTGAATAAAGTGAGGCAAAAGGGGTGAATTTAGACAAATTTTGAAGACATTTTTTTTTTTATTTGCTTTCAAAAGGTTACACTTGCCGTTTCAAAGGTGAGGCAATTGCCTCGTTTGCCTCCATTGCGATACGGCCATGAAATGAAATCTAGTACGTGGGGATTTCATTTATCATCATTAACAACATCGATACTGATTCCTGTGGTTTTCCCGCGCGACCAATTAAACCGCATACGCCATTTTCATTTTGAGACTCGCGGCTAGCAGAAACTCATGTAAGTTATCTCTTAATTTTATTTATGATCTAAGTCATACGTGTAACTGATTTATATGGAATTGTGTTAGCAACGATTTATTAAGACTACTTTTTTTTAAACAAAAGGTTGAGTAAGATTTTTATATAACAAAATGGCTTTTGATTTATTTAGCTTGTGGTGATCCAGCTATTTTAAATATAGGAGTGATGATAGATCCTGCAAGTAGTGACTGAAAAAAATGGGTTAATTATAGCCTAATTTTGTCAAAATTTAAGTACTATATTAAGAAGGGCGAAGTTAATTTGCAACACTTCCCCCTTCTGAATAAAACTTTAAATAGAAGTTTAAATCGAGATTTTTTATAAAACTTTTAGGGATATTTTGAATTTAATACGTTATTTTTCAAATTTGTTTATAAAATTGAAATTATTCAGAGAGCGATTATGCAGTTACAATTTACTAAAATATAAATCTGGTGGGTCACATTCTTCAAAGTTTATTGCTATATAAATGTAACCGTCTCAAAGGTCAAACATGAAATTTAATGCTTCAGAGTTTTATTGCGTGTGTGTAATGATCAAGACAGTTTAGCTGATAGAATATATTGTTTAATACTAAGGGAAGAGGTCAGATACATAAAAGGTTGCCATAGCAACCATATTTATGAATGAATCTCGGGGAATTAATGCAATTTAATATTTAAGAGGTCAATTGCATGCTGTCTAAGCATTTATATTATAGTCAATGTGTATGTCGTGTTGGTACTTGAATATATTTGTATGTGTAACTATGTAAATAAGACACAACTATGACAGGTGCTTGTGGACAGGACACAGCATCCCCCCTTTTTCTATTTTTTTTTTCATATCCATTTTTTTTTTATTTCCATTTCCATGGAAATGAAGAAAAAAAAATTAAAAAGGGGGGTAGGGTGTAAAAAGGGGGGATGCTGTGTCCTGTCCACAAGCACCTGTGACAACTATAAGACAAATGTAGCACTAAAGTGAGATAGTAGATGCGGTATTACATTACAACTTATTACTTTATCCCAAACCGAACAGACGTTGATCTTACAGGAAATCCCCAGATGTTGTGTATCAAATATAAAATTAACATGTGGGAATATTTTAAAGTGATTAATGATTACTCATGTAAACGTAATTCGTGGTAAACGGTTTAAAAGCATTGGCCATGTAGTGAGGCTGCACACATAATAGTTATGATATTTTAACTCAAATTTATTTTTATTCTCGTAGATGAATGTCTTATAATTTATAATAAGCGACAAAATACAAATTATTCGTTTTGACCTGTCACTAGTAAGGTCAGTTGCATACAGAGAAAGCGACTTCAAATTATTTGCTTGCAAGGAATAAATCGATGGTAATTTTCGTTCTCAAAAGGCGAAAAGTGGTACGATAAGCTGCTTAATGTGAAATAGTTACCTTTATTTCATCATTGTAAAGCTATTTACCAATTTCCAAAACATTTATTTTTTTTGGGTCAAAATCGTAGCTAATGCCTCTTTCAGTTTATTTGAACATTCAATTTCATTGAACATTTTTAGAAAACAAATCAGAACAAATGTGTATCAATACTGCAACTGTATCTTTTTAAATCATTTTCTGATAATATCCTAGTAACAATTATGGTACTTTGTAGATAAGCTATTTGGGTAGAATTGGTGGAGACAATGTAAGAGATTGTGGGAGACGGATTCTGAACGCCCTGATGACCACAGATGTTGCCATCACCCTGAACTGGAAAGGGAAAGGGGATAAAAATGTCATTCGAGGCACTAAATGTATGCATCATCGTAAAAGGTAAAAATATTTCCCTAACCAATTTGTTACTTTTTGAATCTTTACACCTTTACAAAACATGCAAGGTCGACTTGATCAGCGTGGAGACAATAGCTAGAAGTGTCAAAATTCTAATAAAACCTGCGCTATTTAAAGAATGTTTTCGTCAATGGAAGCCTTGCTGATTTAAAAACTAAATCCGCTTGAATTTGCCTTCCAAGAGTTCAAAGTTAAAAATCCCTAACCTCTTTTTGTTAAATCATGTTTCATTTCATTTTAAATTAATTTATCGAGTTTAACCATCGCTAGTTTAACAGATACATTTTATATCTTTTCTAAATCCTATTTTCTTATTTTACAGCTGCAGTACGAAAGAACAACACGACTACAAACGCCGAAACGGATGACAGAATTGAAGGTGTAATAAAAAACTGGCTGAAATATGCCAGTGACAGAAACGGCGGCCGGAAGGCAAGAACATGTAAATAAAAATGCATAACTGTGCTTTCTTCTCATTTAATGGCACATTAAATATGAAGGGTTTCCAAATTGATATTAACAATTTATGATTTGATTAGATTTTTGGTGTTTTAACGCCACTTTCAACAATATTTCAGCTATATCATGGCGACCAAATTTAGTGGTAGAGGAAGCCGGAGTACCCAGAGAGAACCACCGACCATGGGCAAGCAACTGGTAAACTTTATCACTTGCGGCTGCGAGTCGAGTGCACCCTTTTTTGTAATTTACAAAGCCGGGCGCGAACCTACTCCGTATTGGTGATAGGCTTGTATGAGTTGTTAGATCTAACGACCTAACTCATTGAGCCACCCGGGCCCCCTAGTAATAATTTAACGTTTATAAATGAGTAAAAGAAGTATTAACATCCTAACAAGATTAAGTAAGACAAACGACATCAAAATTGTTCTCATTTTTGGAGTAGAGTGACGACAGTGTACCGTTATTCAATAAGTATTGAACAAGCTAAGTACTACACGAATCAGAAAGGCATACAAGACTAATACACCCTAACGTTTGTGTGTACATTAAATGTTACAAATAAGGTGATGGTTTGCTTTGTGGTTATACAAGAAAGATGTTGGATTATACTGATTTGACGTCGGCCCAACGATCAGTCAAACATACCGTCGGGGCGACGTCGGGGCAGACGTCTTACCGACCAATGCACAGTATTTGAACGTTGGATATTGGTCGGGAAACCATTGGAAATAAGACATTGCAATTAGTCGCGCCAACGTCGACCCGATGAGCAAAATGACAACGGGCCAACGTTGGCATTCGACGTCAAACCAACGTCAGGGACGACCTTTAACCGACGTTGGGCCAACGTTGGAAATAAGACATTGTAACGTCGGGCCAACGTCGAGCCAATTAGTCGCGCCAACGTCGACCCGATGAGCAAAATGACGACGGGCCAACGTTAGCATTCGACGTCAAACCAACGTCAGAGACGACCGTTAACCGACGTTGGACCAACGTCACCTTGCAGACTGGGTATGGATTTTAAATGTTTTGGTGTATTGTTGTAAATGTGACTTGTAGGATTTCACGTTTTCAAGATGGTGGATCCTTTCAGCTGAGACCCTTAGTTACAGCTTTTAGATTGAGAAATTTACGTAGAATAGTAACCAATCAAATCCGACGATACAAACAAATTGCATTAGAATTAAGTATGTCTTGCAAGAATCCATTCACAAAATTTTCGTAAAATAAGACATGTCTAAACATTTGTCATAACTTTTATGACAAACTAATGATGGCGGCGTTGTATATATTAATATTGCAACGGAGTCGACTATTACGACCACTAATGCTTTATCTGTGATAGAGTAGTACCACTATTTCATAATCCTATGTTCCTCATTTCTCTCCTGGATCAGTGAAAATATACATGACTATTATAAAGGAAATCAGAATCATCAGTTAAAATTTGTTGCAAATATTTCTGGTCCCCTTCTGTCAAAACTGCGCATGCCTCTACTTGTAGTTTTTGCATTTGTGTATATATACCACGTGTTTCATTCTTTTTACCTTTGGCGCACAGGAAATAAATTGTTGATAAAACAAAACTTTAAACTATTATAATATAATAGAAAACAACAATTGGGATCCCATTAACCGGTTTACACCGTCACATTGTTGTGCCTATCCCAAGACCGGGTCTGGATTTCTAACGTCATAGTCTTGATTTTTTGTGTTCAGTGAGTTAAGCTGAAAGGTGATTGTTTGCTTACCACTGACATAGTTGGTATCAGTGGAATTGTTGACATCCATGTTTAAACTATTGACCATCATTAACTTGTCGTGTTTTCCTCTGATCCTTCTAAACATATTAAGAGTTATCTGATCTGTATTACATAGTTGTGTACTTACCCATTCTTAGCGAAGTTTGACCAATACAACATTAGTTGAGTAGCCAAACCCTTTTCCTCCGATGACAAAGGGAACATCATAAATTCAAATACCAATTCGTCACCATGTCCTGCACCACTAAACCATGGAGGCACCACATTTAAAACCAATGACTTTGGTGATGGTCTAGAAAACATATACTGATACCTCTTTGAGTTTGTCTTCGATTGGTCATGTAAACGTAATGCACGGAAAGCAGGATAGTGAAAATAATAATCTGAATGGGCATTCACTATGTCCATACTAAGCTGGAACGGATCTGGAGACTTGCCATAATATTCGCAAGCGGCTTTTCCTACACGTGTATCATTATAATCAAGTGTAAAATCGGGTGCGAGATAATCACATAAAACACGTCTGGGCATGCCATCAGACATGTTAAATCCGTACGAATATTGTAGTCGTAGTGCCAATCTTACAAACAAGGAACCTTCGGACGAAACAGTCCCTATAATGACATCAATAGACTGAAAGAATAAATTAGCCTCGGAGTTAACATCATCCAATAGATTGATTGGAACATCAGTGAGTAGTTCCCCATCCACGACTGGACTATAAAGCATATCCCAGTCTAAAGTTAAAAATAAGTCAGCTGATAGCCCCTTCATACATTGTACTAATAGTGTTGTGTTACTAAATGGACAATTCAATTTGGTGCCAAGTCTTGACAGCGATTTCGTGCTACTTACAGAAAATCTTGATACATATGCAGTCCCACTTTGTTGTATTGCTCTTTGAAACAAACCTTTATTGGTTGGCATCAGACAAAGCAAGCCGACGCTTACGGCCCCTGCAGATTCCCCAAATATGGTTATTGACTGGCTGTTACCCCCAAAATGTTCAATATTGTCCTGAACCCATCGAATAGCCATTATCTGATCCCACAATCCATAATTTCCTTTCGCAACAGAATCACCCGTGCTGAAAAATCCATTCACACCTAAACGGTAGTTAATGGTAACCACAATTACACTTCCGGTTACCGCTAGGTATGATCCATCATACAGCATGCCTTGTCCTCCCTGAAATCCTCCTCCATGTATCCACACCATCACAGATTTTTTACTATTACAAGATATATTAAACGGAACATATATATTCAGGTGCAAGCAATCCTCAGAGATGCTCTGATTCTGAAGTAGATCCTTTTCCATTCCTAATGTTTGGTAACAAGACGGTCCGAACTTTGTTGCATCCAAAGTTCCTGCCCATATTCCATATTTCTCTGGTTTTTCAAACCTTAAATTTCTTATTGGTGGTTTTGCAAATGGAATTTTCCGGAACTCAAAGACGTCATTATTTTCTACATCTCTGACAATACCTTTGATTCCACCTAACGGTGTTTGTAAAGTGATATATCCAGATCCATTAGAACGCGTATCAGTGCATTGGTTGATTTGTTGAATATCTCTTGACCAGAAATTAACTCTATCCTCATATAAATGACTTCCGGTTGTAATGGTAAAGTCCAGGTTGATGTACTTCTCATTCAACGTATCATAGGCTTCCCAGTGTGGTAAAGCAGGTCCATTCGGGTCTCTGAAAATACAAAAAAAAATAACTATGCAGCGGGAAGGATATTGAAACGATTC
Organism: Bathymodiolus brooksi; assembly: GCA_963680875.1. NCBI lineage: Eukaryota > Metazoa > Mollusca > Bivalvia > Mytilida > Modiolidae > Bathymodiolus > Bathymodiolus brooksi. Next base: position 55,829,147 of record OY804579.1, read on the forward strand.
CGTATCTCTGTTTGTTCTTCATTTTAAAAAATATATTTGTAAATATCTGTGTAAGAAATTGTAAGTCTTTCGATATATGGCTTACCACCATCTTAGGTATCGGGTTACATGTATGGTACGACACAAATCATGTTCCACCCACTGGCAATTCGCCAGATTTTTTTTACTAAATTAACATCACATGTATCATTAGTGGAGGAGGAACTCCTCACACTTCTGGAGCACACGAGTTCATTCCCAATTTTCTTGGGGTTCGTGTTGTTCAATCTTTGTTTTTCTCTGTAGTGTCCAGTAGATCATTGTTTATCTTATTGCCATTTGTTATTTTTGGCCATTGTATTTATTATCTCTATGTTTACGACTTCTGATTACCCTCTTGGTTACTACCATTCTTTATGTTCTACCAACTAACAATTTAGGTATTGCGAGTATCTATATATCCAGCTCAATTAAAATTGAATATATTATCATGAATACACCTCACAAGACTCGATCTTTAGTTGTATGTGTGTTGTTTTGTAGATCGTTGTTTGTCCTTTTGTACTTTTTCTTTTGGATATTGTGTTGTCTGTTCTTTGATTTACGGATTCTGAGTACCCCTTTGTTATTTTCAAATATTTCTTGAATATAAAAAGATGGAGTCAACATTGCTAGTGCGTTTATTAATTTTTCAAATAAAATATTTTCCTGACGTCATACAATTACTTTTAAGACTCTATAGTTATTTCATTTGATCTTGAATTTGTATTTGAACTTTAAACTTTAACTATTTTAGCATTATAACTTGTCATTAATATTTTGGTACTTGCGAGCATCGACCACCGGCTGAACGTCCCAAGTCTACTTTAAGTTTCAAAACTTTCGTCTTACCATCGCCCCATGGAATTCACACGACCATACTACATAATTAATACGACTCTTTATAGTAAATTATATTAATAAAGAAAATATCAACTCTTTTATACGAGTAACTGATCATTTTTCAAAAAGAGCAAGAAGAGTTTGAAGATACCAAAGAGGGAATCAGACTCCGTATATCGAAGAAGAACAGACAACACAATGGCCAAAAGAAAAAGTACAAAAGGACAAACAACGATCAACAAAACATACATATAAAACTAAAAATCGAGTAACACGAACCCCACTAAAAAGCGGGGGTGAACTCAGGTGCTCCGGGAGGGTAGGCAGTTCCTGCTCCACTAGTGATATACGTCGTGTTAATCTAGTTACAAATCCGGTGATAAGTCATGAACGAGGAAAGGACCGGGAAGTGTTTACGACAAGGGGACATTTCTGACACAGATATTCCATAGCGGTCAACCAAGTCGTGATGGCGAATATATCGCATCGTGTGTGTGTGCAATTTAATTGGGCTTTCTAAACATTATAAAAAATTAAAATTAAATGAATGCACTCTTGTAGATGAACATGCGTTAAGTAAGAACTTAAACTCCTACTTCTAGATTCGTAACAAGAATGTGGGGTGTATTTATATTACGTAACTCCATGTCACTCTTAGCGTCAATAATTGTGATCACTACGATATGAATGAAATACGTTTTATGTGGCATTAAAGATCCATATTCCTAATATAAACATACTAAAAAAAACTACACGCTACAGGAACACCACAAAAAACAGGCGCCCCGGAAAACAGAAATAAGCTTAAATATCAGTATATTACATCACACATTGTTCAGTATAAATAAGGGAAAATATGTACAACCGATGATAATTACGATATTTATCATGTTGTAGTATTAAACAGGTTCTTGTTTTATTTCCATTTCCATTGATAACTGTTAAATAATAAAATACTAATGTAAGATCAAGTGCAAATTGTTACCAACAATATAAAACCTTCTACAAACTTTCTCAACCATTTTACACCATTTATCTTTAAAAGCAATGTAAAACTTTGTTTACAGAAGTAATAAAATACAAACAAATCAGTGGCTAAAATAACACTATAGATAATACACAAATATTTGTTGAGGTCAATGTTTACTGGTGCATGGTATTGCGGTCATTTAAAGTGATCTGGGGCTAGTTTTACGAAGCTGTCTTATGGCAAAGATTGATTTGATTTAGGAGATGACTGTATTGTGTTTGGAAATTTGATGGTCGCAAATTGAGTTTACTGACGACGCGTTCGCGGAGCCAGTAAACGGATATTTGCGACCATTAAAACGACAATTGATGCCGTGAAATTTTCAAATACAATACTGTTATCTCCATTATAATGCAATACTGAATATAAATATGTATTCTTGCATATCCATGGGTTTAAAAATCACGCAAATTAAAATTCCGAAAAATGTTGTTGACGACTTTGGCACATAGACAACATGAGGTCATGTGAAGACTTCCAGTTTAAAACGTAAAGATCAGACTTTTTCTTTTCGTGTACGCTTCAATTTTGATAAATTTTAAGCTAAAATAAGATTGCAAGTTAGGGATTTTTTAATATTTTTGTGTATTGTTGTAAATGTGACATGTATGATTTCACGTTTTCAAGATGGTGGATCCTTTCAGCTGAGACCCTTAGTTACAGCTTCTAGATTGAGAAATTTACATAGAATAGTAACCAATCAAATCCGACGATACAAACAAATTGCATTAGAATTAAGTATGTCTTGCGACAATCCATTCACAAAATTTTCGTAAAATAAGACATGTCTAAACATTTGTCATAACTTTTATGACAATCTAATGATGGTGCCGTTGTATGTATTAATATTCCAACATAGCCGACAATTACGACCACTAATGCTTTATTTGTGATAGAGTAGTATTACTATTTCATAATCCTATGTTCCTGGTTTCTCGCCTGGATCAGTGAAAATATACATGACTATGATAAAGGAAAACAGAATCATCAGTTAAAATTTGTTGCAAATATTTCTGGTCCCCTTCTGTCAAAACTGCGCATGCCTCTACTTGTAGTTTTTGTGTATATATACCACGTGTTTCATTCTTTTTACCTTTGGCGCACAGGAAATAAATTGTTGATAAAACAACTTTAAACTATTATAATATAATAGAAAACAGCAATTGGGATCCCATTAACCGGCTTACACCGTCACATTGTTGTGCCTATCCCAAGACCGGGTCTGGATTTCTAACGTCATAGTCTTGATTTTTTGTGTTCAGTGAGTTAAGCTGAAAGGTGATTGTTTGCTTACCACTGACATAGTTGGTATCAATGGAATTGTTGACATCCATGTTTAAACTATTGACCATCATTAACTTGTCGTGTTTTCCTCTGATCCTTCTAAACATATTAAGAGTTATCTGATCTGTATTACATAGTTGTGTACTTACCCATTCTTAGCGAAGTTTGACCAATACAACATTAGTTGAGTAGCCAAACCCTTTTCCTCCGATGACAAAGGGAACATCATAAATTCAAATACCAATTCGTCACCATGTCCTGCACCACTAAACCATGGAGGCACCACATTTAAAACCAATGACTTTGGTGATGGTCTAGAAAACATATACTGATACCTCTTTGAGTTTGTCTTCGATTGGTCATGTAAACGTAATGCACGGAAAGCAGGATAGTGAAAATAATAATCTGAATGGGCATTCACTATGTCCATACTAAGCTGGAACGGATCTGGAGACTTGCCATAATATTCGCAAGCGGCTTTTCCTACACGTGTATCATTATAATCAAGTGTAAAATCGGGTGCGAGATAATCACATAAAACACGTCTGGGCATGCCATCAGACATGTTAAATCCGTACGAATATTGTAGTCGTAGTGCCAATCTTACAAACAAGGAACCTTCGGACGAAACAGTCCCTATAATGACATCAATAGACTGAAAGAATAAATTAGCCTCGGAGTTAACATCATCCAATAGATTGATTGGAACATCAGTGAGTAGTTCCCCATCCACGACTGGACTATAAAGCATATCCCAGTCTAAAGTTAAAAATAAGTCAGCTGATAGCCCCTTCATACATTGTACTAATAGTGTTGTGTTACTAAATGGACAATTCAATTTGGTGCCAAGTCTTGACAGCGATTTCGTGCTACTTACAGAAAATCTTGATACATATGCAGTCCCACTTTGTTGTATTGCTCTTTGAAACAAACCTTTATTGGTTGGCATCAGACAAAGCAAGCCGACGCTTACGGCCCCTGCAGATTCCCCAAATATGGTTATTGACTGGCTGTTACCCCCAAAATGTTCAATATTGTCCTGAACCCATCGAATAGCCATTATCTGATCCCACAATCCATAATTTCCTTTCGCAACAGAATCACCCGTGCTGAAAAATCCATTCACACCTAAACGGTAGTTAATGGTAACCACAATTACACTTCCGGTTACCGCTAGGTATGATCCATCATACAGCATGCCTTGTCCTCCCTGAAATCCTCCTCCATGTATCCACACCATCACAGATTTTTTACTATTACAAGATATATTAAACGGAACATATATATTCAGGTGCAAGCAATCCTCAGAGATGCTCTGATTCTGAAGTAGATCCTTTTCCATTCCTAATGTTTGGTAACAAGACGGTCCGAACTTTGTTGCATCCAAAGTTCCTGCCCATATTCCATATTTCTCTGGTTTTTCAAACCTTAAATTTCTTATTGGTGGTTTTGCAAATGGAATTTTCCGGAACTCAAAGACGTCATTATTTTCTACATCTCTGACAATACCTTTGATTCCACCTAACGGTGTTTGTAAAGTGATATATCCAGATCCATTAGAACGCGTATCAGTGCATTGGTTGATTTGTTGAATATCTCTTGACCAGAAATTAACTCTATCCTCATATAAATGACTTCCGGTTGTAATGGTAAAGTCCAGGTTGATGTACTTCTCATTCAACGTATCATAGGCTTCCCAGTGTGGTAAAGCAGGTCCATTCGGGTCTCTGAAAATACAAAAAAAAATAACTATGCAGCGGGAAGGATATTGAAACGATTCCGTATCTCTGTTTGTTCTTCATTTTAAAAAATATATTTGTAAATATCTGTGTAAGAAATTGTAAGTCTTTCGATATATGGCTTACCACCATCTTAGGTATCGGGTTACATGTATGGTACGACACAAATCATGTTCCACCCACTGGCAATTCGCTAGATTTTTTTTACTAAATTAACATCACATGTATCATTAGTGGAGGAGGAACTCCTCACACTTCTGGAGCACACGAGTTCATTCCCAATTTTCTTGGGGTTCGTGTTGTTCAATCTTTGTTTTTCTCTGTAGTGTCCAGTAGATCATTGTTTATCTTATTGCCATTTTTAATTTTTGGCCATTGTATTTATTATCTCTATGTTTACGACTTCTGATTACCCTCTTGGTTACTACCATTCTTTATGTTCTACCAACTAACAATTTAGGTATTGCGAGTATCTATATATCCAGCTCAATTAGAATTGAATATATTATCATGAATACACCTCACAAGACTCGATCTTTAGTTGTATGTGTGTTGTTTTGTAGATCGTTGTTTGTCCTTTTGTACTTTTTCTTTTGGATATTGTGTTGTCTGTTCTTTGATTTACGGATTCTGAGTACCCCTTTGTTATTTTCAAATATTTCTTGAATATAAAAAGATGGAGTCAACATTGCTAGTGCGTTTATTAATTTTTCAAATAAAATATTTTCCTGACGTCATACAATTACTTTTAAGACTCTATAGTTATTTCATTTGATCTTGAATTTGTATTTGAACTTTAAACTTTAACTATTTTAGCATTATAACTTGTCATTAATATTTTGGTACTTGCGAGCATCGACCACCGGCTGAACGTCCCAAGTCTACTTTAAGTTTCAAAACTTTCGTCTTACCATCGCCCCATGGAATTCACACGACCATACTACATAATTAATACGACTCTTTATAGTAAATTATATTAATAAAGAAAATATTAACTCTTTTATACGAGTAACTGATCATTTTTCAAAAAGAGCAAGAAGAGTTTGAAGATACCAAAGAGGGAATCAGACTCCGTATATCGAAGAAGAACAGACAACACAATGGCCAAAAGAAAAAGTACAAAAGGACAAACAACGATCAACAAAACATACATATAAAACTAAAAATCGAGTAACACGAACCCCACTGAAAAGCGGGGGTGAACTCAGGTGCTCCGGGAGGGTAGGCAGTTCCTGCTCCACTAGTGATATACGTCGTGTTAATCTAGTTACAAATCCGGTGATAAGTCATGAACGAGGAAAGGACCGGGAAGTGTTTACGACAAGGGGACATTTCTGACACAGATATTCCATAGCGGTCAACCAAGTCGTGATGGCGAATATATCGCATCGTGTGTGTGTGCAATTTAATTGGGCTTTCTAAACATTATAAAAAATTAAAATTAAATGAATGCACTCTTGTAGATGAACATGCGTTAAGTAAGAACTTAAACTCCTACTTCTAGATTCGTAACAAGAATGTGGGGTGTATTTATATTACGTAACTCCATGTCACTCTTAGCGTCAATAATTGTGATCACTACGATATGAATGAAATACGTTTTATGTGGCATTAAAGATCCATATTCCTAATATAAACATACTAAAAAAAACTACACGCTACAGGAACACCACAAAAAACAGGCGCCCCGGAAAACAGAAATAAGCTTAAATATCAGTATATTACATCACACATTGTTCAGTATAAATAAGGGAAAATATGTACAACCGATGATAGTTACGATATTTATCATGTTGTAGTATTAAACAGGTTCTTGTTTTATTTCCATTTCCATTGATAACTGTTAAATAATAAAATACTAATGTAAGATCAAGTGCAAATTGTTACCAACAATATAAAACCTTCTACAAACTTTCTCAACCATTTTACACCATTTATCTTTAAAAGCAATGTAAAACTTTGTTTACAGAAGTAATAAAATACAAACAAATCAGTGGCTAAAATAACACTATAGATAATACACAAATATTTGTTGAGGTCAATGTTTACTGGTGCATGGTATTGCGGTCATTTAAAGTGATCTGGGGCTAGTTTTACGAAGCTGTCTTATGGCAAAGATTGATTTGATTTAGGAGATGACTGTATTGTGTTTGGAAATTTGATGGTCGCAAATTGAGTTTACTGACGACGCGTTCGCGGAGCCAGTAAACGAATATTTGCGACCATTAAAACGACAATTGATGCCGTGAAATTTTCAAATACAATACTGTTATCTCCATTATAATGCAATACTGAATATAAATATGTATTCTTGCATATCCATGGGTTTAAAAATCACGCAAATTAAAATTCCGAAAAATGTTGTTGACGACTTTGGCACATAGACAACATGAGGTCATGTGAAGACTTCCAGTTTAAAACGTAAAGATCAGACTTTTTCTTTTCGTGTACGCTTCAATTTTGATAAATTTTAAGCTAAAATAAGATTGCAAGTTAGGGATTTTTTAATATTTTTGTGTATTGTTGTAAATGTGACATGTATGATTTCACGTTTTCAAGATGGTGGATCCTTTCAGCTGAGACCCTTAGTTACAGCTTCTAGATTGAGAAATTTACATAGAATAGTAACCAATCAAATCCGACGATACAAACAAATTGCATTAGAATTAAGTATGTCTTGCGACAATCCATTCACAAAATTTTCGTAAAATAAGACATGTCTAAACATTTGTCATAACTTTTATGACAATCTAATGATGGTGCCGTTGTATGTATTAATATTCCAACATAGCCGACAATTACGACCACTAATGCTTTATTTGTGATAGAGTAGTATTACTATTTCATAATCCTATGTTCCTGGTTTCTCGCCTGGATCAGTGAAAATATACATGACTATGATAAAGGAAAACAGAATCATCAGTTAAAATTTGTTGCAAATATTTCTGGTCCCCTTCTGTCAAAACTGCGCATGCCTCTACTTGTAGTTTTTGTATTTGTGTATATATACCACGTGTTTCATTCTTTTTACCTTTGGCGCACAGGAAATAAATTGTTGATAAAAAAACTTTAAACTATTATAATATAATAGAAAACAGCAATTGGGATCCCATTAACCGGTTTACACCGTCACATTGTTGTGCCTATCCCAAGACCGGGTCTGGATTTCTAACGTCATAGTCTTGATTTTTTGTGTTCAGTGAGTTAAGCTGAAAGGTGATTGTTTGCTTACCACTGACATAGTTGGTATCAGTGGAATTGTTGACATCCATGTTTAAACTATTGACCATCATTAACTTGTCGTGTTTTCCTCTGATCCTTCTAAACATATTAAGAGTTATCTGATCTGTATTACATAGTTGTGTACTTACCCATTCTTAGCGAAGTTTGACCAATACAACATTAGTTGAGTAGCCAAACCCTTTTCCTCCGATGACAAAGGGAACATCATAAATTCAAATACCAATTCGTCACCATGTCCTGCACCACTAAACCATGGAGGCACCACATTTAAAACCAATGACTTTGGTGATGGTCTAGAAAACATATACTGATACCTCTTTGAGTTTGTCTTCGATTGGTCATGTAAACGTAATGCACGGAAAGCAGGATAGTGAAAATAATAATCTGAATGGGCATTCACTATGTCCATACTAAGCTGGAACGGATCTGGAGACTTGCCATAATATTCGCAAGCGGCTTTTCCTACACGTGTATCATTATAATCAAGTGTAAAATCGGGTGCGAGATAATCACATAAAACACGTCTGGGCATGCCATCAGACATGTTAAATCCGTACGAATATTGTAGTCGTAGTGCCAATCTTACAAACAAGGAACCTTCGGACGAAACAGTCCCTATAATGACATCAATAGACTGAAAGAATAAATTAGCCTCGGAGTTAACATCATCCAATAGATTGATTGGAACATCAGTGAGTAGTTCCCCATCCACGACTGGATTATAAAGCATATCCCCGTCTAAAGTTAAAAATAAATCAGCTGATAGCCCCTTCATACATTGTACTAATAGTGTTGTGTTACTAAATGGACAATTCAATTTGGTGCCAAGTCTTGACAGCGATTTCGTGCTACTTACAGAAAATCTTGGTACATATGCAGTCCCACTTTGTTGTATTGCTCTTTGAAACAAACCTTTATTGGTGGGCATCAGACAAAGCAAGCCGACGCTTACGGCCCCTGCAGATTCCCCAAATATGGTTATTGACTGGCTGTTACCCCCAAAATGTTCAATATTGTCCTGAACCCATCGAATAGCCATTATCTGATCCCACAATCCATAATTTCCTTTCGCAACAGAATCACCCGTGCTGAAAAATCCATTCACACCTAAACGGTAGTTAATGGTAACCACAATTACACTTCCGGTTTCCGCTAGGTATGATCCATCATACAGCATGCCTTGTCCTCCCTGAAATCCTCCTCCATGTATCCACACCATCACAGATTTTTTACTATTACAAGATATATTAAACGGAACATATATATTCAGGTGCAAGCAATCCTCAGAGATGTTCTGATTCTGAAGTAGATCCTTTTCCATTCCTAATGTTTGGTAACAAGATGGTCCGAACTTTGTTGCATCCAAAGTTCCTGCCCATATTCCATATTTCTCTGGTTTTTCAAACCTTAAATTTCCTATTGGTGGCTTTGCAAATGGAATTTTCCGGAACTCAAAGACGTCATTATTTTCGACATCTCTGACAATACCTTTGATTCCACCTAACGGTGTCTGTAAAGTGATATATCCAGATCCATTAGAACGCGTATCAGTGCATTGGTTGATTTGTTGAATATCTCTTGACCAGAAATTTACTCTATCCTCATGTAAATGACTTCCGGTTGTAATGGTAAAGTCCAGGTTGATGTACTTCTCACTTAACGTATCATAGGCTTCCCAGTGTGGTAAAGCAGGCCCATTCGGGTCTCTGAAAATACAAAAAAAAACTATGCAGCGGGAAAGATATCGTAATGATTCCGTATCTCTATATGTTCTTCATTTTAAAAAATATATTTGTAAATATCTGTATAATACCATTGTAAATCTTTCTATATATCTGTTACCACCATCTTGGGTATCGGTATACATGTATGGTACGATACAAATTATATTCTACCCACTGGCAATTCACCAGATTTTTTCACAAGAGTAACATCACATGTATCATTAGTGGAACAAGAACTGGCACTCTTCCGGAGCACACGAGTTTACCCGGGTTCTTTTGTGGGATTCGTATTGCTCAATCTTTGTTTTTATGTGTAGTGTCTAGTAGATCATTGCTATTTTGGCTATCCTGTTTAGGCACTTTGGTTTTATTGCTCCCAAAAAACTTTAAATTATTCGGATTTCCAATCTTTCGAATCTTTCGATTTTGAGCGTACCGGATGAAGGTTATTTCAGAAACGCCTCTTGCGCCCTAAACTTGATATCCACGTTTTTATTATCTTATTGTCATTTTCTATCGTTGGCCATTGTATTTTAAATCCCTCGATTTACGGCTTCTGATTACCCTTTTGGTAACTACCAGACTTCTTGTTTTACCCACTAACAATTTAGGTAATGCCAATATCTATATTTCCAGTTAAATTAGAATTGACTATATTATCATGATTACACCTCATAGGACTCGATCATTAGTTTTATGTGTATTGTGTTGTAGATCGTTGTTTGTCCTTTTGTATTTTTTCTTTTGGATATTGTGTTGTCTGTTCTTTGATTTACGGATTATGAGTATCCCCTTTGTTATCTTCAAATTTTTCTTGAATATAAAACGGTGGAGTCAACATTGCTAGTGCATTTATTAATTTTCCAATTAAAATATTTTCCTGATGTCATACAATTACTTTTAAGACTCCATAGTTATTTCTTTAGTTCTTGAATTTATATTTGAACTATGACCTTTAACTATTTTAGCATTAGAACTTGTCATTAATATTTTAGTACTTGCGAGCATCGACCACCGGCTGAACGTCCCAAGTAAACTTTAAGTTTCAAAACTTTCGTCTTACCATCACCCCATGGAATTCACACGACCATACTACATAATTAATACGACTCTTTACAGTAAATTATATTAATAAAGAAAATATCAACTCATTTATACGAGTAACTGATCATTTTCTGTAAAGAGCAAGAAGAGTTTGAAGATATTAAAGTGGCAATCAGAATCCGTATATCGAAGAAGAACAGACAACACAATGGCCAAAAGAAAAAGTACAAAAGCACAAACAACGATCATCAAAGCATACATATAAAACTAAAGATCGAGTAACATGAACTCCAAAACATACAGGGGGTGTACTCAGGGGTTCTGGAAGGGTAAGCATTTCCTGCTCCACTGGTGACACCCGTCGTGTTAATCTAGTTACAAACCCGGTGATAAGTGATGAACATGGAAAGGAACGGGAAGCGGCGTTGTATATATTGACACTGCAACAGAGTCGACTATTACGACCACTAATGCTTTTTTTTGTTATAGAGTAGTACCACTATTTCATATTCCTATGTTCCTGGTTTCTCCCCTGGATCAGTGAAAATAGACATGACTATGATAAAGGAAATCAGAATCATCAGTTAAAATTTGCTACAAATATTTCTGGTCCCCTTCTGTCATAACTGCGCATGCCTCTACTTGTAGTTTTTGTATTTGTGTATATATACCACGTGTTTCATTCTTTTTACCTTTGGCGCACAGGAAATAAATTGTTGATAAAAAAACTTTAAACTATTATAATATAATAGAAAACAGCAAGTGGGATCCCATTAACCGGTTTACACCGTCACATTGTTGTGCCTATCCCAAGATCGGGCCTGGATTTCTAACGTCATAGTCGTGATTTTTTGTATTCAGTGAGTTAAGCTGAAAGGTGATTGTTTGCTTACCACTGACATAGTTGGTATCAATGGAATTGTTGACATCCATGTTTAAACTATTGACCATCATTAACTTGTCGTGTTTTCCTCTGATCCTTCTAAATATATTTAGAGTTATCTGATCTGTATTACATAGTTGTGTACTTACCCATTCTTAGCGAAGTTCGACCAATACAACATTAGTTCAGTAGCCAAACCCTTTTCCTCCGATGACAAAGGGAACATCATAAATTCAAATACCAATTCGTCACCATGTCCTGCACCACTAAACCATGGAGGCACCACATTTAAAATGAATGACTTTGGTGATGGTCTAGAAAACATATACTGATACCTCTTTGAGTTTGTCTTCGATTGGTCATGTAAACGTAATGCACGGAAAGCAGGATAGTGAAAATAATAATCTGAATAGGCATTCACTATGTCCATACTAAGCTGGAACGGATCTGGAGACTTGCCATAATATTCGCAAGCGGCTTTTCCCACACGTGTATCATTATAATCAAGTGTAAAATCAGGTGCGAGATAATCACATAAAACACGTCTGGGCATGCCATCAGACATATTAAATCCGTACGAATATTGTAGTGGTAGTGCCCTCCCTACAAGCAAGGAACCTTCTGACGAAACAGTACCTATAATGACATCAATAGACTGAAAGAATAAATTAGCCTCGGAGTTAACATCATCCAATAGATTGATTGGAACATCAGTGAGTAGTTCCCCATCCACGACTGGACTATAAAGCATATCCCAGTCTAAAGTTAAAAATAAGTCAGCTGATAGCCCCTTCATACATTGTACTAATAGTGTTGTGTTACTAAATGGACAATTCAATTTGGTGCCAAGTCTTGACAGCGATTTCGTGCTACTTACAGAAAATCTAGGTAAATATGCAGTCCCACTTTGTTGTATTGCTCTTTGAAACAAACCTTTATTAATGGGCATCAGACAAAGCAAGCCAACGCTTATGGCCCCTGCAGATTCCCCAAATACGGTTATTGACTGGCTGTTACCCCCAAAATGTTCAATATTGTCCTGAACCCATCGAATAGCCATTATCTGATCCCACAATCCATAATTTCCTTTCGCAACAGAATCACCCGTGCTGAAAAATCCATTCACACCTAAACGGTAGTTAATGGTAACCACAATTACACTTCCGGTTACCGCTAGGTATGATCCATCATACAGCATGCCTTGTCCTCCCTGAAATCCTCCTCCATGTATCCACACCATCACAGATTTTTTACTATTACAAGATATATTAAACGGAACATATATATTCAGGTGCAAGCAATCCTCAGAGATGTTCTGATTCTGAAGTAGATCCTTTTCCATTCCTAATGTTTGGTAACAAGATGGTCCGAACTTTGTTGCATCCAAAGTTCCTGCCCATATTCCATATTTCTCTGGTTTTTCAAACCTTAAATTTCCTATTGGTGGTTTTGCAAATGGAATTTTCCGGAACTCAAAGACGTCATTATTTTCTACATCTCTGACAATACCTTTGATTCCACCTAACGGTGTTTGTAAAGTGATATATCCAGATCCATTAGAACGCGTATCAGTGCATTGGTGAATTTGTTGAATGTCTCTTGACCAGAAATTAATTCTATCCTGATATAAATTACTTCCGGTTGTAATGGTAAAGTCCAGGTTGATGTACTTCTCATTTAGCGTATCATAGGCTTCCCAGTGTGGTAAAGCAGGCCCATTCGGGTCTCTGAAAATACAAAAAAGAATATGCAGCGGGAAAGATATCGCAATGATTCCGTATCTCTATTTGTTCTTCATTTTAAAAAATGTATTTGTAAATATCTGTATAATTAAAGTTTGTTTTTGCCCGCAAAAACGTATGTCTCCCCTCGTCCCACAAACTGTAGTCTGTTTAGGTAACAAATAAAATTAAGCTTCAATGAATAACAAAACAAACTGTTTTTAATCCATGAAACACAAAAACAAATTGATCAAAAGTGCTAAAGCAAGGGTTACAGGTACTATTCCATTTTGTCTTGGCAAAGTTCCTCATTCCAGAAAATTGCTCAGCCTATGACCAATGATTTTAAAGGAGTTCTAAAATTCCAAATTCAATGGATTGGTGATGAAAAACCTTTTCAGGGAAATAGTGACATTATGATAGTCTCTTGTACATATACATATATAGGGAGTGGATGTGGTCGAGTGGTCTAGGGCGCTGGACGTAAGGCTAAGCGAATGGTGCTGCAGTGTATCAATGGTGTGGGTTCAAATCCCGTCGAGGGAAGAACAAAAATTTGACAGCTCTAAAATCTAATTCTAACACTGTTTGGTTTAATTTTCAGACGTATATATATATATATATAAATATATATATTTATATACAAGTTTCAGTAAGGGTTATTACACTAGAGTGTTTGCAAATAACAGTGTCCACTTAAAATGAGTAATATCTGAATATATTTATAAAATGATTCTACTGAAGTTGTTGCATATCTACAGAATTATATGTCATATCATGGTAGCTGTAATAAATTGGCACTACACCAGCTTGTTGAGCATTCAAATGTCGAGTGTAAATATGATCTAGGCACGTCAGTTTACGAGTAGTAGAAGATTTTATATTCTGTTTAAAAGCAGAAAATGTGCGTGTGATTACATCATCTTTTCTGGATAAAAGGTGCACATTGGAATCACCCATGACTATTTGTGGAATGCCAGGTGTCAAGTCTTTCAAGAGACGATTTAGCGCATCACAGAAATACTTCACTGGTAGATCTGGTGGTCTGTAAATATTGATAACGAAGATCTGAGGAGATTTGACATGCACAGCTACACATTCTATTCCATATTTGATCGTAGTATATTTCGGTAAATTTTTAAGTTCAAAGGGGCATAACTCCCACAAAATTTGGGCGATCACAATTTCATGGTAATATGCACAACTACATATGGTGTCCTTACTACCTACCAAGTTTCATGAAATTCTGTTCAGTAGTTTCAGAAGAATTGCGCTGACAAACTGTGTGACGAACAGACGGACGGACAGGACAAAAACAATATGTCTCCCCACCAAAGTGGGGGGAGACATGATACCATTGTAAGTCTTTCTATATATCGGTTACCACCATCCTGAGTATCGGTATACATGTATGGTACGACACAAATCATGTTATACCCACTGGCAATTCACCAGATTTTTTCACAACAGTAACATTACATGTATCATTAGTGGAACAAGAACTGGCACTCTTCCGGAGTACACGAGTTTACCCGGGTTCTTGTGTGGGGTTCGTATTGCTCAATCTTTGTTTTTATGTGTAGTGTCTAGTAGATCATTGTTATTTTGGCTATCCTGTTTAGGCACTTTGGTTTTATTGCTCCCAAAAAACTTTAAATTATTCGGATTTCCAATCTTTCGAATCTTTCGATTTTGAGCAAGCGCTTCTTGCGCCCTAAACTTGATATCTACGTTTTTATTATCTTATTGTCATTTTCTATTGTTGGCCATTGTATTTTAAATCCCTCGATTTACGGCTTCTGATTACCATTTTGGTAACTACCAGACTTCTTGTTTTACCCACTAACAATTTAGGTAATGCCAATATCTATATTTCCAGTTAAATTAGAATTGACTATATTATCATGATTACACCTCATAGGACTCGATCATTAGTTTTATGTGTATTGTGTTGTAGATCGTTGTTTGTCCTTTTGTTCTTTTTCATCTGGCCCTTGTGTAGCCTGTTCTTCAATTTACGGATTCTGAGTACCCCTTTGGTATCTCCAAATTCTTCTTGGATATAAAAAGCTGGAGTCAACATGGCAAGTGCTTTTGATAATGTTCCACTTAAAATATTTTTTTGACGTCATACAATTACTTTTAAGACTCCATAATTATTTCTTTTTTATTTGTATTTGAACTTTAGCCTTTAGCTATTTTAACCTTATAATTTTTTAATACTTTGGTACTTGCGAGCATCAACCACCGGCTGAACGTCCTAAGTCTACTTTAAGTTTCAAAACGTTCGTCTTACCATCAGGCCACGGAATTCATACGAGTATACTACATAATTAATACGACTCTTTACAGTAAATTATATTAATAAAGAAAATATCAACTCAATTCTACGAGTAACTGTTCAATTTTTAAAGAGCAAGCTAGTGAATATATCGCTAGTAATTACAAATCAGCAGACCATAGGTGAACAATTGGAACATTTGAAATTTAGCAGAGTGTGTGTGTTCGTTTTTGCTTTGCAATCTAATCGGGCTTTCTAAATATTATAGAAAAAATAAAAGTCAAATAAATGCACTCTTTAGATGAAAATGCATTAAGTAAGAACATAAGCTCCTACTTCTAGATTCGTAGCAAGAATGTGCGGTGTATTTACATTACGTAACTCCATGTCACTCTTAGCATCAATAATTGTGATCACTGCGAAATGAATGAAATACGGTTTAAATGGTATTCAACATCCATAGCGATAAAAATGATAAAAATAGTTTGAATATACCAAAGGGGTAGGTATTCAGAAGCCGTAAATCGAAGAAGGACAAACAATGCAATGGTCAAACGAAAAAGGATAAAGGGACACACGACGATCTACAAAACACTACACATCGAAATTGAATAGTTCGCGCGCTACACGAACACCACTGAAAACCAGGCGATGCGGAAAGGAGCAATAAGCTTAAATATCAATATATTACACCACACATTGCTCAGTATAAATATGAGGAAATATGCACAATCGATGATAACCGATGATAATTATAATATTTAGCATGTTGTAGTATGAAACCGGTTATTGTTCTATTCACATGTCCAGTGATAACAGTTAAATAATAAACTACTAATGTAAACTGAGGTACAAATTGCTAACAACAATATAAAAACAAACAAGATATGGAGAAACCCTCTACAAACTTTCTCAACCATTTAACACCATTTATCTTTAAAATCAATGTAAATCTTTGTTTACAGAAGTAATAAAATACAAACAAATCAGTAGCTAAAATAACCCTATAAATAATACACAAATATTTGTTGAGGTCAATGTTTACTGGTGCATGGCATTGATGTCATTTAAGTGATCTGGGGCTAGTTTTACGAAGCTGTCTTATGACAAAGATTGATTCGATTTAAATATGTCTTACAACAAAAGTACTGTCTCAATTCGTTTCACAAAATTGTCGTAAAATAAGACATGTCTAAATATTTGTCATAACTTTACGACAAATTAATGATGGCGGCGTTGTATATAATATTGCAACATAGCCGACAATTACGACCACTAATGCTTTTTTGTGATAGAGTTGTACCACTATTTCATAATCCTATGTTCTTGATTTCTCCCCTGGATCAGTGAAAATAGACATGTCATAATCATCAGCTAAGATTTGTTACATATATGTGTTGTCCTCTTCTGTTAGAACTGTACATGCCTCTACTTGCATCCTTTTTTCACTCACGTAGATGTACCCCTTGTTTCCTTCTCCTTACCTTTTGCACACAGAAAGTAAATTGATGATTAAAAACTTAAAATTTTATAAAATAATATAATTTTAAAAAAAAACAAAAAACAAATGGGATCCCATTAACCGGTCTACTCCGCCACCTTCTTTGTGCCTGTCCCCAACCAGGACCTGGATTTCCAAATTCATATGTCGGTCGTTTTATGTTTTCAGTGAGTTAAGAAGAGTTTGAAAACACCAAAGGAGTAATCAGAATCTGTAAATCTGAGAGGTGATTGTTTGCTTAGTTGATATTAGTGGAATTGGTGAAATTGTTACAATTGCTGTTTAAGCTTTCGCTTCATAGTATTTGATCACCCTCACTCTGTCGTGTTTTGCTCTGATCTCTCTAAGCATATTAAGAGTTATCTGCTCTTCTATAACATTGTTGAGTACTTACCCATTCTTAGCGAAGTTTGACCAATACAACATTAGTTCAGTAGCGAAATCCTTTTCCTCCGATGACAAAGGGAACATCATAAATTCAAATACCAATTCGTCACCATGTCCTGCACCACTAAACCACGGAGGCACCACATTTAACATAAATGACTTTGGTGATGGTCTAGAAAACATATATTGATACCTATTTGAGTTTGTCTTCGCTTGGCCATGTAAGCGTAACGCACGTAAAGCAGGATAGTGAAAATAATAATCTGAATAGGCATTCACTATGTCCATACTAAGCTGGAACGGATCTGGAGACTTTCCATAAAATTCGCAAGCGGCTTTTCCCACACGTGTATCATTATAATCAAGTGTAAAATCAGGTGCGAGATAATCACATAAAACACGTCTGGGCATACCATCAGACATGTTAAATCCGTACGAATATTGTAGTGGTAGTGCCAACCCTACAAGCAAGGAACCCTCTGACGAAACAGTCCCTATAATGACATCAATAGACTGAAAGAATAAATTAGCCTCGGAATTAACATCATCCAATAGATTGATTGGAACATCAGTGAGTAGTTCCCCATCCACGACTGGATTATAAAACATATCCCAGTCTAAGGTTAAAAATAAGTCAGCTGATAGCCCTTTCATACATTGTACTAATAGTGTTGTGTTACTAAATGGACAATTCAATTTGGTGCCAAGTCTTGACAGCGATGTGGTACTACCTACAGAAAATCTTGGTACATATGCAGTCCCACTTTGTTGTATTGCTCTTTGAAACAAACCTTTATTGATGGGCATCAGACAAAGCAAGCCGACGCTTATGGCTCCTGCAGATTCCCCAAATATAGTTATTGACTGGCTGTTACCACCAAAGTATTCAATATTGTCCTGAACCCATCGAATAGCCATTATCTGATCCCACAATCCATAATTTCCTTTCGCAACAGAATCACCCGTGCTGAAAAAGCCATTCACACCTAAACGGTAGTTAATGGTAACCACAATCACACTTCCGGTTACCGCTAGATATGATCCATCATACAGCATGCCTTGTCCTCCCTGAAATCCTCCTCCATGAATCCATACCATAACAGATCGTTTGTTGGTAGTGTTTAAGTCATAAGGAACATACATATTAAGATGTAAGCAATCTTCAGAAATAGTTGTATTCGGTACAATGGATTGAAATGATAAAACCTGAATACAAGAAGGCCCAAACCGTGTGGCATCAAGTGTGTCTTTCCATGGTCCAAACTTCTCTGGTTTTTCAAATCTAAGATTTCCTACTGGAGGTTTTGCAAATGGGATTTTTCTAAATTCATAAACTTTACTACCAAGCACAGATCTGTGTATGCCTGTTATATTTCCAAGTCCTGTGGTTATTGTTGTGTGGTCTTGACAATAGACTACATACCACAAAAAGAGCTTTATTGTGATAACCGTCTGTATGACGACTAATTTATTCATCTAAAATACAAGAAACAAAATTGTTAATACTATATATCTTATGCAATATACAAGACAAAATACGATATAATTTCTATTGTGATCATAATTATTTGTTTTGCAATTACAAATGTAGATATATAATTTAGTATGCAAGACGCGTTTCTAGAATAATCTTTATCAGGTACGCTTAGAGTCAAAAGATTGGAAAACCAACTAATCTAAAAGTCTTTCGGCGCAAATAAGCCACATACCATAAAACATAGATCAAAACTCGCCTATGGTAACCTATATAAGACCTTGCGATTTAATACATATACAAAATATGAAGGCATTTGGGTCTTCAAAACATGTTTTGCACTAATAAAGTTGCATGATGAAAAATAATTAGTTACCCTTGTGGTCAAAGGCTACACTCACAGTAGTTTCATTCTTATGTGTGACGCTACGTAATTTCCTATGCATGCAAATTATGAAGACATTCAACATTCAAACAAAAATTTCTACCTCTGACAATTTGGAAGATAAAAATATCAATTACTTTACTTAGTCAAGGAGCTATGTCACAGTGAGAACATTTTTATATGCGTCATGTTCTAATACCCATTTATCCATTTAAAATATGAATGTAGTACTATTAAATAAAATGATCAGACCTTGTGATCAATATCACCGTGACCTCAATTTCATAGGAGACACTCCGTCATGCTCAAATACAAATACATACAAAATATACAGGCAATGGGCCTTAAGACAAAAACGTGCTTTTATTTACGGATTCTGATTACCTCTTTAGTATCTTCAAACTTTTCTTCTGCTCTGAGAAATAATTAATTATTTGACCCTAGTTGTGGTAATTGGTCAAGGTCACAGTAGACTCATATTTATACGCAACACTCGGCATGCCATAATACATATTAAATATAAAGCACTGGGTGTTAAGACAATAAAAGGACTACATAGATGAAAATGTAAAATAAAAAAAAAGTATTTGACATTGGTAAAGGCGAAGGTCACATTGACTTTATTCTTATATATGACACTCCGCCATGTCATAATACATATACATGCACATCATGGGACTGTCCCTTAAGTTTGGTCTAGGCAAAGTTGTATGATAAGAATCTATTAATTGAGCTTGTATTAAAAGTTCAAGGTAACAGTGATCTCATCCTGAAGATAGCCAAAATATTGCTAGCTTAACGACAAATAACAAGCAATCGACTAGTGATTTTCAAAAACTAATTCTACAAAAACAAACTCTTATTTGCCAAAAATGCATAAGAAAATTTCTATATATTAGTAAGCAATATGAATATTTAATATTCCCCTAATATTTACAATTATTCAGACCCCTGTATAACTCTCCCTAATGACAGGACCTTAATACATTAGTGTCTCGTGTATGGAAATGTCAGTTTCTTGTACATAATACTGGTAACAGCTCATAATGATCAACATCTTAGTAGGAGTGCATGGTCGTTGGTTTTTTTTCGAAGTAAGGCAAACGTGTCCTATACCCTACGCATTATCTATCCTTTCATCAAAACACAAGTCCATAGCATAGACCCACCCTTGTGTCAGCTCTTTGCCACTTTATTTATTGTTCGTAATCTTGTTCGCGGCATGAGTGTAGCTAATATACTGATAACTTATAAACAAAATAATAAATAAATCATAAATATTCCGTTGGTTCCTGGTAGTATACCATATACAAATATTATAACCTTTTATGTAGCCGTCGTGACCGTGATCGTATGGTAGTTGGATTTACAACTACCTATGCAATCAGTGCCTATCACCACTGATGTTGTGAGTTCGAATCTCGATCAGGGCGAGGTGCTCAACATTATGTGTGATGAAGTTTATCAGTGACTTGCGACAGGTCGGTGGTTTTCTTCCTCCACGAATAAAACTGACCATCACGATATAGCTGAAATATTGTTGAAAGTGGCGTTAAACACCATCAAACAAACAAACATATAACATTTTACAATAATAAATCTGAAGGTGATAATTGACTTACCTTTGAAGTTTTAAAGCATTTCTTTCGGCAAAACTTATGGTCAATCGAAAGGTGAATATCGAGGACATTTAAAGTTGGTTGTTTCCTTTTAAGTATATAGGTAGTTTACAATAGTAATGCAAACAAAACTAGCTTTGACTGACGTTAAAAATATATAACCATTACTTAGTGGATTGGCAAATAAGGAGATCTACGATGAATTATATTTTTGTTTACTTCGTAACTAGTATTAATATTTACTTTTAGTTAAAGAGGCATTAGCTACGATTTTGACCCAGAAAATTATATGTTTTGGAAATTGGTAAATAGCTTTAAAATGATGAAATAAAGGTAAATATTTCACATTAAACAGCTTATCGTACCACTTTTTGCCTTTTGAGAACAAAAATTATCATCGATTTATTATTTCATTGCAAGCAAATAATTTGACCTCGCTTTCTCCGTATGCAACTAGTGACAGGTAAAAACGAATAATTTGTATTTTGTCGCTTATTAACTGCAAACTTGCATGGTTCTTTGTCCGTAGTTAACGCCGACTAAAAGCAGATTCACAGAAGATAAGAAATAAGTGCATTGTTTTACTGATTTAATGACGATTCGGCAAACCCCGTAAACAATGCCGATAATTAATAAGATGGCGTCCATTTCTTGATCGATCACAAAACACGAGCAGTTGCACCTTTTTCCCCTGATGCGCGTACATTTCATAACATTTATAAGTTACAGAAACACGTTTTATTAAGGCATCAATCATATCTGATAGTTTTTATGGGTAACAAAAATTTACGATTTTGGCAGATAATGCCCCTTTAAATTAGAAATGTGTAGTCATTAGTGCCTGTTTTTGACATGTTTAACATAAATATACTTTCCATTTACCTTTATGTTTCTTTATAAACAAAGGTACCCCTTGTTCTTGGGATCATGGCTGTAAATCTGTTATGTCCATTGCTATAAGTATTCGCAGTATTGTTATCCTTGGTAAACTCACAATGTTTGTGTAAATTTTCAATTGTTGCAGCTTGTAGAAATGTTTTGATTATAATTTCATATATTCAAATTCATAATATCCCACAACAAAAGTTGGGATGCTTCAACGAAACTCGCAATATGATGTCACACCCAAATTCCTGTCTTACAAGCTAACGGCTGTCATGTCATATAGTTTATATGCGTCAATATATCATATAAACGTCTGCTCTCTTCATAGTTGTCAAGCTAGTATTGAAACTAGGAGCAATAGCTGATTTCTTTATTCGTATGAAGCGAACTTCATGCAATGTCCTCGACAATAAGCTAGCAGACTGCTTCAATTTCCCGCTTAGGTTAAAAAGATGATGTCCTGTCACAGAATAATTCCAAGTTTTGTTGACTATGTTTACAACGTTATCATAAAAGAATGTTATAATGTTACTGATATCTTCAATGTAAAAACGACTCGATTTTGTAATCAGACATATCATTGCTTGCTTGCGCATCAGTATGCTGTCTCCGCATGTACAAGTTTCTATACTAGCAAAAAAAAATGCGGCGACGACGATTGCCACTAGTGGAGCAGCAACCACTCACCCTTCCGGAGCACCTGAATTCATCCCCCGGTTTTTTTGTGGGGGTTATTGCTCTTTGCACAATCTTTAGGGGGAAATCGTGGTCGTGATCTTTTAATAATTAACTTTACAACTACCTATGCAATCAGTGTCTTTCACCACTGCACTGTAAGTTCGACTCCCGTTCAAGGCGACATGTGCTCCGCATATATTTATATAATAAAGTCTGTCCGTAACTTGTGGCAGGTCGATAGTTTTCTCCGGGTACTCCGTTTTCCTCCACCAATATAACTGACCGCCTCGATATAACTGAAATATTGTTGAAAGTGGCGTTAAACCCCATAATCCTTAACCCAAATTTTGTGTTTTCTGTGTAATGTTTTATAGATCATTGTTTTTTGTTGTTGTCCTTTTTATTTTCACCATTGTATTGTCTGTCCTTCTTGCAGATTCTGATTACCCCCCTTTTGTATCTTCAAACTTTTCTTACAGAAGTTATATTAACATAACACGAACAATATCGGAAAGCGCCACGCATATACATGTAGTAAGTACATAATAGATCATGAGATACATTTGATTTATAATTAAGCGTCGATGATGAATTTCTTGTTCCTTAAATGGATATTGTCTACCAGCTGCGTAATTTTTTCATACCCATAATTATTGTCGATTTCCGTACTGACCTTCATAAAATGAAGATTAAACACAGAATTATTGATGAATACGCTCCGAAACGTTGTTTTTTCGACTAAAAAAGCTGACCATCGTTACCGGAAGCTAATTAATTATGCACTGACCTGGGCGAGGCCAACTCTATTTATTTATCTATTTTTATGTCAGTATGCTGCAGCATGGATATTGTGGTAAGTTTCTATAAAAGTTGAGGAAAAAAGCTATTTGCGAACCGATTGTATCTAAAAGACGTAGAATAAATAATTTCTGTATCAGGAATAGATTTTCTTTGATGAAAACTACATGCCTTAACAAATTCAGCCGATATTTCCACGATATTCATTGAAAACATGCCAGGAGGCACCCTATGGGGACAAGCTCAACTACGTATTTTCGATCGGAAATTTTTGCCGGCGTTAAAAATAACTAAATTAGTTTTTTTCTTCTTATAAGTTAATGAAGTTGTTCCCCGAGATTTTGATACACGTGTTAAATTAATTTATTTTAGCCAGTTTACCGACAATATGAAAACAGAGACATACATGTAGAACACAGTGAAATACATGTCTGATGAAAACGAATGACCTAGCCAGTGTTGTTTTATTTGTTAATTGACTGGAATGTTTCAGAGAAATTTGGGCTGGATTAGAAACAAAAGAGACCTTACTTCTAGTTCCACAAGACAGTTGCTGCAAAATAATATGGGACTGACCATTTACCTTGAAGGGGGCTATGTCACGTTTTTTCGCCGTAGAAATGTTTTTTTCAGACGCCTCAGAAATCATATTTTCTTATTTTCCGGCGAAGTGCCAATCTAATTAAAACAAGGTGAACTGTGATCTAATGCTCACTTATGATACCCCTGCCACTTCCCATGATATGGGGTACCTATATGAAGCTTGTGACCAAATACCAGATTTCTGCCATCAATAGTTGTTGAGAAAAATGTGCATATATGTTCAATGTGGATAAAAACCAACAAAGTCGGCAAACAGGAAGTAGGAATCTGATGGTTCCAAAAACGCTTCCGACGATATGGCATACCTATGTGAAGCTTGTGACCAAATATCAGATTTCTGCCATCAATAGTTGCTGAGAAAAATGTGACGAAAAATATTTTGGAAGGACGGACGGAGGTAAAACAGTATACCCCCCTCCCCATTCGGGGAGCGGGGGTATAATTAGATCTAAAATAGGGAGCAAGTGCGTAGATCTAATTTTAATTAGATTGGCGAAGTGCTGGAATAATTTTTTTTCTTCAAAATTGTGTATATGATTATACTGTGAAAACGTCAAGTCGGAATATATTTTTTTCTCCTGTCCAGCCAAATTTTTTTCTTCAAGATTCAGAATCAAAATAATTTTTAGGAAAATAAACATAAAATTAAAATTGAATAGCTTGAGGGGTAAATTGATAATAAAACTGTGGTCATAAGAAAGTCCCACGAGAAAATCTTTCCTTCCAAAATAAGACTTTTTTTTATTTCTCTAAACTGAATTTGTGCAAACTATTTCACTTATAATGAATTATATTTCTTTTTTAAATAGAGCTCATTTTTCTAGATGAATGTATAACCATCTGTCTTTACTCTGTTTTTATTAAATCTCTTGTCTTTATTACAGGACTTTGATCCGATTGTCCTTGATGAGGCAGTGTTGGGGGTTGCTAGAATGTTTCGAGAGGAACTTGTATTAATGCCCCATGACGAGGATTACAACAGATCCAATAGGTGTGCAGCCTACCGCCAGTATACCATTTGGGCACATGGCCGACTTGGAGCTGGGGTCAGACGTGTGATCCCAAGCTGTTGTACTTGGAAAATTAGGAACAAGTATCTTGATCTATATGGACAATACAAGGGTTTCATTCCTAGATGATTTAATTAAAACTTGTTCATGAAATATTTTGTATTTTATCCCATATACCCTAATGATAAAGTTTACCACTTGCTTCCCTAT
Source organism: Bathymodiolus brooksi (assembly GCA_963680875.1). Lineage (NCBI taxonomy): Eukaryota > Metazoa > Mollusca > Bivalvia > Mytilida > Modiolidae > Bathymodiolus > Bathymodiolus brooksi. The sequence continues at coordinate 55,854,507 of OY804579.1, forward strand.
GGTCGGTGGTTGTCCGGGTACTCTGGCTTCCTCCACCACTAAAACTGGTCGCCATGATATAGCTGAAATATTGCTGAAAGTGGCGTTAAAACACCAAAAATAAAAAATAAATCAACCCTAATGAGTTATTAATTTCACAAGTTGGTCAGTTGGAATTGTAAATTTAATTTGAAAGTTTTGCCATCTTATTATTATTTTTTGTTCTATCAGCACTGACAACTTCTTCTAAAATGGACTGACAGTCTTTTATATAATTCAAAATCAAACTTGGCAGAGATGTTTTCTATGAGGTCCTACACAAGAGTTGTTACATTTGTGCAGATTCGTCAAAAAACATGGCCACCATGTGACTTTGAAAATTCTGATTGGTCGATTTTCAAGAAACTTCCTCAAGAACCGCTGAAGGGATTGAATTGAAATCTGGTAAATATGTTCCTATGAATGTCTTTAACATGTGTTGTTACTGTTTGCGCCATTTGAAAATTCAAAATGGCCACCAGCGGAGGTCAAAGTTTGCATTGAAACCCTATGGGAAACAACATTTTCATCTTCTTCTTGAGAACTGCCAAACAGAATTTAACCAAACTTGGCAGAGATGTTTCTTGTGAGGTCCTAAAAAGTTGTCCTGGTTTGTACTAATTAGACCAACACACTGAGTGCTATCATTATTGTGCATTGGACAATTTGTAATGCCCATTATCCTGACTTGGGTACTTTTCTGCTCTAAATGTGCAGAACTTCTGTTAGACCAGGAAAAACAAAGAGTGACAATCTAAATTTATTTTATGCGACAATATAGTCAATTGTTTTGTCTTGGTCTTCAAATCTGGATTTCTGAGATGCTACAATATCATCCAGAGTTGGAGGTTGTGGAATTAGTGCAAGATGGACCGAGATTCTTCTGGGATCATCTACTTCCAACTGCACACGTTAATTCATTCCTTCATTATCTTGCAGTCTCATACAAATGATGACCCTTAATAGTCTTGGAACATAGGAATATGACTTGTCAGCTTTAACAGGCTGCACAGACCACCTAGCTGTCTTTTTGTTGTAACTTCTCTGCCACCTGAAGTAGAAAAATACATACAATGTAATTCACAAGAATAAAACAATAGAATTGAGATTATGATCTATGGAGCCCTAACTTTCAATTCAAGATGAATGTCTTGAATGTATAGTGAATGACAAAGTAAACATATCATTACAAGTCCAATTTATGAAGGATTTGAGTGATTTGTAGACAGATTTTAGGTTGTGGTCATCCCCCAAGAAGTTCTACAGCAGGCATCACGAGCTGGTCAATGGATACAGGGTGTCTGTTACCCAAATCAGACCTGATCTTCATTTGTTGTTGATGTCTTTCCCTTCATCGGATGGGACTTCTACCGGACTTGACCATGGACAACGCAGTGGGTTTGCGACTTTCGATTGACCCTTCTGAAGCCTATGATCAAATATCAGATTGCTGCCATAAATAATTACTGAGAAAAATGTTATGAACATCTTGGGACGAACGGACGGACAGAGGTAAAACAGTATACCCCCCCCCCTTCCAGTGGAGCGGGGGTATAATAAAGCTTCTATGACATATGATCATGCATGTTTCTGTTATTAGGACAAAATTTCAAGTATGTAAGTTACAACTGAAGTTGAGGCTAGGTTCAAAATCTCCATCGTCAGAATCATCACCAACATCACTGCCCTCTTCAGTAATATCTATTGAGAGACTGTAAGAATAAAAAATAATTGTTTATTACAGTGTATGTGTATAATATCGAAACAAATTTTGTTATATGGTTCCGATGTGCAGCTGTATAACGAAAAAGCTTTTCAAAATAATATTAAATCTATATACATGTATCCAGCACACATCTACACAACCCAATATAAAGAGACAAAATTACATCAAAGTTCCAGGAAAAAATTTGGTGCGCCAGACGTGCGTCAATTCTGTCCCAGTTTGGTTTCATTCCCGTAAGTAGCTAAGGAGGACTGGCCATTTCAGCTTGTGGATTGATGAAAATGTAACGATGACGCAGAAGCCAACATGATCCCTATATAATATAGCTACTAGTAGTATCACTATGTAAGCCACAATAATTAATAGGAAACTGTTATACAAGTGACTGTGTTGAACAATATTGAAAATGTTACATATAAACATAATGTAGAATATGTCTAATCTTTAACAAAATGAACATACTCAAATGGGTTCACAAATGAACTTGATTTCTCCAGTTTCATCCGTTTCGTTGAAATGTGATCGCTGCTCATTTCTTCTACTCTAGAATTACCTTGGTCAGAATATCTAAATCAAAAATACAAATATCAATCACTACAAAATCACATTTGTCTGAAATTACCAGTTTTTGTAGTAATTTGCCTAAAAAATTTAGATAATTTTACAAAAACCTGCATGATTTTAACACAGACATGGGCCATCGGTCTACTGTTAAATTCACACACTGTGAAACATGCAAATTGCTATGGATCTTCACATTATTTCTTAAAAATCTTGTTTATAAATCATACTTACAAGATCCAAACTAAACAAGGGCAAAGCATGGCATATCCCCTCGCCTAAAAATTTGACCCGGTGACCTTGACCATTGACTTTGAAAATCAATAGGGTTCCAGATTCTCTTAAGGTCTAAGTATGTACCAAGTTTGGTCAAAATCCATTGAAGGATGTTGATTCTAGTGTTCACAAGGATGTTATGCGGTAAAATTTTGACCTGGTTATCTTGACCTTTGACCTATAAGGCTATGACCTTGAAAATCAATAGGGTTTCGGTTATCTTAAGGACTAAGTATGTACCAAGTTTTGTCAAAAATCCATTGAAGGATGTTGATTCTAGTGTTCACAAGGATGTTATGCAGTAAAATTTTAGCCTGTGACCTTGATCTTTGACATACGATCTTGAAAATCAATAGGGTTCCAGATTCTCTTAAGGACTAAGTATGTACCAAGTTTGGTCAAAATCCATTGAAGGATGTTCATTCTAGAGTGTTCACAAGGATGTTACGCAGTAAAAATTTGACCCTGTGACCTTGACCTTTGACCTTGAAAATCAATAGGGTTTCAAATTCTCTTAAGGACTAAGTATGTACCAAGTTTGGTCAAAATCCATTGAAGGATGTTGATTCTAGAGTGTTCACAAGGATGTGACGGACGGACGGTAGCGTTACTATATCCCTTCGCAACTTCGTTTGCGAGAGGATAAAAAGCAGTTCAAATGACAATTCTTTAAATAGAAAGCCTTTATATGAAAAAAACATATTGATTTCCCTCTATCATGTCTGTTGATAATTCTAAGATAGTAAAGTATAATTTTGGCTCCCTGAACTAAAAATTATGTCCAAAATTGTTGAAATGTAGTAAAAAACTAGTTAATGTAATGTTTTTAGAATAGTCAAGAAATAAACTTGGTTTGCATAAGGAAATTGAAAACGATTTTCATTTAGTCATAGTCTAAAATATGCAGTTCAGGACATTTCAGTAAAATTTTATAGTCACATATATAGAAAAGTTTCTGAAACTTGCAAATTTCTATGGATCTTCATATTATTTTTTAAAAACCTTGTTTATGTATCATACTTACAGGATCCAAACTAAAAATGCTACTGAAATGACACTTATTTAAATGGAAAGCTTTTTATATAAAAGATACATGCTGATTTTTCACAGACAGGAAGATATAATTTTGGCTCCCATAACAAAGTGTTATGTTCAAACTTGTTGAAAAGTATTTTTAACCTTATTTATGTAATGTATTTCCAGTACCCAAGATATAAACTTGTTTGCATAAAGGAATTGAAAATGATTTTCATTTAGCCATGGTCTAAAATATGCATTTAAGACATTTCTGAAATTTTCAGTAAAATTTTGTAGTCATATATAAAAAAAGTTCTGAAACTTGAAAATTTCAATAGATATTCATATCATTTCTTCAAAACCTTGTTTATAATTATATATTATACTTACAGGATCCAAACTAAAAGTGCAATTGAAATGAAGCTTCTTTAAATAGAAAGCTTTTATTTGAAAAATACATACTGATTTTCCATTATAGTGATAATTCGCAGAAAGTAAGGTATATACTTTTGGTTCCCAAAACTAAGTTTCATGTCCAAGTTGTTGAAATTTGATAAAATTAAAAGCCTAATTATATGTTGTATATCAAAGAAATAAATTTGCTTGAATAAAAAGAACTTTATAGGGTTTTCATTAAGCCATGTACAGTTTTAATTCTTGCATTAAAAATGAATTGATTCGATATTTTTTTTTAAATTGATAATAATAAACTGCACTGTCATTGATATCATTTTTGCACTCCCATTTCCCCTTTGCTGGCCTCTTAAAATTTGTGTTTGTTTACCTCGCAAATACGGCCGTTTTATGCTACTCATTGACAATAATTTGCTGTTGCCAGGTGCAAAATTACATATATTGATTAATATCTACCGAAAATGATCATAGGCATCATCATAAATTCATAAAATATGAAAAACGAGTGAGAAAAGAAGGCAACATGCTCGGCTTACCTATCAACAATAATCAAGCACTTCCTTGAGTTCGCGCCATCCAACGACAACGGTCCAACTGATCCCCTACATATATCCTGCATTTGTTCCATTTGGAAGATACTTCACTTCTGTTCCTCTAAATCTCTGAATCCGTCAAAGTCAGCTTTCTTCCACGCGTTGACAGTTTCTCTTTTGCCCAAGAACCACATGTTGTTTATTGTTTCTAAACAGTGCGCATGCTCAAGACGTGTTCGCATAGAAGGCCATATGAAAAGATTTGAATATTGTCATCCGGACAATAATTCTGATATCGATAGTTTTGGGTCTTTTTTGTCAAAAAATCGTATCTTTTGCAACATAACTCGGTGTTAATCTTCATTTTATGAAGGTCAGTACGGAAATCGACAATAATTTTGGGTATGAAAAAATTACGCAGCTGGTAGACAATATCCCTTTGAACTAGTTAATTATACTTTTTATATATATTCTTTTACCTTTTAAGATTGACTTCAATTATTTGGGTTTAGCAAATCAGTTTCTTTATAAAAGCAGCCTTTCTTTCATAGTCAAGTCATTTTACAGCCACGACCTAGACCACAACACACCACCCAGAGAATTGCAAAAGAGGAAGCGGTCCACACATAGCAGATATCATATCAAAGGCAGGCCGTAGACGCCTACCAATTATCGAAACGAAGAAGAATCCCAGAAACCCTGGAAAAGATGCACATTCGTACGTAGTCCGTACATGCCAGAACTCCTCTGCCACAAGACCGAATTCATAGACGGAACGGAGTCCTACTCAGAGATTTACTATCCAGATGATCCAACACTGATGGACTGCTACCCTAGATACGACACGGACATACACCTTGGTGACAGACCATCGACTCCGATCCAACAACGAGATGTTCGCTTTACACTAAAAGCAAGCAGAAAAAAACAGCACGCCTATGTAAAACGTAATCTGTCGCAATACCTGCTAAACACCAATAACTAACTAGTCAAGGGAATAATGGAATTATGAACTGTTTTAAATACAAGATCTGTGTTATATCTAAAATTGTAATTTGAAAAAAATATATATTATTTACTTTATTGATGGTATATAGGAATTCAAATAGTCAGATGTGTCTCCTTTAACCAAAGTTGAAAATATTGCAATTTCTATCATTATGTTTTTCAGCTATTGCTTCCCAGCATGAGTCAAGATTTCCAAAACAACAATACTATAGTAAACGGATTATCCGGACTGCTTCACATTGTACATGTAGTGTGCATAATTTTCGTTACATGTATTTCCAATTCTACAGTTACTTAATATTTAACACGCATTCTGAGATGTGTTCGGCTTGTCTGTATTACGGTATATTTGACCACGAATGTGTTCGGTTTGTCTGTATTATATTTGACCACGGATGTGTTCGGTTTGTCTGTTTTATATTTGACCACGGATGTGTTCGGTTTGTCTGTATTATATTTGACCACGGATGTGTTCCGTTTGTCTGTATTATATTTGACCACGGATGTGTTCCGTTTGTCTGTATTATATTTGACCACGGATGTGTTCGGTTTGTCTGTATTATGTTTGACCACGAATGTGTTCCGTTTGTCTGTATTATATTTGACCACGGATGTGTTCGGTTTGTCTGTATTATATTTGACCACGGGTGTGTTCCGTTTGTCTGTATTATATTTGACCACGGGTGGGTTCCGTTTGTTTGTATTATATTTGACCACGGGTGTGTTCCGTTTGTCTGTATTATATTTGACCACGGGTGTGTTCCGTTTGTCTGTATTATATTTGACCACGGGTGTGTTCCGTGTGTCTGTATTATATTTGACCACGGATGTGTTACGTTTGTTCTAATCACAATTTCTTCCTGTTTCCCTCAAGTTCATATCCTATCACGGATGTTTAACGAGAGTAACACGACAATTGATACTAGTGAATCAGGAACTTCTTGCCCTTTTGGCTTGCTTACTTGCTTACGCCTGTTGCACCTTGGTGGTGCATAGGCCACTGACGACAGTCCTCCACCTTGTTCTGTTTTGGAGCACCTGAACTATTCCCGGATTTTTGTGCGGTGCCTGCTGTTAGTTTTCTGAGTACCATGGGACATCCAAAGGTTTGGTCGTTAGCCTATTTATTACTTTTATTGCTCTGTATTTCAAATACGATAACTTAAGCTGTTCTTGGATCTGTAGTGTTGTTTTTGAAAACAGAGTTATTTTGTTTTATAAGTCAATATAATATTTAAATATAACAACAAGTTTACTTTATCTTAGGCATAAAGATTCTCGGTTCTCTCCCCCTCTTTTTTGTTTTGAGAAACCCAACTATTTATAGTTATTGGTTGTTTACTTGATAACGTTAAAGCACACAATAACTACAAGATTTAACGATTAGAGAAAGTGGTGGTATTTCCTGCCTTTATTAGAGGGGGCAACGAAGGAATTTTATTACGGTTCACCAACTATTTATTTTACTGATCACACTTCCCAAAAGATAAGAGACTCCAAATATTTGATAAATTACGCCCCCCCCCCCCCCCCCCACCTGCCAGATCCTCCACACTAGTCGTGTCAGCAAGTTCCGGTTGAGGAGCCCATTAAGAATGTCTGTACTATTGACAATAACGAGTTGGGTAAAGCAGACATGTCTTCAGAAAGACCACATTTGAAAATTAAGTTTAAAAACACGAATGATAGATGATTATAACGAAGAACGTAAAATAATTTTCACCGAGAACGATTAATGGAGATTGCCCGCATCACGATCCACAACAAATATGAATCAAGGGATAGAAAATCGATGATAACCACAGGCGCTTGTGTAGAGTCAAAAATATGCTCGCTATGTACCTAAAATACCACAAGGCCGGACTCACTCCTACTACCCCTGTCACTTCAATCGTTATTTCCCCTGTCAAAATGTCGATAGGACGCAAATCGCTTACTAATTTGCGTAGTGAAATGATTTTTCTTCAAGGAAAACCCGTTTTTATATCTTCCTACCATCTACACCCCCATACTGACAGATAATCCTCAGATTTTGTTGACAATGGACACCTAAGTGGCAGCAAAGCGAAAGTAGGTCACGTGCGACATATTTCCGCCTTTCGGTTGTTCTCGGGTTTTATCATTGCCTTACGAAACATACCTGAGAAGTTCAGAAAGAAAAGTTCGGGAAACGTAATTATATATCAGTATTGTTACTGTATAATTATAATGTTTTTTAAATACAATTATTTCCTATGCCTTATTTTTAGTATTATTTGAATACCAAGAAGCACTGAAGTTTTCATTCATTTTGTCAGTCATATTTTGGCGCCTTGTAATGTTTCTAGTGTTTAGTAATAATATATAATAAAACCCGAGAACGACCGAAAGGCGGAAATATGTCGCACGTGACCTACTTTCGCTTTGCTGCCACTTAGGTGTCCATTGTCAACAAAATCTGAGGATTATCTGTCAGTATGGGGGTGTAGATGATAGGAAGATATAAAAAACGGGTTTTCCTTGAAGAAAAATCATTTCACTACGCAAATTAGTAAGCGATTTGCGTCCTATCGACATTTTGACAGGGGAAATAACGATTGAAGTGACAGGGGTAGTAGGAGTGAGTCCGGCCTTGTGGTATTTTAGGTACATAGCGAGCATATTTTTGACTCTACACAAGCGCCTGTGATAACAAGAACGAAAATAAACAATTGATCCTTGTCATTACTGTGACATTAAACGAACGGTACTTCCATATTTTCTACACCTTTAAATAGTTATTTGATGAAATCTTATCTGATAAAAAAAAAAGAAGTATTTTAGTATTCTACTAAATACATTAAAACAAATTATCCCATTGTCGGTGGGACTTCCCCTTGTGAACCCCTAAATATATTATATGGGAAATCCTAGCGTCTATTTTTAGAAAACGTTTTAAAAAATGGACGCGACAACAACTACTGAATATACTAAAATCATACAGGTAAGTCTGTCTTACAAAATATAAGGAATTGAAATTTAGAGAAAATGAGTTTATTTTTTAATTCCCAAAATACTTTGAAGCATAGAACAGTTCAAATCGATAATAAATGTTTGACCCAATTTATTTATTTTTAAAACCCACTATCCTTTGCAACATTAAAGAAAATTTATTATTTATTAAATACATTTTCTCGTGTAAAATGTATTTCAGAAGTTGGATAAACTTAAGAATGACACAGAAGATCAGTTCGTACATTTAAAGTACAGCATGGAGTTAATACAACGACAATTAGCAAGGCTTAATCCAGGAAGATCTACCCATCTACTTCCGATTTCTGGAAATCGTAAGCATTAAGACATTAAAATTAATTGTAGTAGTCCAGAGCAATCAAATTAATGATATAATTAAAGGGATATTGTCTACCAGCTGCGTAATTTTTTCATACCCAAAATTATTGTCGATTTCCGTACTGACCTTCATAAAATGAAGATTAACACCGAGTTATGCTGCAAAAGATAAGATTTTTTGACAAAAAAGACCCAAAACTATCGTTATTGTAATTATTGTCCGGATGACAATATTCAAATCTATTCATATGATCTTCTATGTGAACACGTCTTGAGCGTGCGCACTGTTTATAAACGATAAACAACATGTCGGAAGAGAAAGGTCAACACGTGGAAGAAAGCGTACTTTGACGGATTCAGAGATAAAGAGGAATAGAAGTGAAGTATCTTCCAAATGGAACAATGCAGGATATATGTAGGGGATCAGTTGGACCGTTGCCGTTGGATGGAGCGAACTCAAGGAAGTGCTACGCGTCAAATCTCACGCTGAAGTGGCAAAGATTTTGCTTGATTATTGTTGATAGGTAAGCCGACCATGTTGCCTTCTTTTCTCAATCGTTTTTCATATTTTATGAATTTATGATGATGCCTATGGTCATTTTCGGTAGATATTATTCAATATATGTAATTTTGCACCTGGCAACAGCAAATTATTGTCAATGAGTAGCATAAAACGGCCGTATTTGCGAGGTAAACAAACACAAATTTTAAGAGGCCAGCAAAGGGGAAATGGGAGTGCAAAAATGATATCAATACAGTTTATTATTTTTTCGACCAGCAAATATTGAAATGAGCCGATTTTTGATTATTATTATTATCAATTTAAATAAAAATATCGAATCAATTCATTTTAATGCAAGAATTAAAACTGTACATGGCTTATATGAAAACCCTATAAAGTTCTTTTTATTCAAGCAAATTTATTTCTTTGATATTCTAAATATGTTACATATAATTAGACTTTTAATTTTATCAAATTTCAACAACTTGGACATAAAACTTAATTTTGGGAATCAAAAGTATATACCTTACTTTCTGCGAATTATCACTATAATGGAAAATCGGTACATGCATGTATTTTTCAAATAAAAGCTTTCTATTTAAAGAAGCTTCATTTCAATTGCACTTTTAGTTTGGATCCTGTAAGTATAATATATAAACAAGGTTTTGAAGAAATGATATGAATATCCATTGAAATTTTTAAGTTTCAGAACTTTTTTTATATATGACTACAAAATTTTACTGAATGTCCTAAAACACATATTTTAGACCATGGCTAAATGAAAATCATGTTCAATTCCTTTATGCAAACAAGTTTATATCTTGGGTACTGGAAGTACATTACGTAAATAAGGTTTTAAGTACTATTCAACAAGTTTGAACATAAAACTTTGTTATGGGAGCCAAAATTATATCTTCGTGTCTGTGAATTATCACCATAGTGGAAAATCAGTATGTATCTTTTATATAAAAAGCTTTCCATTTAAATAAGTGTCATTTCAGTAGCATTTTTAGTTTGGATCCTGTAAGTATGATACATAAACAAGGTTTTTAAAAAGTAATATGAAGATCCATAGAAATTTGCAAGTTTCAGAAACTTTTCTATATGTGACTATAAAATTTTACTGAAATGTCCTGAACTGCATATTTTAGACTATGGCTAAATGAAAATCATTTTCAATTTCTTTATGCAAACCAAGTTTATTTCTTGACTATTCTAAAAACATTACATTAATTAGTTTTTTACTACATTTCAACAATTTTGGACATAATTTTTAGTTCAGGGAGCCAAAATTATACTTACTATCTTAGAATTATCAACATAGACATGATAGAGGGAAATCAATATGTATTTTTCATATAAAGGCTTTCTATTTAAAGAAATGTCATTTGAACTGCTTTTTATCCCCTCGCCAACGAAGTTGTGAAGGGATATAGTAACGCTACCGTCCGTCCGTCCCATCTTGTGAACACTCTAGAATCAATATCCTTCAATGGATTTTGACCAAACTTGGTACATACTTAGTCCTTAAGAGAATCTGGAACCCTATTGATTTTCAAAGTCAAAAGGTCAAGGTCACCAGGTCAAATATTTAGGCGAGGGGATATGCCACGCTTTGCCCTTGTTTAGTTTGGATCTTGAAAGTATGATAAGAAATAATGTGAAGATCCATAGCAATTTGCATGTTTCACAGTGTGTGAATTTAACAGTAGACCGATGGCCCATGTCTGTGTTAAAATCATGCAGGTTTTGTAAAATTATCTTATTTTTTTAGGCAAATTACTTCAAAAACTGGTAATTTCAGACAAATGTGATTTTGTAGTGATTGATATTTGTACTTTTGATTTAGATATTCTGACCAAGGTATTTCTGGAGTAGAAGAAATGAGCAGCCATCACATTTCAACGAAATGGATGAAACTGGAGAAATCAAGTTCATTTGTGAACCCATTTGAGTATGTTCATTTTGTTAAAGATTAGACATATTCTACATTATGTTTATAGGTAACATTGTCAATATTGTTCAACACAGTCACTTGTATAACAGTTTCCTATTAATTATTGTGGCTTGCATAGTGATACTACTAGTAGCTATATTATATAGGGATCATGTTGGCTTCTGCGTCATCGTTACATTTTCATCCATCCACAAGCTGAAATGGCCAGTCCTCCTTAGCTACTTATGGGAATGAAACCAAACTTGGACAGAATTGACGCACGTCTGGCACACCAAATTTTTGCCTGGAACTTTGATGTAATTTTGTCTCTTTATATTGGGTTGTGTAGATGTGTGCTGGATACATGTATTTAGATTATAGATTTAATATTATTTTGGAAAGCTTTTTCGTTATACAGCTGCACATCTGAACCATATAACAAAATTTGTTTCGATATTATACACATACACTGTAATAAACAATTATTTTTTATTCTTACAGTCTCTCAATAGATATTACTGAAGAGGGCAGTGATGTTGGTGATGATTCTGACGATGAAGATTTTGAACCTAGCCTCAACTTCACTCTTAAGGTTTGTCATGTTAATTTCATATGTTTCAGTTGTAACTTACATACTTGAAATTTTGTCCTTATAACAGAACCATGCATGATCATATGTCATAGGAGCTTTATTATACCCCCGCTCCACCGGAAGGGGGGGTATACTGTTTTACCTCTGTCCGTCCGTTCGTCCCAAGATGTTCATAACATTTTTCTCTGTAATTATTTGTAGCAGCAATCTGATATTTGGTCATAGGCTTCAGAAGGGTCAATCAAAAGTCGCAAACCCACTGCGTTGTCCATGGTCAAGTCCGGTAGAAGTCGCATCCGATGAAGGGAAAGACATCAACAACAAATGAAGATCAGTTCTGATTTGGGTAACGGACACCCTGTAATCGTTGACCAGCTCGTGATGCCTGCCGTAGAACTTCTTGAGGGATGTCCACAACCTAAAAGCTGTCTACAAATCACTCAAATCCTTCATAAAGTGGACTTGTAATGATATGTTTAGTTGCTCATTCACTATACATTCGAGATATTCATCTTGAATTGAAAGTTAGGGCTCCATAGATCATAATCTCAATTCTATTGTTTTATTCTTGTGAATTACATTGTATGTATTTTTCTACTTCAGATGGCAGAGAAGTTACAACAAAAAGACAGCTAGATGGTCTGTGCAGCCTGTTAAAGCTGACAAGTCATATTCCTATGTTCCAAGACTATTAATGGTCATCTTTTGTATGAGACTGCAAGATAATGAAGGAATGAATCAACGTGTGCAGATGGAAGTAGATGATCCCAGAAGATTCTCGGTCCATCTTGCACCAATTCCACAACCTCCAACTCAGGATAATATTGTAGCATCTCAGAAATCCATATTTGAAGACCAAGACAAAACAATTGACTATATTATCGCATAAAATAAATTTAGATTGTCACTCTTTGTTTTTACTGGTCTAACAGAAGTTCTGCACATTTAGAGTGGAAAAGTACCTAAGTCAGGATAATGGGCATTACAAATTGTCCAATGCACAATAATGATAGTGTGTTGGTCTAGTTAGTACAAACCAGGACAACTTTTTAGGAACTCACAAGAAACATCTCTGCCAAGTTTGGTTAAATTCTGTTCGGCTGTTCTCAAGAAGAAGATGAAAATGTTGTTTCCCATAGGGTTTCAGTGCAAACTTTGACCTCTGCTGGTGGCCATTTTGAATTTTCAAATGGCGCAAACAGTAACAACACATGTTAAAGACATTCATAGGAACATATACACCAGATTTCAATTCAATCCCTTCAGCGGTTCCTGAGAAGAAGTTTCTTGAAAATCGACCAATCAGAATTTTCAAAGTCACATGGTGGCCATGTTTTTTGACAAATCTGCACAAAAGTAACAACTCTTGTGTAGGACCTCATAGAAAACATTTCTGCCAAGTTTGTTTTTGAATTATATAAAAGACTGTCAGTCCATTTTAGAAGAAGTTGTCAGTGCTGATAGAACTAAAAATAATAATAAGATGGCAAAACTTTCAAATTAAATTTACAATTCCAACTGACCAACTTGTGAAATTAACAACTCATTAAGGTTGATTTATTTTTTTATTTTTGGTGTTTCAGCAATATTTCAGCTATATCATGGCGACCAGTTTTAGTTGTGGAGGAAGCCAGAGTACCCAGACAACCACCGACCATAGGGAAGCAACTGGTAAACTTTATCATTAGGGTATATGGGATAAAATACAAAATATTTCATGAACAAGTTTTAATTAAATCGTCTAGGAATGAAACCCTTGTATAGTCCATATGGATCAGGATACGTGTCCCTAATTTTCCAAGTACAACAGCTTGGGATCACACGTCTGACCCCAGCTCCAAGTCGGCCATGTGCCCAAATGGTATACTGGCGGTAGGCTGCAAACCTATTGTATCTGTTGTAATCCTCGTCATGGGGCATTACTACAAGTTCCTCTCGAAACATTATAGCAACCCCCAACAATGCCTCATCAAGGACAATCCATCAAAGTCCTGTAATAAAGACAAGAGATTTAATAAAAACAGAATAAAGACAGATGGTTATACATTCATCCAGAAAAATGAGCTCTATTTAAAAAAAATATATAATTCATTATAAGTGAAATAGTTTGCACAAATTCAGTTTAGAGAAATAAAAAAAAGTCTTATTTTGGAAGGAAAGATTTTCTCGTGGGACTTTCTTATGACCACAGTTTTATTTCCTTTTTTTGTTGGTTTATGGGAGAACCATTTTGGTCTTGCAAATTTTTTTTTTATCAATTTACCCCTCAAGCTATTCAATTTTAATTTTATATGGTTTTTTCCTAAAAAAAAATTTTGATTCTGAATCTTGAAGAAAAAAATGTGGCTGAACAGGAGAGAAAAAAATATATTCCGACTTGACATTTTGAAGAAAAAAAATTATTCCAGCACTTCGCCAATCTAATTAAAATTAGATCTACGCACTTGCTCCATATTTTCTACACGAGCGACCCAAAAAAAAGATAGAAAATAGGGAGCAAGTGTGTAGATCTAATTATACCCCCGCTGCCCGAAGGGGCGTATACTGTTTTACCTCTGTCTGTCTGTCCGTCCGTCCTTCCAAGATATTATTCTCAGCAACTTGATAGCAGAAATCTGATATTTGGTCACAAGTTTCATACAGGTACCCCATATCGTGGGAAGCGTTTTTGGACCTGTCTGATTCCTACTTCCTATTTGCCGACTTAGTTGGTTTTTTATACACATATTGAACATATATGCACATTTTTCTCAACAACTATTGATGGCAGAAATCTGGTGTTTGGTCACAAGCTTCATATAGGTACCCCATATCATGGGAAGTGGCAGGGGTATCATAAGTGAGTATTAGCTCACAGTTCACCTTGTTTTAATTAGATTGGCACTTCGCCGGAAAATAAGAAAATATGATTTTTGTGGCGTCTGAAAAAAAATATTCTACGGCGAAAAAACGTGACATAGCCCCCTTCAAGGTAAATGGTCAGTCCCATATTATTTTGCAGCAACTGTCTTGTGGAACTAGAAGTAATGTCTCTTTTGTTTCTAATCCAGCCCAAATTTCTCTGAAACATTCCAGTCAATTAACAAATAAAACAACACTGGCTACGTCATTCGTTTTCATCAGACATGCATTTCACTGTGTTCTACATGTATGTCTCTGTTTTCATATTGTCGGTAAAACTTAGCTGCAATAATGTAGCTCCTGTGACAAACTTGTGTCTCGGCAGAGCTACAACGCGGTCCCATTCGTCACAATGGAGCAAAAAAAAAGTTGCAGTTGAAACATAAAAACTCACTATTTACGCTTCAAACATTTCATTATAACAATTACTGATGATCCCAGTCCTTGTTAAATCGGTTTGGCTGAGAAATATATGCTTTTCAAAGTTAGCAACAACCTTGTTCAAATTTATCGATCGTTTTCCATAACCGGAAACTACGGAAGGCGGAGCTTTTCTAAATATGGTAAACATTCCAATCGTAACTACTCGGCCATTCTCGCTACCCTGTTATTTGCAGGGTAGCGAGAATGGCCGAGTAGTTACGATTGGTAAGCATTCACGCCTAAATCGCCAAATATGGTATCGACATCTAAATAGTGAGGCCGGAAATGACGAAATTCAAAATTTTCAAAGAGGAGATTTTTATTTTGTGGGAATTACATTCTAAAATACTGGTAGGTGATACAAACTTGTTATAATAATGGACAAAAGGAAAGGTTATGTCTTATTATTGATAAATGCAGGCGTCAGAAGCTCTGTAAGCGAGCGCAAAAAATCTCGGCGGCTGCTCCATTACGTGTAATGGCATCCCGTTATAACCCTTGCGAGTAAGCGAGCATTTAGGGTTTTATTATTAGAACTAGTAAAACTGGCTAAAATAAATTGATTTAACATGTGTACCAAAATCTCGGGGAACAACTTCATAACTTATGTGAGGAAAAAAAATAATTTAGTTATTTTTAAGGCCGGCAAAAATTTCCGATCGAAAATACGTAGTTGCTATAAAACAATTTGTCCCCATGGGGTGCCTCCTGGCATGTTTTCAATGGTTATCGTGGAAATATCGACTGAATCTGTTAAGGCATGTAGTTTTCATCAAAGAAAATCTATTCCTGATACAGAAATTATTTATTCTACGTCTTTTAGATACATTCGGTTCGCAAATAGCTTTTTTCCTCAACTTTTATAGAAACTTACCTCAATATCCATGCTGCAGCATCCGGGCTACTGGCATAAAAATAGATAAGTAAATAGAGTTGGCCTCGCCCAGGTCAGTGCATAATTAATTAGCTTCCGGTAACGATGGTCAGCTTTTTTAGTCGAAAAAACAACGTTTCGATGCGTATTCGTCAATAATTCGGTGTTTAATCTTCATTTTATGAAGGTCAGTACGGAAATCGACAATAATTTTGGGTATGAAAAAATTACGCAGCTGGTAGACAATATCCCTTTAAATACACTGCTTGTATTTAATCAGAAAACTTTCTGTATGTTTGCATATCTTGTGTGTTTTCATCTTTGCATATTTGAACAAATAAAATATCTATCTGACATAAGATAATAAACAAATAAATACATAGATATGGTAAAGATTCAACATCAGATCAATTTCTAATTAGACATATATTTTAGTAATTAATGTATGCCTTGAAGAAGATGACGAATAGAAATAAATGCAATGCAAAATCTACGATTAACTACACCTCCTCCTCTAATCTACTATCACCTCCTTCCTCTCTCCCACACACACACACACAGAGAGAGAGAGAGAGAGAGAGAGAGAGAGAGGTTGGATTGTTTTTTGTTTAATGACCGCGAAAGAGGTCAGCTTTCAAAAATGTTACATCTATGTCTGTGTCGTGAGTTCAGTGTGCATTATATTTGAATAACCAACTCAGTAGTATCTAGAGGAGTTCGCATTCCTCAATTTTGCCATTTTCTGTTTGGTGTTTTGTCGACCATTGTTGGTTTTTATCAATTTTTCTTTTGGCCAATATATTGTTTTTCCTTTGATGTATGGCTTCTGATTACATTTTTGTATCTTCAAACATTTTTTACTTTTCCAATATATCTCACACAAAGATCAAACTCAACTTCCATTGTTACAATTTTAGTTGTCAAGTTTACCTTGTCATGTTGAGAACAAGTAACATTTACATGAGATGTTGGTTATTTCTGCTGTGTAATAGACCAACGCTTGGTTAGATATTTATAATACTAGCTCACTGACACAACAGACAATGGATAGACAAGTTGTTTTACTCTAGCACATTATCCCTGTTTCCAGCCAGCCAGCTTTTGCTCGCCCCTTAATGTTGCGTGCTAATCAGAGAAGTAGCAAATATAAATTTTATAGTCTTTAGTTGAACTCGAGTCTCGAGTCTTGAACCTACGACTACCACACCCGAGGCAAGTACGATACCGCGTGCGATAGTGATCGTATATTCGATCTCGATCAAGCTCAACCAAATTCAACAAAATTGGTATTTGCCCGCTAAACACGCATGTTAGAAGCAAGAGCAAAGACTGGATGGATTGGAGTCAAGATAATAGGTACAAATAAAGTGACATGTCTTTCTGTGAACGGTTGTTTTGGTGAGCTAGCACTACTAAATCCAAATTAGGCGAGATGGTCTAGGAAACAGCAGAAATCAACATCTCATGTTAAAGTATCTTGTTCTCGCCATAATATGGCTGAGAAAATTCTCAGTTGGCATCAATAAACAATCAATCATTTGGTATGTATAATACATAAACTTATTTTTAAGACGACCTTTGTTATAGGGCTATAGCTATATGATAACATTATGTAAGCATATAATTTTAACTCGTTATAAAAAAAATCATAGTACGTACCTGATAAAGGTTATTCTGAATGTACCTGATAAAGGTTATTCTGAGCGTACTTGATAAAGGTTATTCTGAGCGTACCTGATAAAGGTTATTCTGAATGTACCTGATAAAGGTTATTCTGAAAGTACCTGATAAAGGTTATTCTGAACGTACCTGATAAAGGTTATTCTGAGCGTACCTGATAAAGGTTATTCTGAGCGTACCTGATAAAGGTTATTCTGAACGTACCTGATAAAGGTTATTCTGAACGTACCTGATAAAGGTTATTCTGAGCGTACCTGATAAAGGTTATTGCAGAAACTCGTCGTGCGCACTAAATTTGATATCTACGTTTTTATTTTGATAAATATAGGGTTTTATCTCATTATAGCATAACTTGATTAAAGAATAGAAGATAGCCCGGTCCTTTAATTTTACGGTCCACTATATTCATGATGTAATTTCACTGAATAAATGAAAGCTTAGTGACTATGTTGATCGCATCTATCTAATTGAATTTGAAATAAAGGATACTATAAATACAGCTAGGTTTATTATTAGTGGTTAAGTTGAAGTAATCACTTCAATTGTGTTTGCCATCATGATTTGATTAACCGATATGGAATGTCTTTGTCTATAGGAGGTCTATCTTTATAATTATAATAATTAAATAATTACCCAATTACAACTTTTACATTTATCTTCAGAGAAAACAGACAGTTTTGACGATTTACATACCGTAGTTCTTAAAGAAAATTTGGAGCAGATGGTCAAAGATATTGACCTCGAAAACACGGATCTGTTGGATGACCTTCTGACGGGCGAGTGCTTAACAAGTGATGAAGCCGCTGAAATAATACGCAAACCTGAAAGGAGAGATCAAATTCGTAAACTCATTCTACATCTACGAAGGAAAAGTGGGAAGAAATTCACTGTATTTCTAGAAAAACTTCAGAAAACGTCAAACTATCCACACATAGCTAAAAACTTGATGGAATCCTACAACAGGAAAAACACCGAATTTTCCAAGTCTACTCCAGACCCTAGATGTCTGGTGTGTATCTTAAAACAAGATGTTCTAGTAAAAGATGTTATGGATAAAATATACAGTAAAGGACTTGTGTCTACAGAAACATTTGAATTGACATTAGATGTCGTGGAAAGCGACAATGGTATGATCTGGGATATGATCCTTACTCAAATAAAGTGTTCGGGTGATCATCGAAAAGCGCGACAGATCTTACAGGAAGCCTTAGCAAAAAAGTATGAGCATATTTCTGCAAGAATTAACACAATTTGTTTCCCAGAAATGATATGCAGATGTCGAAATCCAAACCAAAATCTGTTCGTGCATGCCAGTTTAAAGTCTGATAGTACCGGGAGTTTGGGTGACATCAGCACCACTTCTACACGTAAGACATACGGTACAAATGTTCCAGAAGGCCAACGTTCTAAAGGAAGTTTATCCATTCGTTCAGAAAACAGTGAAAACTCTACGAATATTGACTATACAAATATTCCAAGCACAGTGACATGGCTTGAATCAATCCCACATGACCTAAGTCCAAATGATGATAACGAAGCAACCTCGGCAGATAATATTTTGGCGGACATAGTCAATGATGGTGTGTCCGTTTTATCTACAGACATTGATTCAGTCAGTAGAACAGGTCCTTTAGATGATAACATGGATGAGAACATCAGTAATAACACGAACGTTTGTCAAGTAAAAGATATGCGAAATGAAGATCAAACTAGTTCCGTTCAATTAAATAACGAAAGCAACAGATATCCAGTATCTTACGCTAGCGTTGTGTCCCGTAAGTCAAACAATTCTAAACATGTGGCAAAGGAACGAATTCCGATTAAGAACAAATGCTCCACACCAGAATATAGCCGTATGAAAAGCTTTTCATTTGGTGGTTCTCAACATTCAAAATATTTAAAAGGACAGAAATCAATAGAAAGCCTTAGTGAGATTGGAACTATGTACTTATCTAAATCACAGACAGAAAATTCATCTACCGTAGAAAGCAGAGTGCAAGACGACTTACCACAAGCAATAAGCAAGACTTTTAATAAAAAACGAATCAAACATAGCACACCACCAATAGAACAAACTGACAGTAAACATTGCCCAATGGTATTAAATTCAAATAGTTCTGACCGTAGTAAAATTTTTGAACAAGTGTTCTTTGAAGAACAGAAAAAAATACATGGAGACTTTACTAAAGAAAAAGTGAAAAATACTGGTACAAATCATTCAAATTTAGACCAAGCCAAACATTGTTTAGTAACAAAACATGAAGAAAACAATGCTAGCAAATGTATAAAAGAACCAAATACAAATGCAAAGAAGAGAGAAAGGAAGAAGAAAAAGAAACATCATAAATAACTTTTTTACCTATGCATAATGAGGCAGGGTGTCTTCTTACTTTTTAATAAACATGAGTTTTTCACAATGATTATTACATATATTTAATTTAATTTGTTAGCTAAATGTAAAATAAAGTAAAATCATTTCGGGTTTGAACTTATGCGCTATGCTAAAACTTACGCGTTATCTATTCCTTACATATCTTCGTATTTGGAAATATTAAAATATGAACAACTCGACGTTTTATTTTTTTAAAGAAAATTCACTTTTTGTCCTTAAGGGCTGAAAAAAACGATTACTTTTTTTTAATGTACTTGTTTGAAAATTTGGAACAAAGAACAAAATATCTTTCTTGGGGGTGGGGTTTACCCCCGTTTTAAAAGACAACAAAGTGGCAGTAAACAGTAGCAAATTGCGATATTTTTGCTGTTCATTTTAATGTATCTTTCTACCTGTTACTCCTAAATCATGCTTATCTATTCGTCAGAAAGTTGTTTTTCTTCACATTTGTATCACTATCCATGACTTTGTAATACGTGTTCAAATTGGCCCATCTTGTGGGAAAACTATAGTGTCTGTTTTATTTTGTAGACTTCAGCTTTCAAAAGATGGCAAATATAAGAAAAATTAATTGGCAGCTGAATATGAAATGATTTAATTGGTTGAATGACTCTATCTTAACGTCAAATGAATAATATTTCAGTTTTATTCATGAGAACGCGTGTACAAATATACTGTCTAATTGCCTTGCTATTAACCTGACGAGAGCCTATATGGATGGTGTTTTCAAGGTTGTATTTGTAAACTATTTATGTGATCTCTGGCAAAATGATGACGGAATTTGTAAGATACATATTTTGTTTCTTGTTGATAACTTCAGCATCTGGGAAATAAATTATATACACACAATTACACTTAAAACGACAAAGTCTATTGACAGAAGTAAAGCGCTGTTCCTTTACTTTAATCTGTATATAGGTGTGTACTTAGAAGAGTTTGAAGATTTCAAAGGGAGGTAATCAGAATCGTATATCGAAGAAGAACACAATGGCCAAAAGAAAAAGGTACAAAAGGACAAACAACGATCTACAAAACATACACATAAAACTAAAGATCGAGTAACACGAACCACACTAAGACCTGGGGGATTCAGGTGCTCCGGAAGGGTAAGCAGTTCCTGCTCCACTAGTGACACCCGTCGTGTGTTAATCTAGTTACAAACCCGATGAATGAGGAAAGGACAGGGAGGTGTTTCCGACAAATGGAACATATCGGTGGTCATTTATCTCTGTGATGTTCGTTAACATTCGTATCCTTTCTGACTAAGTAAAAGGAGGTGATTGCTCGGATCGGACAAAAAGGGACAATTTTGCCTAACAACCACTCCTAAAATCCTATTAAACCAACGGTGAACTCAGGTGCTCCTGTAGTGTTAGTAGTTCTTTCTCCACATGTGACACCAGTTGTGTTACTGTTAAACGCCATGAACATCATCTGATATGGAAATCACCAACAGTATACTTCAATATATACTGTAGCTGTAAGGAGAATGTTTGGTCATGAACATCATCTGATATGGAAATCACCAACAGTATACTTCAATATATACTGTAGCTGTAAGGAGAATGTTTGGTTTGTTGCTGTATAGGGCATAGTTTTAGTTTGTAGAGAGGATACTATTTTTAACATTTCATTGAGAATGGGCTTTATACTCCCTTAACATTACTTTCACAGTGGGATAGGAAAGGATTTTATTTTGGGGTAAACATTTCTACAATATCCCCGATTATAAACATTACATAAACAAAGCTATAGATATTTTAATCGACAGCAATTTCTGTGGAGCCATTGATGCATTCGAATCAATTAAACAACAGTATCATTTGGATAAATTCAATAATTTAGCCAGTGAATTGTCAATAATATCAGGTATATTTTGTGACAACATGTAACATGTGGTTTCTAATTTTATTTTGTATATTGATTGTGACATGATGCCCTTAAAATTCGTAGAACTGTGTTTTGTATTGATTCCTCTAAGCATGTAGAACGGAATGGAGACAGTGGATAAAGTTTTCCTTAATTCTGGACAAGGTGCTGGCTTGGAAATCTGGAGAATAGAGGTAAGATTGATTGATTGATGAATTGGTGTTTAACGCCAACTAAAGCAATATTTCAGCTGTATCATGGCGTGAACAAATTTTATGTTACCTTAGACACGTAGAAGACCCTAAGAAATAAAACATACTTGTCTATAAAACAAACGGGTCATATTTACAAATAAAAGAAACTTTAAAAGGATAAAACCATATATTTAGAACGTATGTTACTCAACTATATTTTTATATATCAATTTGAACATTGTTCAGTGCAAATTGATAAATCTCGTAAAAAGTACATACAATTTAATATTCTTTAGAAATCTTCATGCTTCATAGTATTGTGTGACAAGGTTTTATATCGTATGTGTTTTATAGCTGAGTAGATATTTTGTGACTAGCGTTTTAAGCGATTGGTAATTGTTCAGACATATAACTAGGCTACATCCGATTAATATTACTATGATAAATAAGATAAGAAAACGCACATGTTAGTGGACATATAAGAAGAAAAACAACAAATGCCATGCTGTCAGAACAATTCCATGCTGTCAGAACACTGTCAGAACAATTCCATGCTGTCAGAACACTGTCAGAACAATTCCATGCTGTCAGAACACTGTCAGAACAATTCCATGCTGTCAGAACACTGTCAGAACAATTCCATGCTGTCAGAACAATTCCAAAACCAAAATCAAAATCATAGAAAGAGGAAAAATCGGTAGAGAAAGGATGTACATCGTTCTATAATAACATAATAGGACGTATTATTTTATCTAACAGAAAATGAAAGTCGTTCCACAAGATCCCAAAAGTTATGGAGAATTCTACACTGGCGATTCATATATAATATTACACGTGCGTATGTTGGTTTGTTATATTTCATTTATATTTTCTTTAAATCTCATAATTACCATTTACAGTAATGACGCCTTTCAAAAAAAAAAACATTCCTGTGATGGCATAGGACCTATTATTGTTCATTATTATACTTCGTGTAAGTTTCTGTAGTGATATTTGGTACTGTAATGTTTTGGCATATTACCTGGGTAATATTTGGCGTATTACCTGGACAATTAGACACTCAGTATAATAATGATATTAATGTGGTCTTGTCCAGGTAATATGCCAAAATATTACCCAGGTCTGAGAGACATATTACCCGACCGAAGACAGGACCACATTATTATATAAATATGCCCGATTTCTACATGTTTTCACAAATCAATTAATTGTAGTAGTTTTTAATACGAATAGTATTTTTGACAATGACGTGACCTCAGTTTGGTATCCAAGTGGTTGATTATTTACCATATTTGTTTTCACACTATAAAATAAATACTGTAGCATTAACCGTATTACTTCATCCATATTTTCAATAACTACAATAAAGTAAACGTTAAGAAGTGAAAGCCACCATCTTGGAATTCTGACTCTGTTGCACAATTTCGAGGAACCTTCCATAGACGTACAATTCGAGTCAATTCGTCATAGTGATGACATATCCCAATCTAAGTTTTCAGATTTCTAGTCATCACGTCTTAAGCGACGTAAGACGTATAACAATTAAATATATGTTTTATAATTTACATATATGTACCGTTTGCACTGTTATAATATCGTAGTTGACATATGTTACAGTGGAAAAAATGACTAAATCTATTGTTTTCTATTCATGTGTTAAATAGTATCTGATTGTAACATGATGAAGCATTATATGTATATATCAAAATCTATTCATGGTTTGTTTTTGTTAATGGTCTTTAACACCACCTACGACAATATTTCAGTTATGTCGTGGCGGTCAGTTTTATTGGTGGAAGAAATCGGAGTACCAGGAGAAAAAAAATCACCGACCTGTTTCAAGTCACTGACAAACTTTATCACATAATGATGTATCGAGTACACCTCTCCATGAACGGGATTCGAACGCACAACTTTAGTGGTGATAGTCACTGATTGCACAGGCCCCTACACACACGATCTATTGAAATAATTACTGTAACAAATTATGATAAATATATACATGTACCTCTTTCAAATATAAACATTTATGAATCTTATTATTCTAAAATATGAAAACGTAATGAATCAACCAATCCAACTTATTCCAATCAACTCGTTTTCATATTTCTATTTCATTGTTAATATCTTATATACTTTTTGATGTTGATTCCATTTGTATTTGGGGGTCGTTATGGTCGTAATCGCATGGTAGTTGGATTTACAAGTACCTATGTAATCAGTGCCTAACACCACTAAAGTTGTGATTTCGAATCCGGCTCATGGCACGGTTTACTCGATACAAGACTAAGTGATAAAGTTTGTCATTGACCTGCGGCAGGTCGGTGGTTTTCTCCGGGTCCTCCAGTTTCCTCCACCAATAAAACTGACAGCAACGATATAGTTGAAATATTGTTGAAAGTGGCGTTAAATACCATAACGTTCTCCTCATTTGTACGTAGTAAATTAGTGTTGTAATGCATAATTAAATGCTTAAATTTCCTTATTACATTTAATGTATATTTTTAAAGACAAAGAAAAATATTAAAAGTGGAAAATTGGAGTGGAGCATTCATTTCTGGTTAGGAAATGAAACATCACAGGTAAATATATTAAATTCACTCTTTGAAAGAATGGTTTCCATATAATGTGCTAAAGAAAAGTTTGAATATACCAAAGGGGTAACAGCCGTAAATAGAAGAATAAGACCAACAGAAAGGCAATAATTATATTACTGCGTAAATTGGCCATATTAATACTTGAAAAGTTAAAATGGAATTAACTACAGATATTTATAACAATTCCATACTCTAATTCATTCTCGAGACTCTACTCATATTTAAAAAGATACGGGGGTATATAAAAACAGATGTATGTGTGTATTTTAGCATAGTCGGTAACCAACAGCTGATCGCGTTCGAATTACAAGTGTAGTTCTACTCATCGTTGTAATGAGTGGAGAGTAATTAGAACGTTGTCAGCCACGGGTTACCAACTATGGAATTTTAGATGAAATACGTCTTATTACACAAGTCGTATGAAAATAAATGCTTTTGAATTTTACAGAATGCTTTCTATCTTTCTATTTGTACTGTTTTCTTGAATTCAACCATTATATTATTGATTAAAAACTAAAAAAATCGTCTCGTTTTATGGATTGTCTTTTAGACAATGGCATGATTGTTTGGAATTGTTTGTATCGTCATATAATTTGATCTTCTGATTTTATAATGGTGTTTCCGAACCGTTGTAGTCGTATGGTTGTTGGATTTACAACTACCTATGCAATCAGTGCCTATCACCACTAAGATTGTGAAATTGGAGAGGAGTACTCGATACAACCTTATGTGATAAAGTTACTTGCGATAGGTCGATGGTTTTCTCCGGTTACTCCAGTTTCCTCCACCAATAGAGCTGACCACCACGATATAACTGAAATATTGTTGACAGTTCCGTTAATCACCACAATTCCTATAGCGTTGTTCCATTGGCGTGTAAAGTCATTAATACATTACTACTCAATATACAAGGGTTTACTTTTGATTATTTGTTTAGAGTTGTAGTTTCTCCTCGTACTTTAGTGAATACATTAAATATGTAAATATGTTTTCATTAATTTCTTTATTCTATTTATAGGATGAAAAAGGGGTGGCTGCATATAAAACAGTTGAACTAGATGACTATCTTGGAGGAGGACCAGTTCAATATCGAGAGGTTATTATTAAATAAATACCATTATACTATCCGAAAACGTTTTTAGAAAATAATAGCTTGTATGAAGGATAATTTGTTTCGCGCGAAAACGTGCGATTCGGTATAAGATAGTAAATATCTAATTTATAACCGAAGTAGAATGTATTCGGAAATAAGCTAAGTGGCTGTCATGAGTTTCAATAGTTAATGGAAGTTTTAAGTTTTACATTTAGTTAAGATTATAAATTTTTGATTACTTGTGTATAATGTTTACATCTTTTTAGTTTTTTGTGTTGTCCTATTATGTGTCTTTACATTCTTAATTCTTAATTCCGTGTAGTTACGATTTCCACATATAAACGATCTTCGGTTCGTCTTTACCTCCAATTATTTGTTGGTGGGCTCATGTCTTATTTACGTTATTTGTGTTTGTTTGCGTATAGTGCTGTCCAACACACATTGCGTTGTGTTTTTTGCTTTGTTTGTCTTCGTCTCGTGTCTTGTGTGCCAAATCTTGCCAGTTTCTCTGGATTGCCCATTCTTGATTGCCCCTTTGGTTTTTCTAACGTTTATTTAACATAAATATATTTTACCTGCTATCTATTTTTATCACAATGATCATTTAAAATGGACAATAAAATAGTGTGTATATCTACTTAAACTCCGGAACAAATGCAAATATAGTTTAAGTATTTTTAAAGAAAGAAGAATTATAGAAGCTGATTTATATGGCTACAGACAAGCACATATATTTGATGGAGACTAATCCCTCCCCTCTTTATAATAAGAAAACATGCTTTGTTGTTCTATAATGTATTCACAATGTATTTCAGGTGCAAGATCATGAGTCTAAATTATATCTGTCTTACTTTGTCAATGGAATTCGGTAAGAATTTTTTGTAATATTAACAATTTTTTCGTTCTTTGTATTTGATTTATTATAATAGTGTCATACTTTAAACTGTCAATGTCGAAATGTATGCATTTTAAGATGAAAACTTTAAAGTATATATTTATTTATTAAGTTCAACAATTAATAAGTCTTAAGTAGCCAATTATCACAATTAGGTTTGTCCAAGGCAAACTTTTAATGAAATCATTTAATATACTCCCTGGAAAAACAAACATATAGGACTATCAAGATAATTCAAAGACATTGGTAAACATACCTTTGTAGTATTGTGTTCTTTGATAGGTTTTTCATTTAAGTACTACTACCTTTCTTTTCTTGGTTGTTCTTGTATTGTTCCTTTGCTCGAAATTATTATTTTCTTTTCATTTCAACCGCATCGGTGGTGTAATGGTTAGCGTGCTCGCCTCGATTGCGGTAGATCATGGGTTCGAGCCCCGGTCGGGTGAAACCAAGAACTATATAATTGGTATTTGTTGCTTCTCCGCTAAGCACGCAGCATTACGAAGTTAGAGCAAATACTGATTGGCTCGGAATCAGAATAATGTGTCCGAGTGGAACGACATGTCTACCCGCGGACTGTTGTTTCAGTGAGCTAGCACTATAAAAATAAACTTAGCGTGTTGGTCTAGAACAAAGCGGATTTCATCATCATTTCATTAAAAAAAAAATTCTCGCCATGATATAGCTGAAAAATTGCTGAGTTGGCGTTAAGCAACAATCACTCACTCTTTTCATTTCCTGTCTATTTTGTAAACTTTTGTGCACTTCCTTTACCCTAAGCATTCCGGTATTTTATATGTCCTCTTGGCTCTGTTGTTAGGTTTTCAGAATTGCCCATTGTGTCAGCTTGTCTGCTTACACTTCACTTCGTTATTTCCATTTCTTATCTTTTCGTCTATTAAAATCACTATCGCCACCAATACAATTAATAAATAACATTATCTTTAGTAAGTCAAGTTCAGACATCAATTAATTAAGTAAATTAAAATATCTTCAAGGTATTTAAAAGGAGGTGTTGAATCCGGATTTCGAAAGGTACAACGCGGAAAATATGAGAAACGATTGTTTCAAATTAAAGGAAAGAAAAACGTTCGTGTCAAACAGGTGAGAACAATCTTAAGTTTACATAAAGGGTAATACCATATATCACTGTGTATTACAGTGGTAGTCGTGGTCGTTATCGTATGGTAGTTGGATTTACAACTATCTGTGCAATCAGTGCCTATCATCACAAAAGTTGTGAGTTCGAACCCTGTTCATGGCGAGGTATGCTCGATACAACAATTGTGATAAAAATGTTCAGTGACTTGCGACAGGTTCCCTTCCACCAATAAAACTGACCGCCACGATATAACTGAACTATTGTTGAAAGTGGCGTTAAACACCATGAACCCAACCTGAACCTGTGTATTACATATGTTTGTGTTACTAATGCCAGACACTTCAAAAGAGTACATGTATTAGTATTTTCTTGGTACTTCATTTGATTGGCTGTATGGTGCATTCAAGTCTTTTGCATAGATAGAGGACAAACTTTAAATGGCCTTGTGAACTATCTAATAACTAATATTTAAATTGTGGCCAAGGCTATTTACTCTTTTTAATAGAAAAGGTATATACAAATATGGCAACTTCAGTGTCACGAAGAATAAATATATCATGAATAAGGTTCAAGATTAAAAGTACGATAATGGGTTCGAGTCCCGGTCGGGTGGAACCAAAGACTGTCAAACTGGTATGTGTTGTTTCTTCGCTTAGCACACATCATTAAGGAGTTAGGGAAAAGACTGGTTGTCTTGGAATCAGGATAATGTGTCCAAGTTGTGTGACATGGTGTTCCCGTAGACTGTTGTTTCATTGAGCTAGTTCTATAATTATCCTTACAAGTGTGTGAGTCTGGTACAAAGCAGACACCATCATCATCCCATCAATTGCAACTTGTTCTCACCATGATCATAGCTGAAAATTGCTCCTTTGACGTTAGATAGCAGTCTAGCGCTGTTCACCCAGTCAGGATCGACATTCCTTTACGCACATGTGTCAAATGTATCTGTCTGGCTTCATCATTTCTCTAAGAAAGGTTTAGAACGATATAACTTTTTATTACAGTGCCTGCACCAAGTCAGTAGAGCGAACAGACATTTAGTATATGTGTGCTAGGAGTATCTATGTTTTGGTGTTGTTTTTTCGGGGGGGGGGGGGGGGCTATATTTCTACAATTTTCCGATTTAACACTTTAAATGTTTTGACTGTGTAGTATGCCTTGTTTTTCATTTGATCAATTCAAGATCTATATCGTCATCACTAAAAATTAATTATTGATCTAAATAAGTGAAAGTTACTATATTGTTTGTTTAGGTAGAATGTTGCTGTGGTTCATTGAATCAAGGAGATGTTTTCTTGCTCGACTGTGGTCAGACGTTACATCTTTGGAATGGTCCACAGAGCAGCACGTTTGAGCGAATGAAGGTAAAGTAATAGTTAGACTATCACTTTATATTCGAATGTAAAGAGTGTATACTGCACATTTTTGTATCGTATGTTTCTACATTGTATATGATTGTATTGTATACTATAAACACAAAATATATTTACCTATTATTGTCCATCCGATCATACTTGCATTAATTTGTCTCTGTGTCCTGTTAAACCTCATCTTCCATTAACAATGGCAGTCCCAATACGGTTTACCTTTTAATGCAATAGAGTTGTTTGTAGTGTTCGTTGATTACCCGTTGCAAGGCAAAATTGTATAACCCTATCCATTAACCATTATTCCCCTTTGTGGCAATCAATATATAAGTCCATAGGCTCATCTTATCTTCTGTTGTGTCTTGTAGAGCTTCACAAAGAAACAGAAGATCATTATTTACTGAAAGCATGTTTTGTGTAAATATGCCTATTGCAACAAAGCAAAAAATCATATTCACAGCCGAAGTCTCAGTTTTAAACAATATATGTAGTTGTTGTCTCCATTAAGAATTGTATCCTTCTGCAAAGTCGCTTTAATTTCTTTATGCAATCAAACTGTGTGTATGAAGTACAGATTACATAATATCATTGTTTACGGGACAGTCATTATTACTATTGGTGATATATTTTTTTATAATATGTTCCAGTGAATGTAAATGATCAGATTGCTTTTAACTTCCATTTATCCGAACCATATTTACTGGCTAAAAAGAGTTTGAAGATATCAAAGGGAGGTAATCAGAATCCGTATATCGAAGAAGAATAGACAACACAATGCCAATGGCCAAATGTAAAAGGACAAAAGGACAAACAACGATCTACAAAACATTACACAGAAAACTTCAGATCGATTAGCACTAAAACTGGGGGTGAACTCGGGTGCCCCGGAAGGGTAAGCAGTTCCTGTTCCACTAGTGGCAGCCGTCAGTAACAGTTACGCAGCCGATTAAAATATGTTTCAGTGAATAATTGGAATTACATTAAATGCTTTCATCGTGATATATTAAATAACTTTGTGTAACTCTACCATGATCAATACGACATCTGGTCAATACCACATGTTCCTTGTGATTTTGACTGTAAGAACAAAGGTTCTTGCCAACTAATGAATGCACAAAGGTACAAACAACGATCTACAAAACATATACATAAATCTAAAATCGAGTAGCGATCCGCTTCCCATTCACCTTTTTCATCGTTAACAGGATTTTCGTTGTCACATGGTGAGAGTCAATTTGACGATTTCATCTGAATGCATCCACCAATAAGGAGCCCGGGTGGCTCAATGAGTTAGGTAGTTGGATAACCTAATAATTCATACAAGACTATCACTAATACGGCGTGGGTTTGCGCCCGGCTTTGTAAATTACAAAAAGGGCGCACTCGACTCGCAGTCGCAAGTGGTAAAGCTTACCAGTTGCTTGCCCATGGTCGGTGGTTTTCTCCGGGTACTCCGGCTTCTTCCACCACTAAAACTGGTCGCCATGATATAGCTGAAACATTGCTGAAAATCGCGTTAAGCACAATACATCAATCAAATCATCCACCAATAGCGGTATCCAATTAGAATGCGTGTTAAAATTCACGTGTTTTGTAGAAAAATGTAATTATAATACATGTAGGCTTTGGCAAAAAAAAGGCACAGAATATTTTTCTGAACACAATTAGCATTATCAGTAAACTGTGAACAAATGTACATATTTCGTCATGGGGTGAAATGAATGCCATATGCTGAATGGCTGAAAATGATATCAATATAAGAGGTTTAATAGATCAAATCCATCAGATCGTAAATCCGCGGGAAATACGAAAATACAACTAACGCTGCCAATGGTGAAGAAGAGGGAAAGTGGATCGCAATCATCGTCTGGAGGATATGTATCCGACACTAACAATCGTTTACTGTATTGTAGAAATATGGGTGAACACTAAATGTAGGTGATTTCCTAATTTGTACAGCAATTAACATGATTTATTTTTTATCGGACAGGGTCATCAGGTTGCCAAAAACATTCGTGATGAAGAAAGAGGTGGGAAAGCGGAAATAAGAATAATAGGTAATTGTATGACAGTTCTGAGTTCTGGAAACATGAAGCAAATTTAAACAGAACCATGTCCTATTCACTGGTTCGAGTGTCATTTGTATGATCACAATACAAATACAAACACAATATTGGTCCCTGAACAAGCGGATGGTTTGAGTATAACAGTATTATATGTTATAGTTAATAGAATAAAATCATAAATATCCAATTTAGTGAATTAAGTTTGTAATGGTTAACGTTGTTGTTTGATAAGTATTATGTTTACCAAGATGTTTAACCTCAATTATATTGTTTGATAAGTATTATGTTTACCAAGATGTTTAACCTCAATTATATTGTTTAGATATCCGATGGAACACTGACATCAAATTCTTTGCTGATTTAGGATCCAAAGCTGAAATAGCTGAATCTTGTACAGGTGGTGATGATACAGAATTTGAAAGAAAAATGTATTCTGAAATCAAACTATATAGGTATGAGTCAATTAAAGAAATGTTAGAAAATAACAAAGGATTAACTGGAAGTCGTACATGGAAGGCAGGATAGAGAATACAATGGCCAAAAGAACAAAGGCGACAACATATTCAATGCAGAAAACTCTATATTGAGGACGAAGACGAAAAATTTGAAGATATCGAAGGGGTATTCAGAAACCGTAAATCGAAGAACAGACAGTACAATGGACAACAGAAAAAGGACAAACAATGATCTACAGAACACTACACAGAAAACTAAAATTTGAGCAACATGAACCCCATGAAAACTGAGGATGAACCCAGGTGCTTCAGTAAATATAAGCAGTTCCTGGTTCATCAGTGGCATCCGTGGTGCTACCCATATTAAAAATCCAGTGATAAGACATGATCGGGGAAAGGGTGGGATTTTACCATGACAAACGCATAATATTCTTAGTCATCTGCGACACAGACATTCCGTAACGGTTAACCAAGTAATGATGTCGACCGTAAGGATGCCTTTATGCAAAGTGATATTCCGCTCCTCTTTGTTATATTTGTTTGACTTTCTATTAAATTGAAAAAATGAGTTATGTCTTCTTTAGCTGCATTCTGTGGCACAGACTCTCATTCACGTTTATCTTTATTTAGTAGTTTTATAATTATGTATTAATAGTTTAATAATCTTGTATTGCCCTTTTCTCTATTTAGTGTCTCTGATGCTTCCGGAAAAATGGAAATTGTTGAAAAGTCGAAGAAACCATTTCAGCAAGCAGACTTGGATTCCAATGTAATATAATCGTATTTATATAAATATCATTTCTACTTATACTATAGTGTACTCTGTGACTTAATATAACAGGGGCAGTCGTGGTCGTGGTCGTATGGTAGTTGGATTTACAACTACTTTTGTAATCGGTGCATGCAGTTGTGAGTTCGAATCCCGTTCAGGCGAGGTGTACTCGATACAACATTATGTGATAAAGTTTATCAGTGACTTGTGACAGATCAGTGATTTTCTTAGGCACTCCTGTTTCCTCCACCAATAA
Organism: Bathymodiolus brooksi; assembly: GCA_963680875.1. Taxonomy (NCBI): domain Eukaryota; kingdom Metazoa; phylum Mollusca; class Bivalvia; order Mytilida; family Modiolidae; genus Bathymodiolus; species Bathymodiolus brooksi. The sequence continues at coordinate 55,887,338 of OY804579.1, forward strand.
AACTGACCGCCACGATATAACTGAAATATTGTTGAAAGTGGCGTTAAATACCATAACCCTAACCCTCTTATTAAAACAATCGTGATAAAAATGTAGATGTCTAACTTAATGTACAGTTACGCTCCAAAGTCGAAAGATGGGGAAAGGTGAATTATTTAAAAGTCTATGTTAGAGCAAGACATCCCAAATGGCCTCAACAGGATAGTCAATATTGGTTAAAGTCACCTATGCGTGAGGGAGGAGAATTTTACATTATGTTATGTTTCAACCCACAATAGAATATATTAATGATGAAATTACAATAGAATAACAATTTGTACTTAAGGAAATGTAACTTATTTGCTAAGCATGGCGTATATAGAAAATATAAGATTTTTGTTATGGGGTACATATCTATTAATTTAAACTTTTAATACCATATAATATTACAGGATTGTTTCATACTTGATGCTGGAACCAGTGGAATTTTTGTATGGGTTGGTAGGAAGTGTTCCCATGACGAAAAGACATCTGCATGGAAATACGCTACGGTAAATATTACTTAAATAAAACAATGTTCACTTTCAGCTTTTAGAACAATAAAAGGTCCTTTTCGCATATTGTTTTTGAGTGATATTCATATTTTCTCATATATTAATTATTTTTTTTATAATTTTGTAGAACTTCTTGGAGATGAAGGGTTATCCTCACTGGACAGCAACAACACGAGTTGTTGAAGGTGGCGAAACACCCGTTTTTAAACAGTATTTTGTATCATGGACAGATACCAACGACCAGAAAGGACTTGGGAATATATATAATGTTGGCACTATAGCAGGTAATATATAGTTTTAATAATTCATTTTATTACCTCTAATTTGGAAGCCATATGAAATTCACTCCCAGATTTTGTAGGAGTTTGTTTAAGTCCATGCCTTTGTTATCTTGTTTCGCATTTATGTTTGCACTCTTGCTTGTTTGCTTGTTTGTTTGTTTGCTTTTTGTTTTTTTTTTATTTTCTTATTATTATTTTTTATTATTATTATTATCTTTTTTTTATTAAAACCTAAGTATACTTTGCGTTCGTTTTCAGACTTAAATACTCTGCGTTCGTTTTCGGACTTAGCTATTCTACATTCATCTTCGGAATTGGATCTCTGTGTTTATCTTCGGACTTAGGTACCCTATGTTCATAATATATAATAACATTTTCATACAGTTGCATACAAATAGTCCGTGAATATAAACTGGTCTTACTTTAAATTTCAGTTGAATATGGAACGAACAGATATGTTTTATCGTAAAATATCCTCGCCAAAGGTAGATTTCGCAGGGAAGATTAAGACGTAAATGGTCACACTTGCCTGGTTTACCTTCCTAAACAAGCGTGAGCATAAAATAGATGTGCAAATACAATAATGAATAATGCTGAAGTTTTATTAGACATTGAATCAAATGGTCGCCTGTAATTAGAAATCAGAGGTGCATTCGATACAACATTATATGATAAAGTTTGTCAGTGACTTGCGGCAGGTCGGTGATTTCTCCGGGTATTTCGGTTTCATCCTCCAATAAAACCGACCGCCACGATATAACTGAAATAGTTAATAGTCAAACTTATTCTAAGATAATACGTGGTTTGAAAGGAAAGCGTGAATCTCTCTTACACGTGTATCATCATATATATTATATAATGTTTGTAGAAATCAAAGACGAAGAACCCATTGACTATTGTAGACTCCATGAAGGAAAACAGTCAATAGAAGACAATAATGTTATTATTGATGTCGAGAAAATTAAGGTATATTGTGTGACTGCTTATTTTAAATCAAATTGTGTCGTTTGTGTTGTGTTGTGTTTTGTTTTTTGTGTCTTGTTTGTTTTTTCCCGTTTCTTGTGTGTCCAATGTTGCCAGTGTCTCTGGATTGTCCATTCTTGATTGCCCCTTCCGTTTTCTCTAACGTTTATATAAAGCATATTATCTATTTACTCAAGTAAAGGATATATAACTATTTTTGTATGTATTAAATATAAACGAACCAATGGTATACCAAAGTGTACACTTTGGTTTTATAAGGCATAAAACTACCTGTAATCGGTTCTGTAGTGTAACAGTGATGTATCTAATTTAATTTACATCGATCCAGGTGATTATCCCATGTCTTTTTCTATACTGTTTAATGATAGTTTATGATTATTGAAACATTTTTGTCTGATTTCAGATATGGAAAATTGAGAATGGAGAAGCCAAACTGTTAGCAGATAGCAGCTCGTATGTCTCTTTTGCTGCTACGTCTTCTTATGTTATCCTGGCATCTTACAAATTAAACGGCCATGTTCATACTAGCAGCTACTACTGGCAGGTATATAGCAAGAAGGGTGAAAGGTTTGATTGGTTGGTGTTTAACGCCAACTTTAGCAGTATTTCAGTTATTGTGAGGATGAAATGATTATCGTGCTGTACAACAAACAATAACAAACATCCATACAGATTGTCCCCGAGGGAATAGTTTCCTCGATTTGAGGTACAATACCCCAATAAATTGTGTCCAGTGGTTGTACCGGACCAACCAAATACACAACTCGCAAACGTACGAAAGGTAAATGGGTACCACGAGTTCGGAGGTTGCAACGCTCTTGGGTTGTCAAATTCAACATGCAACATTTTGCTAAGTCGTCGTCGGTAGCCATTACCAGGTTTAATTAGCCGACCCTGTCCATGATTTCGTGTCGCCTGTCACGTATGGCTATCAAAACATCCATTCATAGTCGTATTTCAATATCACATTGTCACCTGATAACAAAACCTAAATTTGTTCTTCCCTTCAAGAATATAACTGAAATACTTGACGTTAAACAACAATCAAAGGCGAGTCTGTGTCCAGTTTTGCGCCGAATACACATAAACGTTATTTGCTTAAGACACTGCATTAACACTGCGTTTATCCTGCAGAAAAATCACAATAAACCATGAGCGGTTTTATTTTAATAAAATTAAACAATTATCTTTCTTGATATTTTTAGTCAACAGGAAGTGAACTGATTTGCGGCTAAGCGTGAAAGTGGTTACCAGAAAATCCATATATCTGTCGGTGACCGTATATAACAAAACATTATCCAGTCAATGCAGTTTGACTGCTCAAATAGAGCAAGTGCAGGATAAATAGACAATTGTTGGCAAAATAAACTTTAGTTTTACGAGCTTCAGAAACAGGAAGCTTTTCTGGGCTGTGTCACAGCGAGTGCAAATGAATTTACATTTGCCGTATTATGTGCTTATCCTGGAATGTCAAAATGTCAAAAAAAACAACAACCAAATTATCTGAAAATAGCAGAAACAGAGTCGTTCTAATGTTTTAATGGTATACTCTGTGCTTATAATGTTACCGTTTCTCTACATTAATCAGGTACTAGAAAAACTATATCTTGGTCAGTGACCGTATATAGCAAAACTTTATCCAGTCAATGAAAATTAGCTGCTCAAATAGAACCAGTGCAGGATAAAATATATTTAGGTGATGATCTAACATTATGACTTGTCTTTTGTAGGGTATACGTAGCACTATAGATGATAAAACAGCGTCAGCAATTTACACCAAACGTATATCTGAACAAGAGACCAGAGGAACATCAGAACAGGTACATGTAATAATTTACTTGTTATATGCAAAGATTGTTCAGATGAAGTCGAACATGGTTACGTCTTTTAAATCCGACTTTTATCTACTTTCTTATCATGTGATATTAACGAACAATTCAATCAATGTGTGATTGTAATTGTACATTTGAGAAGTCTTCAGATATTATCTTTTATCTCACCTGACCTTGCTCCAGTGGATTTATAATATGCTTTGTGTTTAAACGTTGGCATATTCCTTGATTAGTTTTGGGAATTAGAACATCATAATGGGTCCCATATTGTGGATCAGGAGGTGTCAAAGCATTCTGATAGACGGTATATTTTGTTCGTATTGTGCGTACATTCGCTTTAATTGTTTACCATTGTATTTGTATTGTTATTATTTCATATCCGGATCTTCTAGTTACGTGAAGATCTCCTCTTACTTGAGTACATTGCATGTATCTCAAATTTTGAATTCTGTCAAAACCAAATTCAGACACAAGTATATGTTACACTAGAAATGCAATATCAGACTATGCATATATTTATCTGCTACGATATAATTGACATACGATTGAAAGTGGCGTTAAACACCATAATTCTAACCTCTATATTTCTCTGTTCATTTTTCATTCCATTCTATGATATCATTATTAGTATAATTGAACATTAAATGCTAAGCAATTATGGTTAAGAATGTAACTAATTACGCCTACTAGGAACCACTTATCTGTCAACCTCTATAACTTCTAAACACATATGCTCTGAATATGCATGAAATATTTGCCAAAGGACATTTAGAAGTCCACAATGAAATAAGGTAGAGGAGAAAAGTCGAAAAAAATAGGTCATGGCTTGTGACAGGCACAAAAGTGCGACGGATTTTAACCGATGTAATGCAATCACAGTCGTCCACAATATAGCTGAAATAGTGCTTCCAGAATGTTAAGAAATCAATCTAAATTACCAGTGGCTAAACAACAATGAATAATGTTCTTTATTATATATTTTTGTTACCTTAGATACGAGTAGAACAAGGGAGAGAATCAGATACATTAATGAAGATTTTTAAAGGTCAAATGATTATCACCATGGTATGTTTTAGGTAACCATGTAAATGCAGTACAATTTCCTTATCTATTTCAATATATTGTTTCTTGCTTGTATAGATTTATCGACTGTAGTAAATGTTAAATTCGTTTGCACGTCCGAATTAAAAAAAAAATAATATTTTAAGCTGTTGTAAATACTATATTCAGGTAGAATGGGAAGATTTCAAAATAAAAACACAAAAATCGGGGTTACCATCATGTTAGCGACATCTAAATATCTTACATTATCTGTTAACACCACGATATAGCGGAAATATTGCTAAAGTTGGTGTTGAACACAAATCAATCAATCAATCAATCAATCAACCATAATATGCTAAATATCTTAAACTTGCTGGTGACTGATAATCTTATTATTATTATTACATGTATTGAAGAATGACGATTCATACAGAACTGAAAACAACATGTTCCACATCAGAGGAAGAGATACTGAAAATACAAAGGCTATAGAGGTTTGTCCTTTTTTTTTGGACTCAATGGTATGCCATATTTCGCAGACATATATTTAGCATAGAAATGTATTTTGAATACTATATGACAACATGGACTATTTGTATATCCAAAACATTAAATAGAAAGCAAATTGATACAGGACCAAGACATATATGTTTTAATCGTTACTTAGAAATACAATGTTTTTATTTCAAAACGTTACATGAATATAGAAAAAGGTATCATAGTACCCATGTTCGTAATACGTCATGTGCAATATATATATCCAATATATATCTTAGTAAACATACTCAAACATTCGAGGTTTATGGTGTTTAGCGCCACTTTCAACAATATTTCAGTTATATCATGGCGATCAGTTTAATGGTGGAGGAAAGCGGAGTAGTCGGAGAAAATCACCGACCTGCCGCAAGTCACTGACAAACTTTATATTATAATGTTGTATCGAGTACACCTCGCCTGAGTGGGATTCGAACTCACAACGCTAGTGGTGATAAGTACTGATTGCATAGGTAGTCATAAATCCAACTGCTAAAAAATATACGGTCACGACCACGACGGCCCGTACTTGTGTTCGTAATACGGCATGCACAGTATATGTCCAAAATATATTCAATTGAACTTACCCAAACATTCTAAACTTTTCATCTACATTAAAAAGAAGTGCAAATCAAATTCGCAATAAATTTGAACCAATCAAAACATACTCAGTCGTGCAAAACAAAACCATAACATTTTTATTTACTATAGATTCCATCAATGAAATTTATGTAGGTACAATTATGCAACGCCCATTTTAATTCACTTTGACTTTTATTCATCCGTGGATATGCTATCGTATATTCCTACTATAAATATGTTATCGCATCTTCATCTGACAATATTTGTGTTTCTATCATTAACAGGTTCAGTTTAGCGCCAAATCTTTAAACTCATATGATGTGTTTCTGATAAAGACGAAAGACAGGCTGTATGTGTGGGTCGGCAAGGTATTATTTAGTACATAAGTATATAGAGTTCTCAATGCATATTATTTAGTTATTTAATGGTTACGGGTGCAAGAGACTGGAATATTTGCCCTGAGATCCTGGAAATGACCAAAGGTTCTATTGCACGAGACCATCGGCCGAGTGAAATAGAACCTTTGGTCATTCCCATGACCAAAAGACAAATGTTCCAGTCTATTGCACCTGAAACCATTAAATAACAGATTTATTACCTAATACCTTACCAAGAAAGTGTTTTTCTTTATATCAGCAAAACATTACCAAGTTCTAATTATTGATATTTATACTGCATTTGTGTTGTTGGCATCCCTGGCTTCAAGGAGAGCATCCAGATCGGCATCATTTATGGACGGAAACCTGTCCGCTTCATGTGCAGCCATTGTTGTTTATGCCGCAGACGACCAATTCCCAGTCGATTAAACAACGAATCATTTGATTGGCCAATCGGCAAAACTGAAAGACAATCAGAAATTGTGTTCAAAGGTCAACTCGGGTCGGTGCTATAGACGCCACGTGCAGTGCAGAATATTGCACAGTGCAATATTTCATCGGGAGTGCAATAGATCGACAGGCCCATTTTAATAGCGAAAAATATATAATACTAAAATTTGACTCAATAAAACAGAAAAATACACTTTATTAGGTAATATTCTGAAATTTAAGGTTTTACTTAAATTATGGCGTACTGAAAAGAAAACCGAAGACACAATCAATGATGGACAATTCAGAGACACAGGCAACATTGGGCACAATACACAAAACCACGACAAACAAAACGTAAAACCACAAGACAGAAAACTAAAAGGATGAGCAACACGCACTCCACAAAAAACTGGGATGAACCCAGGTGCTATTGAAATAGATTCAAAACCCTTTCTAGTTAGTGTTCGTTTTTCTAACTCCATACAACTTGGGTGATTACTGGCATAATTAAATAGAAATCATGAAATATTAATTCTATATATATATATATATAAATATATTGTTTTCGTAGAATTCCTTGAAAGCAGAGTTGTTTGCTGCACAAAACCTAGCATCATTTCTATCACCAAAAAGGTAACACTTTCTATTTAATGTGATAAAATAAAACGAAAGACAATAAATACCACTACAATGGGCGTATTTTACAACTAATGTCAAACTTCTAACTCTTTTCTATGACAGTGGAGCAGATTTGATGAATTTCTAATTAACACAGCTTACACCATAAATGCAGAAGACGCTCTATATACCTTATTTAACTATTAAACTTAATGAAGATCATAAGGGCAAAGGTCAAATTCAAATGTGATCAGTATGAAGATTTTTTTTGCTCATAGATTAACCATGTTTGTCTGCGCCTATCACTATTTTAAGAAAATCATGTGGATTAACAGATTGAAGCAACTGACATACTTGATAATCCGTAGTAAATTAGTTTATTTGTATTGTACGAGACAGCGTTTTCAACTAGAACTAATAGCGGTTGGTTTTTTTCAAACACAACGGAATAAATCAGATATATTTAGAGTAATATTATTTTTTTTATTCGAATCCTACACTAATAATCTAATAATATCTACAGTTGTTCAAACAATATCCGAAAAAACATTTGATTCTATGAAATAAATACTAAATAAACGTTAGAGAATATCGAAGGGGAATCAAGAATGGACAATCCAGAGAAACAGGCAACACAGGGTACACAAGACGAAGACAAACAAAAGAAACACACAACACAATATGTGTTGGATACCACTATACGCAAGCAAACACAAATTACGTAAATAAGACATTGAGCCCTCCTACACACAACTGGAGGTAAAGACGAACCGAACATGTTTTGTATGCGGAAATCGTAACGGACATCACAAGACGGAGCTCAGAACGTAAAGACACATATGGATAGCACACAAAAAAACTAAATTATCATTACATTTGTAGTTGTGTTACTACGATCGAAGAAGGTGATGAGACGGAAGAATTTTGGAACGTGCTTGGTGGCAAAAATGTGTATGCACAATGTACAAGAAGGCAGGTAAATCATTTTTTGGATTAAAGATGTCATATTTGATCTGGAATTTAGTTAGAGAACCATTTCAATTAAAAATGTAATATGTTCAGGTTGCTATTAATCATAAGAATTTGAATACCTATGCATGTTGTTTTTTCTCTGTTATGTAATGTTTTGTAAGTTGAAAACAATATACAATTATTGCCTTCATATGAGGTGAACATCGGTCAACCCGAGGGAAAACAACCTCTCGACGGTTGATGCTCACCTCGTATGAAGACAAAAATAGTTTTATTATACTGAAACTACTCTAAGATGTTTAAAACTTTAATGTTTTTTTTATTTGTTGAAGACAACAAAATAATTTTCGGTTTTAGAAAAAACACAATTGTGGAAACTGTTGTCCCTCTCTACATTATGCATGTTTTGTGTTGTCCAGCGAGTTGTCTCCCTCGTCAGCAAATTGTCCGTAAAACATCCAAATTGTATTATATAGTAAAAAGATATACATGTAAGGTATAATAACAAATTTTGTACAATTCGCGTTTAAGGGATAGGAAGTATATACAAATTGAAAACCACTCAATTTTTTTTTTTGAAGAGTGAGGAAATAACAAATCAAAGACTGGTCAGACTGTTTGCATGTTCAAATACGACTGGGATGTTTAAAGTGTCAGAGATTGTTAATTTTACACAACAGGTAATTATGAGTATAGTTGACAAATATACTTGTTGAACTTAAATTAACAGACATCGCGTCGCGCAGTTGCAGTATATGCAAGATATGTAAGATGAAGTCAATCTACGGGGAGATAATCACCGAGCGTCGGTATGTTCTTGATAAGTTGTTTGTACGTGCACGTTTTACACACTCGATGGTGAGCTAGATGAGACTCAATACCTCACAAAAAGTCGTACACCCCCCTCCCAATGCATAGTGACCTCTGTGACACGCGATATACCTCATTGTTGAATTAATCTTGGACAACTTACGTAAGGTGCTAGTCTTTCACACTCCATGACTAGCTATGTGAGATTCGATAACCCATTAATGACTTAATTGTAGTAAACCACTGTGCCTCTGAATCCAATTCCTTTTTTGATGCATAATGTAATTTAATAGAACAAAATTCGTAACATGCGGATTTAGAGACGACCTAACAGATTGGCAGCAAAGCTATCAAATGGTACAGAAAACAAACTAACAAAAGATCGGATAGCATAAAATACTGTCAACACCATTTAACAGATAACATATTCTGTCTCAATACTGTCATGAACACCACAATAAATATCCCTAAAAGTTTCTTTGTTGTAATAATGTAATTGTTGATCATTATTTTTTCTCTCCAAATGCTTCATTTTGTGATACATCTTTTATATGTTAAGACCTTAAAGAGATTTAACAAAATACAATTTCACAGATACACTGGTTGAGATCAAATTTGAATACATATTTTGAAAATATTTTAACTGTTTGTGACACTAGATATGTCCAACTGTGAACATGAGAGGTGATTGTTCGTTTTGTTGACATTTGTGTAATTGATGACCATCATTGTTTATACTTTCTTTTCATTATATGCTTACATTATATTGGTTTATTAATACCAATATGTTTATTTGTGTTGTTCCTATTATATCTGATTATGAGAACAATGTTTCATATATAGGATTTACTAGAAGACGATGTAATGTTGTTGGATACAATTAGTGAGGTAATAATATTGTTTTGTATTGATATGCCAACAGATTATATACCTTCTTACACGATGGTTAGTTAACTACTAACATTAATTGACCCTGCTATTGTACATGTACTGTCCATTTTTGTGTTGTCGTTCATATGTGCAGATTTTTTTGTATCGTTTGTTTATATCTGTATTGGATTTGGTGATCCAATTATCAAGAGGGCAATGTTGGGATCTCATTTATCGGTTTTGTCCCGCCATAGCCATAGCCTGTCGCAAGCCAGGACCTGCTTTTCCATAGCGATATGTAGTGGGTTTTTTGTGTTCAATTGTTATAGGTGAGAGTTGGTTGTTAGTTTTGTTGATATTTATGGAATTGTTGACCATCACTGTTTAACTTTCTTTGCATTATACAAACATTATGTTTTGGCATAAAACATATATGTATTATTCAACAGTAAGGAAACGAAGCAATAATTATAGTAATTAATAACACTGTGTTTCCATAGGGTGTATTTCAGTTGTTAATCCCGCCATGTTTGCTACTATCCGAATGAAATACTAGGGTATTGTTATTTGTGGAGGTGTAATAGACATAATAATACTTGAAGCAAAATTACAGAAGATCAGAACAACTCAAAGCTAATAAAAATTTGGTTGAGACTGATGGTATTTTCCATATCCTGAAACAGGAAAAATCTGCTAGTTCTTGTTTCCTTCATATAGCAGTATATGGGCTGTTAAATAGGGCTACTGCGACGTATATTGGCGATGCCAACTTTTTTCAAATGTTGTACCAGACCTGTCAAAATATACACAATATTTGTAGTTTGTTTCATGCAATTTGTTGCAATTGTATGTTAACATTATGCTAATTATGTTTATACTAATCTGTGAATTGTAATATGTTCCTAGATATTTGTCTGGGTTGGAAAAGGAGCTAATCGTCTGGAGTGTAAAAAGGCTTTGATGACTGCTGTTGTAAGTATGTCTTAAAGACAAAAGTAAATATAAACTACAAATTTGAATGACATAATAAGAAGATTTGGAAATACCAAAGGGGCAATCAGAATCCGTTTGTTGAAGAAGAACAGACAACACAATGGCCAAAGGAAAAAGTCCAAAAGGACAAACAACGATCTACAAAACACTACACAGAAAACTAAAGATCGAGTAACACGAACCCAACTTAAAACCGGGGGTGAACCCATGTGCTCCGTAAGGGTAGGCAGTTCTTCCTCCACTAGTGACACCCGTCGTGTTAATATATAATATTTGTTTTGAATAGGTCATCATGATATTTTCCCGGAAATATTAGATTTATCAAGAAAACATAGCTAATATCACCGGGGCTCAAGCCAAAGAGTTGCTCAACGCGGATAGGTGTTGCCCTTTAGACTGGGAATTGGCAAGTCAATAATACGGAAAGTCTGACCGTAGACAACAGTGGGTAACGTGTTTGTAGATTTGAAAACAAAATAGGCGCATTGTAGCTGCAACAAAAGAAAATAATTGTCACCCCAACCCAACGTAATTTGCGTGTGTAACCCACATGTTTTTCATTTCTTTTTACGAAATATTTCATTCTTGCAGGAGTATTTGAAATCTGATCCATTAAATAGAACAGAAAAAGATACTCGTCTGATTCAAATCAAACAAGGTTATGAACCTTCTACATTTACATCACATTTCCATGGATGGGATCACAGTCGTTGGCAGGTACGTTTTTTGTATGTCACATTCCATGGATGGAATCACTGTCATTGTCGGATAAGATATTTATGTAGTAATTCAACAGTTGGAATCGGAGTTAGTGGCGGACAAGACATTTATGTCGCATAGCCATTGGTGGGATCATAGTCATGAGCGGATAAAACATGTGTGTAGCAATACCACGGATGATATCACAATTGTTGGAGGGTAAAAACATTTATGTTACAACTTCACATTTCCATGGTGGGGTCACAATCGTTGCGGTTACGATATCTATCTCAACCTCATTGGAATCACAGTCGTCGGGTAATGTATTTATGTCTCCTTGGCATGGATGGTATCATAGACGTTAAAGGATAAAATATTGATGTCACAATTCCATGGTTAAGAAATGCATGCCCAAAGTGCCACTACCGACAATTCTAACCAATTTTATCATTAAGATCTGAAAACGTGGAAGTATCCAACCAGAGACGCTCATTTACACTGGCAAGAAGAGTTTGAAGATACCAAAGGGGCAATCAGAATCCGTATATCGAAAAAGAACAGACAACACAATGGCCAAAAGAAAAAGTACAAAAGGACAAACAACGATCTACAAAACATACATATAAAACTAAAGATCGAGTAACACGAATCCCACTAAAAACCGGGGGTGAACTCAGGTGCTCCGGAAGGGTAGGCAGTTCCTGCTCCACCATGAATTTCCACCATGATAATGTAGAATCCGTTGGTTTTAAACCATTGATATGGGGATGCAAAACGATCATTTTAATAGATTTGATAATAATTAAGTACAATCTCTTCTCTGAAAGTCCCATTTGACAGTATATATACTCTGATTTGAATTGAAAGTGGTGCTTGTGTTGTTATTTTTCTAAATAATGTATTTTGTAATCTGACAGCAATTACAATTACTCTTTGTTTCAGTCCAGTTTATACAAGAAAGGGCATATTGATCAACCAACACAAAAAGAACAAATTACAACTGTTCGAGAGGTAGGTTTACTTGAGGATCAAATTACAACTGTTTGAGAGGTAGGTTTACTTGAGGATCAAATTACAACTGTTTGAGAGGAAGGTTTACTTGAGGATCAAATTACAACTGTTCGAGAGGTAGGTTTACTTGAGGATCAAATTACAACTGTTCGAGAGGTAGGTCTACTTGAGGATCAAATTACAACTGTTCGAGAGGTAGGTTTACTTGAGGATCAAATTACAACTGTTTGAGAGGTAGGTTTACTTGAGGATCAAATTACAACTGTTTGAGAGGTAGGTTTACTTGAGGATCAAATTACAACTGTTTGAGAGGAAGGTTTACTTGAGGATCAAATTACAACTGTTCGAGAGGTAGGTTTACTTGAGGATCAAATTACAACTGTTCGAGAGGTAGGTTTACTTGAGGATCAAATTACAACTGTTCGAGAGGTAGGTTTACTTGAGGATCAAATTACAACTGTTCGAGAGGTAGGTTTACTTGAGTATCAAATTACAACTGTTCGAGAGGTAGGTTTACTTGAGTATCAAATTACAACTGTTCGAGAGGTAGGTTTACTTGAGTATCAAATTACAACTGTTCGAGAGGTAGGTTTACTTGAGTATCAAATTACAACTGTTCGAGAGGTAGGTTTACTTGAGTATCAAATTACACCTGTTCGAGAGGTAGGTTTACTTGAGGATCAAATTACAACTGTTCGAGAGGTAGGTTTACTTGAGGATCAAATTACAACTGTTCGAGAGGTAGGTTTACTTGAGTATCAAATTACAACTGTTCGAGAGGTAGGTTTACTTGAGGATCAAATTACAACTGTTCGAGAGGTAGGTCTACTTGAGGATCAAATTACAACTGTTCGAGAGGTAGGTTTACTTGAGGATCAAATTACAACTGTTCGAGAGGTAGGTTTACTTGAGAGAAAAGAAAAGTTTGAAGATACCGAAGTGGTAATCAACAGAAGTCGTAATTCAAAAAAGGACAGACAATACAATGGCAAAAGGACAAAAATAAACGATGGTCCACAACACACTATACAGAAAGCTAAAGAGATAGTAAATCTAAAAATGGGGTAAACTCAGGTGCTCCGGAATGGTAAAACATTTGAATATGGATTGTTTGAACTTAAACGGGTTACAAATATACAGGAAATTGAACAATCCTCGCCTTAATGGACTCTTAATCGGGGTTTATATATTGCATTTGCTTCAGTTTTATTTAATTTTCTAACAGCATACACGAACGCCACTAAAAACCGGGAAGAACTTTGGTCCTCCTAAAGGGTAAGCAGTTCCTGTTCCACTGGAACCCGTCCTGTCACTCTTCTTAAAAATTCTGTGATATAAATAATGAAAGAGGAAATGAAAGACGGATTGCGACTATGACAAACGGAAAATATCCATTTGACATATATATTCCGTAACAGTTAGGAAAATCATGATGGCGACCGTAAAGCTTTCAAAGCACTCTCCACTAACACTGCTTACTAAAGAAATAAGATAAAGCGTTCAAGATGACATAACGACAGATTTTCCAATTGATTCTAAAAGGAATGTGATGTCTTGATCTCGTTTGTAGAACACGCATAGCGCCTTTGTCTTGAACAGTGTTATTTATCTATAATCAATGTGGTCACAAAGTTGATCAATAGATTTCGAATTATTACATGTACTCGATTTAGGTCATTTATTTTCAGTAACTGATATGTAATTAAAAACCCTACTCCTACTAGATATTTAAATTGAGTAGGATCAAATGGATGTTCTGGTATTATCAAGTTTTCAAATGTCTGTGTTCCGAAATATTCTTGATTCATTTATGAAGTCTAAGCATCTTTTTATATATTTAGGTCGATTTATTTTTTTTATCAAACGTTTCTTGTACTCCTCTGATTTGCATTATTTACGAAAAAGCCCTCCAAACTTGAGATCATATGTTGAAACTTTATCACATTCTTCTATATTGAGTGAAAAGAATAGCTTGCTGTACTTGAGTAGCGACAGTCTTAGAAGTATTCCCTCCTATATATTGAAAAGATGTTTGTATCACGGATACGATATTCTAGAGCGTGTTAGTACTATCTGATTTGTAGTTGTAAGGGTAGTCTTGTCTTGTATATTACTGAAACCATGGTTACGAAAACCACACACTAAAGACATCACAGAAATGACATGTATGTGGTCGTCCTCCGTACGTTTATCCATGCAACCTTTTTCTGTTGTTAGAATGGTTAAATACAAAAATATAAATATAAACGTAGATATATAATTTAGTGCACACGACGCGTTTCTGGAATAACATTCGTCATCTGATGCTCTTATTTATTTTCAAATTCATGATTTTTTTTCTCCATCAGGAACTAGACAAGTTGGACCAAACTTATTCCTACCAAGAATTAGTACAGCGACGACTTCCGGAAGGAGTAGATTCTGTGTTTAAAGAAGTATGTTTTTAACTTAAATCTTTTACATTATTATTATTTTGTTTTATGCACATAATTTAATGACGATAATATTAGGAAAATGCTGGTTTATAATTGGTTGTTCGTCCGTGTGCTGTTATTTTAATTATCTTCTTTCTATCCACTGGGCTGGGCTAGACCAACTTAGTGGGTATGATCCTTCGCATAATGTATCGCTAAAAAGCGATTTAACAAATACCTAATTTTAACTAGATGATACTGTTTTAAACATATTTTATGTATTATAGTCACCAACAATACAATGTCATAAGAACAAACAATGATCTACAAATCGCTACACAGAAAATTTAAAGATTGGGCAACACGAACCACACCAAGAATCGGGATTGAACTCAGGAGCATCTGACAGGTAAGCACTTCCTGTTCTACTAGTGACAACTACGATAAAGACTAATCTGTCATTTACTATTTGGTCTGACACTCCAATATTTGTGTGAATTTGTCGCTATCATCTATATTTTTGTTATACATTTCAGAAATATTTGACAGATAAAGAATTCGCTAGGATTTTTGGACTATCAAAAGAAAAGTTTTATTTAAATCCGAAATGGAAGCAGTTAGAATTAAAGAAAAAAGTTGGTTTATTCTAACATTTTGAGCAAAAAAAATTTAATATCTTACTGTATATGGCTTATGTTCATTATTTTGTATATTTGTTAATATATTGTACGCAATATTTTTACTGAAAATAAAACTGCATTGTATTACAAAGTTATTGACCATTCATTTCGATGACGTTTTGGCAAACTTTGCACTCATCCTTAGTGTTATAGTTAACATGCAGAAAAACAATTTGTTATATCCAAAACTTCTTTTGTGTCAATGGTTATGTATCTAACTTGCACAACAATTATAAAATTCTTAAGGAACTGCAAAAACATCAGCCTGTAACATGTAACTGATATTACAAGCCACATTTACAATAGCATTGTTGGGGGTATTATTGTACAATTAAACAATGTGGAATCTTTGATGAGAACATCACGTTAAACATTGTACTAATTTATTTTTTAATGAACTTCTGAGAAGATTTTACAGACAGAAACAACAACTGCCATTTGTGGCAACGGTTTTTGCAGATCAAGATTAAATTAGGAATATTTGTAGAGGACCTCACTAGCACCATTTATATTAAGCTACACATCATTTAAATGGAGAAGATTGTTAAAGCTTTAGCCAGTCTGAAACAAAAATTGTTCATCCATGCTTTTCCAAGATGTACCATTTTATATAGATATAGATGATGTTTATCACTTTTCCAACGTATATGCTGTCCTACGTAAACAGTCCGAGTTTACATGATAATACTACTCATATGCAATATTTCAAACACTATTTCATAATAGGTAGATGTATCGACCCATACAACTACCATGATATTTTGTCCTATGACTAGTAATGGTCTGTAACCATCAGATTCTACTTTATCAGCTAGTAGTGTGTTAACTACCAGCAATCATTGACCCTGTTGTTATACTGCTTTTATTAATGTTGTCATTCATTGGTATGATACTGTGTAGTCTTTATACTGGAAGCTATGATGTTCATAATTTCATTGTTTGTTTATATATACATGTATGTTGTCGTGGGAGATCCCATTATAATGATGGGGTTTAGATTCCTTTAACCGTTTAACTCCGCCACATCTTTGTATATGTCCAAAGCCAGGAACTGGATTTCCAACGTCATATGTCGTGGTCTTTCTTGCCTTCATTGATTTGAAGTAAGAGGTCGTTGTTCGTGTTGTTGATATTGCTGGAATTGTAAACCACCACTATTTCAGCATTCTTTTTATGACGAAAAAATATATTTATACAATATATGGGGTTGATAGGTTTACCTTCTACTTTAAGACACTGTTTTGATATTGTGTGTATCCTGCAGAAAAAAATACATTAATGCAAACGTTATAATGTAATAAAATATTAAATAAGAAAAATATCCAATCATTTCTTGTTTATCCTTTTTGATATACATCTGTCAACAGGAAGTAACTGACTTAGAACTAGTTGATCAAGACCAGCAGAAAACTGTTTTAGGTCAATGACTAAAATAACACTGAAATTTATTTCACCCCTTTAAAGCGATTGTGGAATAAGTGAAGACTTTTAAATTATTTGACTTTCCAATCTGTCGATTTTGAGCGTCACCTGATAAATGTTATTCCAGGAAAGCGTCGTGCGCACTAAATTTGATATCTACGTTTTATTAGAAGAATATCATATTAGGTTTTAAAACAAGACTGATTACTGATTCGAAATGCAATTTCATTTTACTCTTACGATGTCGCTTCAAACGTGTTACCTGCAAGCAAATAAAAACCAAAAAACCTTTGCAGGATACTTCGAATAATATATATAATTATACCTTAAAATACACTGCATTAAATGACGGCTATCAGATAAAAATATACTTCAACAATCTAATTGCGATCTTGCCATTTGAGATGTATTAATAATTTGCATAATACAGCATTTATCGAAGCATTCGGGATCAAATTATATATTATTTTGTTAAAATGGTATTTATATACGTCTTCATTAGTTCATAATTATTTTATTGTGATGGATTAGCCAATTAAAGGGTGTCCCCCAAAATGCCTCTCATATACTCATTAATAAAACTTTTAATAATCATACTACAATGTATTACTTTGATATTTCAGTTTTGTGAAGAACATTCAATGCATGAAAGGTTAGCATAGTGTATTTTTCACGATGCATTAGGCAGTTCGAGAAAAAAACTTACCCTGTACTCTGCATAAATGTCCTATTCGTCAAGTCGGTTATTTGACTGAAACAAAATCCAGATATGTCATGCCTAGGTGGCTTAGTGTTTATGACAATTCGAAGTCGGCACCACAATTCAACAGAATCTTATAATTTCAGGACATCTGTTCTTACTGTCGGTTTTCTGCATGATGTCGTATGGTCTGAACTTAATTTGTGTTCTGTTTATTTTTACTTTTTCCAATGATTTTGTCTTTGTCACACTTTATTTTTATTTTTATTCAGATATGTTATATTGTCTTTATAATATTGTGATTTTCAAACTATGGTTGTAAGCATTTTCGACCTATACATACAAGCAAAACATTATACAAGACCGTTCAAGGAACATTACTGACAAGTTTGATATCAGAGACGAGTGTAAATAGTTAACGGGAGACAACTCAAATATCTCGGATGATGACGGATGCGAAATATCAACAATGACAGTCTTTCCTTTCCGGAGCACCTGAGTTTTTAGTGGGGTTCGTGCTGCGCGATCTTTAGTTTTATGTGCTTGCTTTGTAGATCGTTGTTTGTCCATTTTTACTTTTTCTTTTGGCCAGTGTGTTGTTTGTTCTTCTTCGATATACGGATTCTGATTACCACTTTGGTATCTTCAAACTCTTCTTAGATGTTATGAATGTCAAGCCAGCTACATAACATTCATATAGCTATTTGTTATTATTTAATTTTAAAATGTTGTACGTCAGTTATTCATATAGTAAGACAAAACATGCCATCTGTTGATATTTATTTTGTCTTATCAAATGTTACTCCCACCTCTTTTTCCTAAAATGTATTTTTACCTTTAAGCGACAAGATGCCTGTTTGAATTTCTATTCCTGAACGAACTGGGAATGGCATATGGATGTTAATTGGAGAAATCATTTCATAAATCGAACACAGACATAATAGAAAGAATTGTAATCTACATTGAATTATTCCCACGCAATTTGTTTTCTTTACAGAAGAGGAAGTATTGTGGTGGGGATCCGTGTTGCTCATCTTTTTAGTTTTCTGTGTTGTGTTGTTTTTTTGTGTGTGTTTTGTTTGTCCTCGTCTTGTGCCTTGTGTACCCATTGTTGCCAGTGTCTCTGGATTGTCCGTTCGGTTTCTCTAACGTTTATTCAATTATAATTACAATATCTAAAACATGTACCAAACTAAGATAAAAAAAAATTAGGTGATAGAGATATTGCATCCTGAACCCCCTTAACTCCGCTCTTTCGAAAAGTACTTAATTTCAAAATTATGTAATTTTTAGCACTGTCCTCGGTTTTTTTCTCTCTCACAACCTACTTATATTACTTTTTCATCTTGACATATATGATTGATAGTTAAATTACATAATTATATCTTTTATAAAAGCATTTTGGATACAATTATATATTTTGCTGTGAAAATTATTCTTACATTTGATATTAAGTCATAATTCCGATTAATTGTAAATTTATGCAGTGATTTATGCCGACTTGCTCACTATATAAAATGTCGACATCACAAATGGCAATAATAATTAGTAAATCTTGTATGTTACAAATTTGCGGAGTATTTCACTTCTTCTTAAAATAAAATTTGTTAAATGTATCATTACATACTAAAATTTATGGCAGTCATTTTCACATAATAATATAGCACAATGCAAAACAAAACAAGCATTATCTTGTCTTGTCTTGTCTTGCATGATTTCTGTCTCATAGAGGTAGAAGAAAGGATCGAAAAGGAGAGGGGCACAATTTGTTCCCATGGAGATGCCGGAGATTTCTTGAAAGATGAGCCATCCGAACCGGACAAATATGTTATCCAAAACAAGCTTAGACATACTGATGACTTCATCTTTTGTGAAGAACCTTATGTCTTTTGTTTGGTGTTTGACAAAATGAATTAATTCGAGCCACAAGCTATACACTTGAACGTTGCTTACCATTTTTAAAGTAAAATTATTTCTTTTAACCAGTCTATTTTTTTTCACGAGGGATGGTAGTGTAAAGTGCAGAGAAGTCAAATGCTTGGACAAACATTTTTTCGAAAAAGGACGAGAATTAAAATTATCCAGAGGTCTTAAGAGTTTTTCAGAATCCACATTTGGATTCTTGTGAAGTTTGGTTTCTAGTAAGTAAGTAATCGTTTCCTTCATTAATTGGAATATCTATTGATGACAAGAATACCAAAATTTCTTCTTGGTCAAAATTTGTATTTTAGACTAGTAAAGACAACTACAATTATTCAACAACCTCATGGAAGAAATATTGACAACAGACTTTTGTCAGTCATAGTTTACTAGATATGACTGTGACAAGAAATCAATGATATCGCTCTTGCTAAACATGTTCATCTTGCATGCTCATATAGGCTCATTCAACAGCAAGAATACATTTAAAACTAAACTATTGATTCGGGTTTTTTTTCTATTATTAATTGTTAATATTATATAATATGTGTGAAACTGATCTTGTGTCAGGTGTGTAGTTTCAGATTCTGTATATTTAAGAATTAAAAAATTTAAGAATAGCAAATCGAAATTTACGTGTCCCCGGGGAAACCAAACCATTGGGCACAAGAAGTCCACTATTTAATACCGAAGAATTTAATATTCATAAAAATTCAATACTTTACGTATTCAGTTGATATTGATGAAAAAAGCAGAAATTTGCGTAAAGTTAAATATTCAATCGATGAACGACTTATTAATGACCAAGCATTGTTCTTTGCTTACAGTATCAAAATAGTAGATAGATGGACTGAACACGATATTCGTGAACTTTACAATGAAAAACTACTGTCACAACTAGGCACTCGACGTTATATCAATACAACACCATACCACAGACATTAGACACTATATCTATAAACATTCCATACAGTCGATGGTACGAACATATTGTCTTGTGTAATATGAAAAGAGATTTACACAACAACACTATTTTCTTACCATTGACTGTATTGAATTCCTATATATATATAATCTTAAGTGCCTGTGATTAATAATAAAAACAATTCTACCGAAATAATAACTCTTACATCATTAAGAAAATAAAGACTGGAATTGTATTAGTTATATGAACAGATGTATAATTCTCAGACATTTTGTCATAAAAATAAACTGAAGAATATTTAGGAAAAATATCAGTGAATTATTGTTAACAAGCAACATATATATGAGCTGACAAATTTGTGTTCTTCCCTCGACGGGATTTGAACTCACACCATTGAAACATATATGAAATAAGGAAGTAAACTTGAAATACAAAATAAAATGCTTATATAATATAAAGTTTTTCACATTGTAAAAGACCTTCGGTGGTGTTGCGGTGATCGTGATCGCAAGTGTGGTAGATCATGGGTTCGTTCCAAGATGGCATCAGGCCAAAGAATATAAAATTGATAGTTGCTAATCTGCAGTATAATGTTGATATCTGCTGCTCCTCTGCTAATCGTAGAGCATTAAGGCTCTATGTCTTCATAATGCCTAGGTTAAGTGGCATGCCTACCTACATGTAGACTGTTTTATCAGCATGCCTACCTACCTCTGGGCTGTTTTGTCAGTGAGCTTACACTATAAAATCCGATTGAATTATTTGGTCTACTTGAAAACCGACATCATTATCACATCAAAAGTTATTTGTTCTCGCCATGATATAGCTGAGAAATTGCACTTTGTTGCTAAACAATAATCAATCACTCAAATTGTAAAGGTCGTAAGCAACGGTCTCTTTGATTCAATATTCGCTTATGTAGTCTCATCTAAGACAAGCAACTATCTTATTGTCAACCAAATGTATATAAAGCCATGTTGTCATCGCCATATAGAATATATTTCTTGAAATTACTTAGAAAACTTATTTAATCTGATTGCAGCATAAAATAAAAGCCTTTGGCATGACACAAATGGTTCTATGATATGGTAATAAAACTTATATATCAAATTTAGTGCGCATGACGACGTATGTCTGGAATAATCTTCATCAGGTACGCCCAAAGTCAAAATAATACATGATTATAGATTGCTTGGAACAACATGAAGTATGAAAACTCACAAAAATATCAAGGATATTTAAAACATTTCTCATAAGAGTTCTGACAGTGATTGCATCCCACATAGAGTGTATTTAGTTCAAATTTATATTTTATCAGGTGTACTACAACAAGACTACCATCAAAGAAAAATCATGTAAGACATGCGTCTAGTACACAATAAAACAGAGTTCAAACCTACATCTATAACGATTACAAAATGTTATCATTTAGCGTGATTTTGATTTCAGTCGTGCATTTTGTATCATGAAATGATAGATAACAATCTGTTACCATCGTGTTTGTAATCTGTTGATAATGGTGGGAGATTAAAACTCCTTATTTCGTTGTATCAAACTAAAGTACATCTGAGAGTGAGAAATTAAAACTACTTATCACGTTACATCAAACTAAAGTACATCTGAGAGATCATTCTTTGTGAAACTTAAATTCCACGGTGACATATCATTCATGTGAATCGTCTTAAATGTACTGATTTTCTTCACGTATCATAGATGATATAACTTTGTGATTTATGGCTATAGTGTTTAACACCACTGTCAACAATAGTTCAGTTATATCGTGGATGTTTTGTTGGTGGAGGAAACCGGAGTACCCGGAAAAAAACACCGACCTGTCTCAATTCACTGACAAACTTCATCACATAATGTTGTATCGAGTACACCTCGCCACGAGCGGGATTCAAACTCATAACTTTAGTGGTGATAATGTAGTTGTAAAAGGATCATTACCACGACGACCCCTCTGTGTTATCTAGGTGTATAAAATTTAGCAATATGTTATTATCAAATAAACGTTTTTGTCCTCCATATAATATCTGGTATTTTATATCACTGATATATGTAATAAACATCAAAGGTGTAAACTTGTTCCGTGTTGCAAGTCATAGTAATCGATGATATTCCCTCTACTACAATGTTCTGAGTTCTTTTTGTTATCCATGTTTATATTCAATTCAGAGTTTGATGTCAAATTCTGGAGTGTTTGGATTTCTATTATTGTACCACTATGTCAAATGTCCTATTTAGATGCCAGTAGATAGTACTATCGAACAATCCTGACATTGGTCATGCTTCACTATTACATCTTGGGCATAAACACATCGTGATTTCTCATAGCTGCATCTTTTCTGTGTGATAAAGCAAATTCATATATTATTGGTTTTATTTGCTGGCGATTTTGGTAGTTCTTCATTGCTTCTTACCAATAAAGTTTTCTCTATCGACTTTCCATCTCTTACATTTACTCCATTTCATCTCCGTCCATTCGTCGCATTATATTTTCAATTTAACACTATACTATACATTTAAATTATTTATATCATACGATACCTTTAGATCAGTCATACCATACATTTATATCAGTCTTACCATGCCATATATTTAGATCAGTCATACCATACATTTATATCAGTCTTACCATGCCATATATTTAGATCAGGAATACCATACGATACATTTTGATCAGTCAGACTATGCGATACGTTTTGATCAGTCATACCATGCAATACATTTAGATCAGTCATACCATACGATATACTAAGATCAGCCATACCATGTGGTACATTAAGATCAGTCATACCGTGCGATACATTTAGATCAGTCATACCATGCGATACATTTAGATTAGTAATACCATACGAACCATTAAGATCAGCTCTGCAATACGATACAAAATCATTTAGATCACTCGTACCATACGATTCATTTACATCAGTCATAGCATACGATACTCTTAGATCAGTCATACTGCACGATACAATTAGGTCAATCATACCATACGATTAACTTAGATCAGTCATACCATACAATACATTTAGATCTGTAATACTATGCGATACATTTATATCAGTAAAATCATTTGACTCATTAAGATCAGTCACACAATACGATGCATTTAGATCAGCCATACAATTCCAGATATGTTGATCAGTCATACAATACAATGTACTTAAATCAGTTATAATTTGTGATACAATAGCATAAGTCATATCATACGATACATTAAGATCAGTCATACTGCACGATACATTTAGATCACTCGTACCATCCACTACATTTAGATGTCTACCATGCGATACATTTAGATCAGTCATAGTGCACGATACATTTAGATCACTCGTACCTTACACTACATTTAGATCAGTCATATCATACGATATATTTTCATCAGTCATACCATACGATATATTTTCATCAGTCATACCATACGATATATTTAGATCAGTCATACCATACGATACATTTAGATCAGTTATACAATACGATACATTTAGATCAGTCATACCATGTCATACATTTAGATCAGGAATAGCATACAATACACTTAGATCAGTTATACCATACGATAAATTTAGATCAGTCATACCAAGTAATACATTTAGACCAGTCATATCAAACAATACATTTAGACCAGTCATACCAAACAATACATTTAGATCAGTTATACCATACAATACATTTAGATCAGTCATACCATACGATATACTTAGATCAGTCATACCAAGCAATACATTTAGATCCGTCATACCAAACAATACATTTAGACCAGTCATACCATACGATACACTTAGGTCAGCCATACCAAACAATACATTTAGATCAGTCATACCATAAAATACATTTAGATCAGCCATACCCAACAATACATTTAGACGAGTAATACCATACGATACATTTAGATCAGTCATACCATACGATACATTTAGATCAGTCATACCATACAATACATTTAGATCAGTCATACCATACCATACATTTAGACCGGTCATACCATACCATACATTTAGATCAGTTATACCATACGATACAATTAGATCAGTCATACCATACGATACATTTAGATCAGTCATACCATACGATACATTTAGATCAGTCAGACTATGCGATACGCTTTGATCAGTCATACCATACTATACATTTAGATCAGTCATACCATACGATACACTAAGATCAGCCATACCATGTGGTACTTTAAGATCAGTCATACCGTGCGATACATTTAGATCAGTCATACCATGCAATACGTTTAGATCAGTAATACCATACGAACCATTAAGATCAGCCCTGCAAAACGATACAAAATCAATTAGATCACTCGTACCATACGATACATTTACATCAGTCATAGCATACGATACTCTTAGATCAGTCATACTGCACGATACAATTAGGTCAATCATACCATACGATTAACTTAGATCAGTCATACCATACAATACACTTAGATCTGTAATACTATGCGATACATTTATATCAGTAAAATCATTTGACTCATTAAGATCAGTCACACAATACGATGCATTTAGATCAGCCATACAATTCCAGATATTTTGATCAGTCATACTATACAATACATTTAGATCAGTCATACCAAACAATATCTTTAGACCAGTCATACCATGCGATACATTTAGATCAGTCATACCATACAATACATTTAGACCAGTCATACAATGCGATACATTTAGATCAGTCATACTATGCGATACATTTAGATCAGACATACCATAAAATACATTTAGTTCAGCCATACCAAACAATACATTTAGACCAGTCATACCAAACAATACATTTAGACCAGTCATACCAAACAATACATTTAGATCAGTCATACCATACGATACATTTAGATCAGACATACCATACAATACATTTAGATCAGTCATACCAAACAATATCTTTAGACCAATCATACCATGCGATACATTTAGATCAGTCATACCATACAATACACTTAGACCAGTCATACCATACAATACATTTAGATCAGTCATACTATGCGATACATTTAGATCAGACATACCATAAAATACATTTAGGTCAGCCATACCAAACAATACATTTAGACCAGTCATACCAAACAATACATTTCGACCAGTCATACCAAACAATACATTTAGATCAGTCATACCATACGATACATTTAGATCAGTCATACCATACAATATATTTAGATCAGTCATACCAAATAATACATTTAGACCAGTCATACCAAACAATACATTTAGACCAGTCATACCAAACAATACATTTAGATCAGTTATACCATACAATACATTTAGATCAGTCATACCATACGATACATTTAGATCAGTCATACCAAGCAATACATTTAGATCCGTCATACCAAACAATACATTTAGACCAGTCATACCATACGATACATTTAGGTCAGCCATACCAAACAATACATTTAGATCAGTCATACCAGTAAATACATTTAGATCAGCCATACCAAACAATACATTTAGACCAGTAATACCATACGATACACTTAGATCAGTCATACCATACAATACATTTAGATCAGTCATACCATACGATACATTTAGACCAGTCATACCATACGATACATTTAGATCAGTTATGCCATACGATACATTTAGATCAGTCATACCATACGATACATTTAGATCAGTTATACCATACGATACATTTAGATCAGTCATACTATACGATACATTTAGATCAGTCAGACTATGCGATACGTTTTGATCAGTCATACCATACTATACATTTAGATCAGTCATACCATACGATACACTAAGATCAGCCATACCATGTGATACATTAAGATCAGTCATACCATGCAATACATTTAGATCAGTAATACCATACGAACCATTAAGATCAGCTCTGCAATACGATAAAAAATCATTTAGATCACTCGTACCATACGATTCATTTACATCAGTCATAGCATACGATACTCTTAGATCAGTCATACTGCACGATACAATTAGGTCAATCATACCATACGATTAACTTAGATCAGTCATACCATACAATACACTTAGATCTGTAATACTATGCGATACTTTTAGATCAGTCATACCATACAATACATTTAGATCAGTCATACCAAACAATACATTTCGACCAGTCATACCAAACAATACATTTAGATCAGTCATACCATACGATACATTTAGATCAGTCATACCATACAATACATTTAGATCAGTCATACCAAATAATACATTTAGACCAGTCATACCAAACAATACATTTAGACCAGTCATACCAAGCAATACATTTAGATCAGTTATACCATACAATACATTTAGATCAGTCATACCATACGATACATTTAGATCAGTCATACCAAGCAATACATTTAGATCCGTCATACCAAACAATACATTTAGACCAGTCATACCATACGATACATTTAGGTCAGCCATACCAAACAATACATTTAGATCAGTCATACCATTAAATACATTTAGATCAGCCATACCAAACAATACATTTAGACCAGTAATACCATACGATACATTTAGATCAGTCATACCATACAATACATTTAGATCAGTCATACCATACGATACATTTAGACCAGTCATACCATACGATACATTTAGATCAGTTATGCCATACGATACATTTAGATCAGTCATACCATACGATACATTTAGATCAGTTATACCATACGATACATTTAGATCAGTCATACTATACGATACATTTAGATCAGTCAGACTATGCGATACGTTTTGATCAGTCATACCATACTATACATTTAGATCAGTCATACCATACGATACACTAAGATCAGCCATACCATGTGGTACATTAAGATCAGTCATACCATGCAATACATTTAGATCAGTAATACCATACGAACCATTAAGATCAGCTCTGCAATACGATACAAAATCATTTAGATCACTCGTACCATACGATTCATTTACATCAGTCATAGCATACGATACTCTTAGATCAGTCATACTGCACGATACAATTAGGTCAATCATACCATACGATTAACTTAGATCAGTCATACCATACAATACACTTAGATCTGTAATACTATGCGATACATTTATATCAGTAAAATCATTTGACTCATTAAGATCAGTCACACAATACGATGCATTTAGATCAGCCATACAATTCCAGATATTTGGATCAGTCATACTATACAATGTACTTAAATCAGTTATAATTTGTGATACAATAGCATAAGTCATATCATACGATACATTAAGATCAGTCATACTGCACGATACATTTAGATCACTCGTACCATCCACTACATTTAGATGTCATACCATGCGATACATTTAGATCAGTCATACCACGCGATACACTTAGATCAGTCATAGTGCACGATACATTTAGATCACTCGTACCTTACACTACATTTAGATCAGTCATATCATACGATATATTTTCATCAGTCATACCATACGATATATTTTCATCAGTCATACCATACGATATATTTAGATCAGTCATACCATACGATACATTTAGATCAGTTATACCATACGATACATTTAGATCAGTCATACCATGTCATACATTTAGATCAGGAATAGCATACAATACACTTAGATCAGTTATACCATACGATAAATTTAGATCAGTCATGCCATGCAATACATTTAGATCATTCATACCAAACAATACATTTAGACCAGTCATACCATGCGATACAATTAGATCAGTCATACTATGCGATACATTTAGATCAGACATACCATACAATACATTTAGATCAGTCATACCAAACAATATCTTTAGACCAGTCATACCATGCGATACATTTAGACCAGTCATACCATACGATACATTTAGATCAGTCATACTATACGATACATTTAGATCAGAAATACCATAAAATACATTTAGGTCAGCCATACCAAACAATACATTTAGACCAGTCATACCAAACAATACATTTAGATCAGTCATACCAAACGATGCACTTAGATCAGTCATACCATACAATACATTTAGATCAGTCATACCAAATAATACATTTAGACCAGTCATACCAAACAATACATTTAGACCAGTCATACCAAACAATACATTTAGAGCAGTTATACCATACAATACATTTAGATCAGTCATACCATACGATACATTTAGATCAGTCATACCAAACAATACATTTAGATCCGTCATACCAAACAATACATTTAGACCAGTAATACCATACAATACATTTAGATCAGTCATACCATACGATACATTTAGATCAGTCATACCATACAATACATTTAGATCAGTCATACCATACGATACATTTAGACCAGTCATACCATACCATACATTTAGATCAGTTATACCATACGATACAATTAGATCAGTCATACCATACGATACATTTAGATCAGTTATACCATACGATACATTTAAATCAGTCATACCATACGATACATTTAGATCAGTCATACCATACAATACATTTAGATCAGTCATACCATATGATACATTTAGATCAGTCATAACATACGATACACTTAGATCCGTCATACCATACCATACATGTAGATCAGTCATATCACACGATACATTTAGATCAGTCAATCCATGCGATATATTTAGATCAGTCATACCATAGCATATATTTAGATCAGTCATACCATACGATACATTTAGATCAGTCATACCATACGATACATTTAGCTCCGTCATACCATACGATACATTTAGATCAGTCATACCATACGATACATTTAGCTCAGTCACACCATACCATACATTTAGATCAGTCATACCATACCATATATTTAGATCCGTCACACTGTACAATACATTTAGATCAGTCATACGATACGATACATTTAGATCAGTCATACCATACGATACATTTAGATCAGTCATACCATACGATACATTTAGATCCGTCATACCATACGATACATTTAGATCAGTCATACTATACGATACATTTAGATCAGTCATACCATACGATACATTTAGATCAGTCATACCATACGATACATGTACAAATTGACACGTTTAGATTTTACCATGAGTTATTGACAAAATGCACAGAATAATTTTTGGGGACATATTTAGTGTTTTCAGTTGTTTGTGTACATATTTTGACACGAGATGAAACGAATGCCTTATGCAGATTGGATGAAAAAACATATCATTTTAGGGATCGTAATTTACAAAATCGAGAATATGGCAGTGCGCGAAATCTTGAACTTACAACTAACGCGACCAAGGGTGTAGAAGGTGATGGATCGTAACCCTTACCTGGCGAAGATGTCCAACTGACTGCATGTAAAATTACTGTATGTACCCTGACAATCTAGATTTGGTTTATTGTTTATGGTGTTTAACGCCACTTTCAACAATATTGCAGCTATATCGTGGCGGTCAGTTTTCACTTGTGTGTCAGTTTTATTTGTGGGGGGAAACCGGAGCGCCCGGAGAAAACTACCGACCTGTCGCAAATCACTGACAAACTTTATCACATGATGTTGTATCGAGTACACCTCGCTTGGGTGGGGTTCGAACTCACAACGTTAGTGGTGATAATTACTGATTGCATAGGCAGTTGTATCTTATAGTATGATGAAGGTTCAATTACTCATAAAATATTATAATTATTATATCATATTGGGTCTTAGTGGTGGTCTCAGTTAAATCGGACAGATTTAAAAATAGGTAGAATTTTCTATTGAAATAAAGACAAAAATGCAGAATATGATTTTTTTATGTGGTGACATTGATAAGAATTTAAAACGTCATTCTAAGCAACAGAAAACGAACATTTTGTAGAAGTACGTTTATATTGACACTTCTTTAGGCAGATCAAATTTACTATTTGATTTGACGATAAACTGATTACAATCTAAAAGTCATACAGATTTATTACAAAGTATGGTGGAATCTATTCATGAAAAATTAACCCATTTTAACTTCAATCTGATAGCCTTGATGTCCTTCTTCTGTTTGACTACGAACACGATGAATTAAATTGTTTCTTGTACGGCAATGCAGAAAAAAAGTAAAAAGAGAAATAGTTTTATTTAACGGTTAATTAGATCCTTTATTCCCCATTGTCTACCTTAGATTATAAAAATCCTGTCTAAAATCTAATAATTTTCACACAAAGAGACATAAAGTCGTACACATGTTAGATACTGATTTATCCTGTAAATTCATTGTTAAAGCGTCGGTTTCTATATTCCCAATTAATACAAGTAAATTAATGATAGATCCATATATTTTTCTAAAAGATTAATTCTCCAACAGCTACATTCTATTGGCTAATCTATCGTTTATTGACACCTCGACACAGGTGAATGGATACACACGGTACACTGACAGCAAGTGATCTGAATGCACCCCCGAAATGCTCTATGAAACTGATACCAATATAGTTGATCATCTCTGAGATTAAGTCAGTCGCTCGTCAGCGGTGGTAGTAACATGTCTTACAGAAACAAAAGAGAAAATTCATATCTACGAGTGTAATATTGATGGAAGAATGGAATATGTGATATATTTTGTTTCATAATTAATGTGCTAATTTTTTATTTCAATTACTTAAAATGAAAATTCCAAGGATTTCGATATTACTGCATCAATTGTTTATATTTACTATATTGCGGAAGTTCACGTCTGCTACAAACACGTATCCTCATAAGACATCAGACGATATTTATTCTGATCCATGTAAAGCAGGTAGGTGTAATCGATAATTGACCACTAATTAGCCAATTATTTCTGTTTTTTTTCACCTGCCATAGTTTTTCATCTGACCATTGATCTAACGATTTGTTAGGAGAGAAAAAATAACGCCATTGATCCAAATACATTTGAAATAAAAAAATAAATAAATAAAAAAAACGACAATGTTTTCCTTCTTTAACAAGAAAATCGAATTAAATGCTTTTAGTAATTAGACTGAATTGGAGAGGTTAAATACAAAATTATAGATTATATGTTGAAACCTTGTACTAGTTGTGTTGAAAAGCAAAGATACCTTGATCTTAAAGCGTCCCATTGTGTTTTATTTTGTAATTTTTATCCTTGACTTCATTAAGTGTTTCTCTACAAAATTGTATTGAATTTTCTTGATCCACGGGTAGAGACATCAATACATTTGTACCCAGTTTGACATCAGGGATGAAACGCCCCCTTTTCGCGAGTTGTCATTATTAGCCGTCGTTTCATTTGCCATTCCATTGTTACCGTAAATCTATAACGAAGATAAACCTTTTTCCAACTTTAAACAATTTTACCCCCGAGGATTGAAGATGTCATAATGCTAATGAATATTTTAAAGCCCTTGTTCAATTATTACGATCTTTTCTAAAAATATATTGCTGTCTATGTCTAGTTATTAGATCTATATACATACTACGAATAACATTATCTCGTATCAAAGCATACCATACAAAAAAAAAGATCTTCCTTTACTACTTGATATAATTATTTATCATATACTTAGTACTAAATAAAGGAAATTTGCATATATAATATTGAAAGAACATTACGACTGTATTTGTCTGCCGTGACTGATATCGATATCATCACCCCTTTATCATACCCCTTAAAATGATATTGATCACGTGACTAAAGGTTCATAATACAGAACAAGACTTTCTCATTTTTAAGTATATGATAAACATAATATGATATGGCTCTTTCCGTATCACATTCCGTATCAACCCTCGACCAATATCATCCCGAGAGCTAAACCTCTCGGGATGATATTGGTGTCTCTTTTGCTAAAGCTCTCGGGATGATATTGGTGTCTCGGGTTGATACGGGATGTGATACGGAAAGAGCCATATAATATTCTCTATTTACATCAGACAGAATCTCTGATATGGACATACAATATATCAAAAGCAATGATAACGCTGGTTCCTGAAGTACAGATAAACGTGATAAACATACAAACCCGTTCACAACAAAAATCAGTCCATCTTAAATACAATTTCAAAGGAGATATTGCAATACAAAATCTTAAAGGTATGGGATATATGACCATTGATTGTTACAATGTATCATCTTGGAGTGGATTTTCGGATTATTAAAGTAGTTAAAGCTACATGAATGTATGTTCCGATCTTTGGTACACTTTGACAATATTTCAGAACAAAGAACCACCTGCTTTTTTGGTGGAAATTGAAAATTGACAGTAAAGGTAACCATATATTAAAGGAGACCAGCAAATACTATAATTACCATCGGATATGTTTTATTTTCTTTTTTCAAATTTTAATTCTTCGTCTTACTCTTATCAATATCAAAATGACTGTCGATTCTCCATGTTTAACATTACAATTTTAAGGAATTATCTCCCTTTATCACTTTGTTGTACATAACGGAGTGTCTTTCAAATGTGTTTTTACTTGAAAATACAGGAAACAATAATAAGATTTAACAAAACACGTAAAATCATAGACACGTCTGTTTTTATGCACTAAATAAACCTCATCCAAGAAAGAATTCTGTCAGATAACCAAGGATGCGTATTTCTTTAAATGTCACTGTTTAAGTAGTGTTTCACCTCAAAATCAGACAGGCAGTGGAATATTGTAGGAAATAAACTTCTACTTTTTAGTACTGCAGCTTAAATGAATGTATTATGCTATTGTTCTCTTTTATGACCCTCGAAAACATATTGTTAGTGGGCAATATATTGCTCTTCCCATGTTAAATATAATTTATCTTTAAGGATTTTTTTTTTTGCAACTTCTTTGGAGTGTAAGAGATGTGGGTGGGGACATTTTGTGGAAATGCTATCCAAAAGCAGTCTTTAAATCAACCTTTAAATATAATGAAAATGAACCACCAGGCTGACAGATTATCACAATGATAATATGTCAGATATTATAATTTTTGGATTCTGGTCCATACCGTTTCGGAATAAATGGGCTAATAAGGTTTATGCTTAGAGTTAGTCGTACTTAATCTATGAGTTATTGTGAAAGATAAAGAAACAAACATAAATACACACATATAATGATTGTCTGTCTTCTAAACAAAAAGGGCTTATTGAAACGCACTTCCAAAGCCCCGAGGAAGCTCACGATTGCAATCGCATTTAACACAGCTATATTTATATTTAGTAAATGTAGTTTTGACGACACCTTTTTAGTTAGTACGAAATAGTACGGGAAAGGATTCGATCAAATTTAATGTCATATTTCAATAGCTTAACTAACAATTTAAAACAGTAGTAAGTTTAGTGGAAATGTTCAGAGTTAGATGGCAAATGAGTTTATGTAAACGTCTATCAGTATTTAGGCCTTTATATTTCTGCAAAGGCTACTGTTTTGTTTCTATCGATATAGACCTATATATAAATAATCCTTGTAGAGTAGATGTAGACTTTACCGGACAATGGCGGTCATGTTAGTAAGTTAAACACAGTTACTATTATGTAGACCGTTAAGAACAACTTCTGTCGTGTTTTTTTAAATGGCAGGGTATGTTTATTCGTACTTAAGGGGCGTTCAAAACATACAAAGATAAGTGTTGTATCTAAAAAGTTTCCGTCTACTTGATTTGAAGTGCCATCGTTCGGTTAATTAGCTATCAAGTTGTTCACTAAGATGATACTATCATTACATCTAGTTATTTCATCTAGAACACGGGTCTTTAATTGACTTATCTTAATTAAAGACGATTGTGTACGATATGACCCGAAAAGAGAGTCAATTCAGTAATATATTAATTAAAAATTAGATTAATATACGGTTTCAAAACGATACAACATTATGTGATAACATTTGTCAGTGACTTGCGACAGGTCGGTGGTTTTCTCGGGTACTGCGGTTTCCTCAACCAATAAAACTGACCACCACGATAACTGAAATATTGTTGAAAGTGGCGTTAAATACCATAAACCAAACCAATACAGTTGATATCATTGATGTAAAACGACCGTTTTCTTTCTTTTTGTATTTGCTAGTTTCACGTCACTAAAGAAACTTGTTCACAGTGAACTTTGTGAAGTTTAATTTTATTTTTCCCCAAGTAGGGTGAAAAGATGTAGATCACTGTATTAAGAATAACATGTAGAACAGTAGTTTTTATATAGTATACTATTTAAGGAAAATAGCCGTAGAACACTCTAAAATGTATATAAAACAAATAACCAGCAGAACAGTACAGTTTTTATATAGTAACTATGTAGAACAATGAAGTTTACAAAAATATAATAAAATCCTTCGGTTTCACATTACTGAATTTTGTAATCAAAAAACAAAAAGAAGAGATCTTTTGTAAATTGTATTTTTTACAAACAAGCGAAATACAAGACTGACAGATCCCATTGACATTGACAAATTAGGAAATTATCTTTTGTGTCGCTAGTTGCATGCTGTCACAAAGCCTTTGAATAAACGCAGAAAAGATCAAACTTTGACATAAACGGTATAGAGATATGTGTAGATAACATTCCATTCAAGTATTGTACTTTACAAGCTCGAGTTGCTCAAGTATATTTTAGTAATAGGGTTATTGACTTTTTCATTCACAACCACGTCGACTACCATATATTAGTATATACAATGTTGGAGTAGGGACGAGGACTAATTGTACAAGGGAGTAGGGACGAGGTCTAATTGTACAAGGCGTTTGATCTTTTATACGGACGACTTTTCAGTCACCACTGTCTAATGTCCGTCTTGTACCCCAAGTTGACGACTAGTAGGTGCTTAGCTGTCTCTGGGTTGTCCGGTTGTTGATATAAACGATAATTCAAATGACAATCTCTCTCTCTCTCTCTCTCTCTCTCTCTCTCTCTTTTGTGGTCTTTCTTGTGATCAGTGAGTTAAGGTTAGAGGTGATTGTTCGTTTCGTTGATATTGGTGAGATTGTTGACCATTCTTTTCATAATGTCCATAGTTGTTGGAATATAGGAACTAAATTGAGAAATTGCACCTTGTGTATTAAAAAGACAAAAAAAATATATACATTAGCTAAAAGCAATCACTTTCAAACAAAAATTATGTTTTATAACACCATACAACATTGTAGTCATTCTTTTAAGCGAATCAAATCAAGTGCTCTTCGATTCCTAAGTCTTATTTTTATAATTTTACACTACTAGAATTAGGTTGTGGTTAATGTCTATCGTCGTCTAATGAAAGTGGGTTAAGACCACATAGTGAAAAACAGATGCCGTCCTTAATGAATAATGATTTATGTTTTCTTACACTTATTAAAACATTCATTTAATATGTGTCCATATCATAAATTGATCAGAAGAAAATCCTTGTGGCATTATCTTACACTATCAACGTTGGTACATTTCAAGTACAATACAAAACCACATATAATATTTGTATAAGAAGTTTTAGTGAGTAAAAAGAATCTTCATTATCTATGTCGGACTGAATGTAAAATATTTGTACCGAGATTCAGTCTTAACCTCTGTACTAAGTTAACTAGTTCAAATCAGTAAATTACCACAGTTGCAAGAAATGTATTACTTTTTATACGTGTTTCCTGATTAACATTCGAGCACACCTTTCCTTCATCCATCAAACTGACTAAGTATCATTCAATATACCTGATGATTTATTTAGCAGATATATCAATATAACAGAGAAGGAGATTTAGTCATCATCATCATATTGCTGCAATAACAATTATCTTACCAGAGTTATACCGACACGTTATTTAGAAGTTCCATTATGATAACCTTTCATTGTCGACGGTTTACGGTTATCATCATCATATTACGACTACCGTATATTTATCTGCTTCCGTCAACGTCCTCTCAATTGATTTTCCCTTTTGCTACACTCTCTTTAATTAAAAGCTTTCAGGGTCTGTCTTTTTTCTTTGTCTATATTAATATCATTTGTAGACGTTGAAATATGTGTCTGTTCAAACGGTGTGTATAAACAGGAAATATTGAGAAGAAACATCTTATTGTAAATTACAACAGATCGTCTTAATCTGTTTTGGCACTAGTGCATTTGTTTTGTTTTTGTTTTTGTTTTTTTTTTGGTTTACTTATCTGTAAATTATCTACCGATCATCACCCAATCAAACGGTAAATCTGATAGAAATTTGTCACAAAAGTTTCCGATTGACTAGATAGAAATATGTTTAATGGACATTGCTTGACATTGAATGAAACGTTGACGAAATTATCTGTATATGTGTAGATAAACCATTTAGTATTCATAATATAGGATTATTTATAGGTTTGGGACCATAGGACTAATTTAGCTCCGCCACTTTTTATTGAAGTGCTTGCACCAAGTCAGGACTTTTATTTTCATTGAACACCATAATTTGCGAGTTGGCAATTAATAGGTCGATAGATCAAGCATTCGATTGATTGATCGAATGATTGGTGTTTAACGTCAGGTGAGCAGTCTTTCAGCTATATTCGTAACGAGAGCAAGTTTACAGACAGTAAATCGTGAAGGTAAAAGATGACAATGGTATGGGGCAATGGACACTGAGAGAAGCTTGTATTGCCAGAGGGAAAAATATATAGTATTTAGGGAAGGAAATATTGTGCCTTGCAACGGGCCATACACGACCTATCCTAACAAATTGTTCTTCGTTAGGAGCTGGTGCATGATGTCTTTTAAGTTCACGGGGCCTGGCTTTCTCCATACACGAGGCAAATATTTGTATCCCTTAACAAGGACAATTCACATTAGGGGCTGCTGCATGGTGTCTTTTACGTTCACGGAGCCTGGTATTCTCCATTCACGAGGCAGATATGTGTGTCCCATAACGAGGTCAAGCCACACACTCTCTGAAATATCTGGTTCCACTTCCGTTTATGCGAGATTTCATGGCTATTTATTCACTTATCTGTTGTATTTTGTATTCATCCTATAAATTTGACTTTTATCTGAATTAATCCCTCATTTCGTAGAAATCCAGCTTTGTTTACAATGTGTACAGTATTTGAATACCAACTACCTTTCTTGTGTTACTTCTTTATAGCAATGTTTTTGTGTGCGGTCTCGTTAATATGTTATTGTGTCATGGGGTACAACAAGGTGACATACACATCGGACAAGCTATAGCTAGCTTCCATTGATTTGACATACTATCAATGTCCTGTAAGCGTCTAACAATATTGTTCTTTATATGGCCTTAATTCAATTAGCGAATCTGTGAAACCATTCACACAAATCGTTCATTATAGTGGGTCATAATCCGGGGTGATATTACTAACAACATGGTGGGTGTTCCGGTCTGCTAATCCAATCAGATTCTGTCTTGCAGACAGTTATTTTCATATTGCATCAATGAAAGTCTGATAAAGATGTCAATTATTACAACAGTAATTGTTCTGTAATCTTATTATCGTCTTGATAGAAAAACATTTATAGCAGCAAAATATATCTGTTTTTGGTGCAGCTTGAGTAATTGCTGCAGATATCTTACCTATTGGCACGGTCTGACAGAAATTAATTTTTCGTCTGGACGTAATAATCATAATAGATTTTATATGCCTAAACTCTAAGCGATTATCCTGCTGTTTTTATCATTACTGCTGTTAAAATAACATATTTATATCTTGTTTGAAGGCTTGTTACAATTCGAATAGAAAATAATATGGGCAAGTAAGGGTTATAAACATCATTACGCATCAAATTTACTTAGCACGAAGCGGTGGCGTAATGGTTAACGTGATCGCCCCAAGTGCGGTAGATAGCGGAATTGAGCCAGCCCGGTCGGGTCAAACCAATGATAATTGAATTGTTATTTGCTATATCTCCGCTAGGCACGCAGCATAAGGAGTAAGAGCAAATGCTGGTTGGCTCGGAAGCAGGATAATGTGTCCGTGTGGTGCAGCATGTCTACTCGATGACAGTTGCTTCAGTGAGGTAGCAATATAAAATTTCATCAACGTTTGTTGACTAGTACAAGGCGGACATCATCTCATCTGAAAAATTGATCAACGATTATAAAATTTAACCTTGATTACATTCCATTAAAACATAAACGTTCTGGACAACAATCCATGATTACCAGAAACATTGTTCCTCTTATTGCTTGTAATAACTCGGACAAAATTATATAGCTTGCTACTTTATATGTTTGTAGACAATGTTATTGGTTCTTTCGCTTTTCTTTCTTAGTTTTTATTTATTTAAATATTTGTTTCTCAGCTGTACTGATTTAGGCTTTATGTATCTTTACATTAGTATTTTAAATTCGAGTTATCATTTTATTTATGTACCCATGGTATTCTTGTGTGGTGGGGTTTCGTGTTGCTCAATCTTTAGTTTTCTGTGTAGTGTTTTGTATATCATTGTTTCTCATGTTGGCCTTTTTATTTTTGCCATTGCATTGCCTGGCCTTCTTCGATTTACGGCTTTTGATTACCCCCCTTTGGTATCTTCAAACTTTTCTTTTTATTTGTGTATCATTCCATGAGTATTTCACCTTTGACTTTTATCTTTTCCAGCTGCCTATAGTGGTGATATCGCGTTAACAGATGAAGACATACAAGTGGCTAACCAACGATATATAGAACAAGAAGATGATGATATACACGAACTACAAATAGAAGATCAAAGATTAGAACCTTCACAGTCTAATAATCAAATAAACAAATTAGAAAATATTAATGAACAAAAAAGTACTTTACGACATAGAAAAATTAGTAAAAGACGAAATAAAAATATCAGAAGATTAAGAAAGAGACGACGAAGACAGAAATGTTTACGGTGAGTATGAGATATGACGTAATATGATATTTCAATAATTACCGGTATTAACAACTTCATGGCTTGGTTGGTTTATGGTGAATAACGCCACTCTCAACAATATTTCAGTTATATCGTGGCGGTCAGTGTTATTGTTGGGGGAAACTGGAAAACCCGGAGAAAACCACCGACCTGCCACAAGTCACTGACAAACATTATCTCATAATGTTGTATCGAGTACACCTCGCATGAGCAGGATTCGAACTCACAACGTTAGTGGTGATAGGAACTGATTGCACATGTAGTTATAATCCAACTACCATACGATCACGACTACGACGGCCCCAACACCTGTATGATTTTGCTGTACATGACCATATTTGTTTCAGAAAAAAAAACATCTCCTTTTGTGACATGTGTGTACATGTGGTTCTTGATTTATGATTGTAATCTAATATAAGCATAAGTATTTAATATAGTGCGCAAAACGCCTTTCTGAAATAGCTTTCATCAGGTCCGCTCAAAGTCAAAAGATTGC
This sequence comes from Bathymodiolus brooksi, assembly GCA_963680875.1. Lineage (NCBI taxonomy): Eukaryota > Metazoa > Mollusca > Bivalvia > Mytilida > Modiolidae > Bathymodiolus > Bathymodiolus brooksi. The sequence continues at coordinate 55,927,135 of OY804579.1, forward strand.
AAAGACAAATCCATGTACCTTAAAAGTCTTTGAGAGCAATAAAACCAAAGGGACTAAACAGAATAGCCAAAATCTGCTAAGGTCACCTCTGTCTGAGGGAGGAGAACGTTAGTGTTAATAATAATTACATTATTTAGGAACTGTAGATTTCAATAAAAAAAATATATATCTAATAAACCATGGTAGTGCGGAAACACTGACTATACTAGACTGATGATACCATCTGGGACTAATAATAAAGTGTCACAGTTGTTTTGAATTTACCGTTGATTATTAGTTATTGTTTCTTTTTTTTCGTTTTCTGATCATATGATAATCCAAAACTGATTGTAATCTTCCCCATCTTTAAAGTTTATATTCCAATGTTTTCTAGACAAATTTTAAATGCCAAGTTAGAGAACATATCTACTGTTATCTAATATAGTGATATACCAATGCACGATGATGCCATATAATTTCTGAAGCGATGACGAATTCGTTCATTACCGATAATCTTCACCCTTTTTGTCCCCGCACAACATCAACATGTCATTTAAAAATACTTGCTCTTTATATCAAAACTTTATTTAGTATAAACTAGAGAGAAGAGTTTGAAGATGCCAAAGGGGTAAGCAGAAGGATGATGTATGTTTAATGCTACAAGTAGAAATCACTTGAAAAACTCTATTGCCAGAATGTTGTGAAGCAGGTTGCAAGCAACAAATAACAAATGATTGATAACGACATCAACATTACTGATGTAATGACTATAACGTTTTGTTTTATCAATGTGTGACGTAAGAGTGTTTTTGACATTTACTTCACTGAATTTGGTACTGCTTTGCCAACTATTTTACTTATTTTGTTCCAGTATTGTTATAAATACTGTTATAGTGACAGCCGTAACCTTTGAGCCGTAATGAAAGCGGGAGGTTTGGCGCTTTAAAATCTGATTCAACCCACCATTTCTTTAGAAATGCCTGTACCAAGTCAGGGTCATTACGGTTTTCACAGTTTTTCGGTTGTTGACTGATTTTGTCTGTTTATATACTTATGAGTTTTTACTTTCCCTTTGTAAGATTGTTCGGAGTTCGGTAATTTTGTTATTACCCTTATTTGAGTTCTCGTAATTTTGCAGACAAGAATACCCATTTTTACCGCACACCCAAAATAGGCGTAGAAATTGGGATGCCAACATCCCATTTGCAGAGAAGTCTTGAATGTTCATCGACCTGCTCCAAAAACACTGTTAAAATGCACCACATAAGGTTATACATGTATCGAGTACAACTCGACATGGGCGGGTATCAAACTCACAACTTCAAGAAAGGGGGACAATTCTTCTAAAACAGATATATACAGACGTGCCGCTAGAATAAGTCGACTGTTTCAGTTTTTAAATATATGATTGGAATGTAAATGTTCCGCTGCAGTATATGAATGGGCGGACATTTGTAAGCTATGCTATATCAATGGGTCATGTTTCTACAAGTCTATATAGCGTCTTTATCTTCTGTAACCACTAGGAACAGTTTCTTTGGCAAAATTTTGTCTTTTGGTTATTATCCAATTTGCTGCCGCCTGCTACAACATTTGTTTGTTCACTTTATGAATACATTGTAGTAAAATATGTATTGTCATTAATAATCACAATATATGAATAGGTATGTCTTTCCTGCTACGAAAATATGAATGGATATGGTTTTCATGTTGAGCAAATATGAATGGGATGTTTTGTCAAACTCCCGAATCGCCCCGTACTCAATTTTATCAAAAATTACCACCTGGGTGATAGACTCTAATTGCAAAGTCTTAGGTAAAGCCAACTACCTTACGATAACAACCACGGCGTCTCCTCCAAATAAAGTGAACATTAAATTTTAGCTGTTAACCAACTTGTTGGGTGGTATAGGTTATGGATCCCATCAATCAACTTAATTAGATAATTGTGGGTCTTTTGTTACACGACGGGTGTCACTAGTGGAGCAGGAACTGCTTACCCTTCCGGAGCACTTGAGTTCACCTCCGGTTTTTAGTGGGGTTCGTGTTACTCGATCTTTAGTTTTTTTGTATATTTTGTTGATCGTTGTTTGTCCTTTTGTACTTTTTCTTTTGGCCATTGTGTTGTCTGTTCTTCTTCGATATACAGATTCTGATTGCCCCTTTGGTATCTTCAAACTCTTCTTGAAAAGGTTTAGAGTTTTCCGTGTTGCGTGTTCCGTGGAAGATATGCCAACTAGCACTGTTTAGCTTAACTCGACAGACCAGTAAATGCTTAATTCCTGGTAGTTTTCATGGATGTAGAGGTCTTAGTGTTGATTTGGTGGGTCTTTTTTCCACCACCACTGTTTAACTTATCTGAACAGACCATTAAGTGCTTAATGTCATTGCAGTACCTTTTGCTTTAATTATGTAATTATTGGAATTAAAGAGTTTGAGAACAGATTTAATTAACGTCAAAAGAATTTTGTTTATTAGATGTGTTAGAATATGAAGTGTTCTGCAGTTCATCGCCTCTGTGTATTCGTACTTGAAAATTCTCTTATGACTGTATATATATTATCGTATAGTAAAAAGTATGACGTCAATTCACCTACATTTTCTAATCAAAATCATAGTAAATCGCTTCAAGTTGGCATTAACTTTGCCCAGCTTGTGTTTTTTCAGTACGTCTATGCATGATACTCTATCAATGTTAATGTCACAAATCATTTTCTACTGATTAATACATAAAGACAAGAAGCGTCAAACTCTTGTAAACGGTTCTTAGATGTAGTTATAGATATATAAACATGACAAGCCCCTATTTGTGATATGATCTCAGATAATAAAAACGTAGATATACAATTTAGTGCGCACGACGCGTTTCTAGAATAACCTTAATCAGGTACGCTCAAGGTCAAAATATTTGACAGCTAAATAATTTAAATGTCTTTAAGAGCAAATCAACTAAAGGGCATAAACTAGATAGTCAAAATCGGCGCTAAAGTCACATATGCCCGAGGGAGGAAAACCTTAAGTTTTACATAAGAAAAGTTTGAAGATGCCAAAAGGATAATCAGAAGCCGTAATTCGAAGGACAGACAATACAGACAATGGTCAATAATATACTACACGGAAAGCTAAAGATTGAACAATATTTTTGTATCGCTCGGTCCATTTAAAAATGTTGGGAAGTGGTATCTTTTGCATCCTTGTTTGTCATGCTTAGCAGATGTCTAATTTATACAAAATAAAACTTTGTAATTAAGACCAATATTTTAAGCAAAAGTTTGTTACGGTGGCTACGAGGAAGGTAGACAAACTGAACGAAGTATTTATTCAATCAAGGTTACTTGTGTGCTAATCTTTAGTCTACGAGGAAGACAGACAAACTGAACGATGTATTTATTCAATCAAGGTTACTTGTGTGCTAATCTTTAGTCTACGAGGAAGACAGACAAACTGAACGATGTATTTATTCAATCAAGGTTACTTGTGTGCTAATCTTTAGTCTACGAGGAAGACAGACAAACTGAACGATGTATTTATTCAATCAAGGTTACTTGTGTGCTAATCTTTAGTCTACGAGGAAGACAGACAAACTGAACGATGTATTTATTCAATCAAGGTTACTTGTGTGCTAATCTTTAGTCTACGAGGAAGACAGACAAACTGAACGATGTATTTATTCAATCAAGGTTACTTGTGTGCTAATCTTTAGTCTACGAGGAAGACAGACAAACTGAACGATGTATTTATTCAATCAAGGTTACTTGTGTGCTAATCTTTAGTCTACGAGGAAGACAGACAAACTGAACGATGTATTTATTCAATCAAGGTTACTTGTGTGCTAATCTTTAGTCTACGAGGAAGACAGACAAACTGAACGATGTATTTATTCAATCAAGGTTACTTGTGTGCTAATCTTTAGTCTACGAGGAAGACAGACAAACTGAACGATGTATTTATTCAATCAAGGTTACTTGTGTGCTAATCTTTAGTCTACGAGGAAGACAGACAAACTGAACGATGTATTTATTCAATCAAGGTTACTTGTGTGCTAATCTTTAGTCTACGAGGAAGACAGACAAACTGAACGATGTATTTATTCAATCAAGGTTACTTGTGTGCTAATCTTTAGTCTACGAGGAAGACAGACAAACTGAACGATGTATTTATTCAATCAAGGTTACTTGTGTGCTAATCTTTAGTCTACAAGGAAGACAGACAAACTGAACGATGTATTTATTCAATCAAGGTTACTTGTGTGCTAATCTTTAGTCCTCACCACATAAAGTCACACACGAATTGATTGAAATTATAGCCTTTTTGAGCATCATATCGTGGATAGTTCTTGTTTTCGCTCATATTGTTTTAATACATTTACGTGGTGGATAGTTATTGGCCTGGCTCCTGTTTTTGTACCGTTGTATTGTGTGGAAGGTTCTTGTTGGCCCTGCTGCTTTTTGTACAATTGCATTGTAGACAGTTCTTGTTGCACCGACTGTTTATTTTTTCGTACAATATGCAAAGACAGTTTGCACAGTGATGGTCAATAAGTCTCCCATATCAACAAAGCGAACAACCAGCTCTCACCTCAAATGGTTGAGCACAAAAAGACCACAGCTTATGACGTTGGAATTCCAGGTTCTGCGACAGGCACAAAATGTGCCGGGATTAAACCAGATAATGGAATCACAACCCTCCCCTCCTGATAATTGGAATTCCAACGTCAATACGGATATAGACAAACGATGGGATAGATTCGCTCCAACTCACAAAAATCCACACACTATTACAACAATGAATGACAACATAAATTGCGAATAGTTTTTGTTGTACCAACCGTTCTTTATTCGTAAAATTTTATTGTGGGTCGTTCTTGTTGCACTGAATATGTGATTTCTGGTACTGTGGATTGTTCTTGTTGTAGAGACTGTTTTCCCCGTAAATTTGTTTTTCTATAATATTTCTTCTCTCCTGGGTACTTTGTGTTCGTCTTGCAAGTTTTAAGGGAATGTAGTTATTCAGCCGTCTGCATTAATCAGCATCCTTTCACCAATGAGATAAGGACTTACTGATAGTTAAACTCGAGGTGGCTCGACTGGTATCTTACTGGAGAAAGTGTATGAGGCACTCGATGGTATTCTCCAGAAAGTCGTGCAGAACATGGATGAAAGAATACAATCAATCAACAATTCTTGCTGAAAGCATGCTTTTCTTCTGTTGCAGCTATTTGCAATCAGAATACTAAAGCATCTACGACCAAGGATCTAATAATTGGAATCATTCAACAGTTTTAAACCTACGATAACATTTACAAGCAAAAAAAACTAGAATGTTGCTCATCTGGAATTATGAAATTCGTTATAAAACTTAGAATCATCGTTTAAAAAAAAACCAACATTCTAGAAATAAATTTTAATGTTAAAATACTTTTCTATTTTACTAATTTCTCATAATAAATCAATCAAAGAGGGAAAAATCCACTTTTTTCAATCTTGAACTTTAAAGTTGTTCATGTCTTGCTGACAATGTATTAGTTAGTTGCACGCACGCTACATGCATGTATTGGTTGAATGACTAATTAATCTGCCGCACGCTACATGCATGTATTGGTTGAATGACTAACTAATCGGCCGCACGCTACATGCATGTATTGGTTGAATGACTAACTAATCTGCCGCACGCTACATGCATGTATTGGTTGAATGACTAACTAAACTGCCGCACGCTACATGCATGTATTGGTTGAATGACTAACTAAACTGCCGCACGCTACATGCATGTATTGGTTGAATGACTAACTAAACTGCCGCACGCTACATGCATGTATTGGTTGAATGACTAACTAAACTGCCGCACGCTACATGCATGTATTGGTTGAATGACTAACTAAACTGCCGCACGCTACATGCATGTATTGGTTGAATGACTAACTAAACTGCCGCACGCTACATGCATGTATTGGTTGAATGACTAACTAAACTGCCGCACGCTACATGCATGTATTGGTTGAATGACTAACTAATCTGCCGCACGCTACATGCATATATTGGTTGAATGACTAACAAATCTGCAAGCCCGACAAGCACATACATTTTTGTTTACATCCACAACATAAAAACGTGATTTTAATATTTCGGGAAACTATACTTTTTATCTTTACAGTTTGAATTGAAAACTAACGATAAATGTGATGATACCACGTGTACACGACATGATCAAGTTAATTTAATGTAATGGTGCATTTTTCCATCCATCTTTGATACCATATGATACTATTTAATAAGGATACAATTTATGAGAATTTTCTATTCAATTTACATAGAATCTGCTATGAGATACACATCATTCGTAAAGATAAGAAATACGTAACACTACATCCTTCTAGCTTTGTGTGTCAGTGCATCTGTCTTAAAAGTGTACTTGTAACAATAATACAGTACATCTGACTCTTCATCCTGAATTAAGAAATCGTCTTACATTTTACTGCGTATTCTTACACATTTAATTCGTTGTTTGTGATATACAGTTCGATAGCGAGATAAAACACAATTTATATGATATTATCACGATATCAGTGTACTTAGTTACGTACAGAGAAGCGTTCAATATTCTTTTTTCTCACGAGTTAATTTTAACATGGTTTAGAACAACTTCGGGGGGAGTTTTAATTACTTTATTATCACAAATATTAGAATAACTACAACATAACTCTTAATATCGGGGCCGTCGTGATCGTGTGGTAGTTGAATTTACATCACCACTAAAGTTGTGAGTTCAAATCCTGCTCATGGCGAGGTGTACTCGATACAACATTATATGGAAAAGTTTGTCAGTGACTTGCAGCATGTCGGTGGTTTTCACCGGGTTCTCAGGTTTCTTCCACCAATAAAACCGACCGCCTTGATATCGCTGAAACATTGTTGAAAGTGGCGTTAAACACCATTAGCCTAACACCATAACACTATCATATATGGATTTTATTTTTTATAAAATTCAATCAATCATTACAGTAAGTTTCAACAGTACTTGGATAAGTGAAAGATATTGTGAAGTAATAAATTGTTTTGATTTTATTTTATTTTTGGTGTTTTAACACCACTTTCAGCAATATTTCAGCTATATCATGGCGACCAGTTTTAGTGGTGGAAGAAGCCGGAGAGAACCACCGACCATGGGCAAGCAACTGGTAAACTTTATCACTTGTGGCTGCGAGTCGAGTGCACCCTTTTTTGTAATTTACAAAGCCGGGTGCGAACCCACGCCGTATTAGTAATAGACTTGTATGAGTTGTTAGGTAATCCAACTACTTAACTCATTGAGCCACTCGGGCCCTAAATTGTTTTCAAATATAAATCATGCGATTATTTGAAATTATAATTTAAGCATCGTATTTGTCTAAAACGGTATATAATGTATGATCACAAAAAGCATAACACTACATGTACATTGTCATGCTACTACATCGCACAAGCCGGTACGTGAATTATATTTCATAGGATGTGTTGTGTTAAATGTATAATGACCAGATCATACCAAAAACGTGTACTTGTTTCTCCGTTTAATACAAAAGTATAAAAGCTTTCCTGCCTCCAAAGTATTTTAAACAAAACCTCATGGCAGATGCGTTGAAATATAAATAATGTACAACATTAATGAAAGGTTTCCTGTGATATTATTCTATTAAAAAATATATGTAGTTTCAAATGGACAAAACAATATTTTCTATACCTCCAATCAGTTAATGAACGTTAAACATGTTAAATAATTAGCACATTAAAGTGTAGAGAGAGAAGAGATAATTATATGGCATATCGAATGAAGAAAAGATACGTCGATATATTTTCTCACCGTAGAGAGTTTTACCTCCATAAAGAAATAAGAGGGTGGCATATTTTCTCTCCATGGAGTGTTCCATCTGTGTAAAGAATTTGATTTCAGTTACTAGTATATCGTGGCTGCCAGATTAATTGGTGGAGAAAATCGTAATACCATATAGTTGTTGATTCCTCAGAGTGTGCTACTGATTTTAGGGAACAGTCATTATTTATCAGGTGGAGGAGCTGGAAAATTTTAGGGGGGTCAATTTTTTTTTATATAGGTATTGTGGGGGTCAATTTTTAAAACCACTCAGCTTAAAGGCGGTCAATTTATCCTAAAAACATTTGGTTGTATAAAACAATTAAAAGTAAAAAAAACCAAACAAAATAAATGATTAAATATTTTTGAAAACCTAAACAGTGCTAAACACTTAAGTGTGAAGGACATGAGAGTAAGGGTTTAAATAATTAGTAATGCAACTTTAGGAAATATCTAACTAGGATTTATAAATATCAATATAGCTATAATTCTCTGGAATTTTATTGACATGTATTTTGAAATGAAACATTCTGATTAAAAATGAACTCAAAGCAATTAACACTAAGTAGTGAACCAAAGAAATCTTACAGCCGTTATCTGCAAAGAAGTACTGGTGATGTTATAGATTCGGAAAACAATATACGGATATCCGCACACTGCACAAAAACTATTGCAGATAATCGGAATAAGCTAAACGGCTTATTACACGTGTCACAATATTCTAAATTCGAATTCCGCTCACTTCTAGGATTAGCAGTCCTAGATGAATTGCAGAATATCTCGATTTAAAAAAATGTGAAAAACATGAATGATTTATTAAGAAAAAACAATGATCAGCCTACTAATAACATTGATGTAAGTTGTGTACAGACAGTAGGTCTAAAACATGCAAAGGGACTTTTTGTCTTATTAAAAACACACTTCTTTACATTTGAAGCAAAATGTATAATCCTGGATATTGTGTGCCCTATTGTTGAAAAAAGATATTGGAAGTTACTTGAAAACCATTAAAATATGAATGGTGAAAATGAGAGCATGGAAGAGGTAGATATGGATGGAAATGAGAGTGATCAGGAATTGACTGGTAATGAAACAGATGAAAGTGAATGAACAAGTAAGGTACATGAGCATGTTTGAAGTATGTTTATATGGTCAACAAAAGATAGATATTAAACATTTTGTAGCTTATACTTGTACATGTATATAGGTGACATTTTTCATATACATGTACATGAAAGTAGTATATGGGTACGGACAAAGTCATATTTGTGAGGGAGCAACCGGAAGTCACGTAACCGGAACTGACGTCACCGGAAGTCACGTAGCCGGAACTGACGTCACCGGAAGTCACGTAACCGGAAGTAGCGTTACAGGAAGATTTTTGAATAGGTTATACGATTTAGCCTGTTCTGGAGCAGTATACGATTAATAAACCGCGAAGCGAAGAGGTTTACGAAAAGCGTAAACTGTTTTAAACCAGATTATGCAAGTATAGCCTGTGCAAACATTTAACATATTCCTAATATTCTTTATAATTTAATGATTCCTCGATTTTAATTACGATTGTTTCATGTAACTATTTGAATTTGTCGTTGGCGAATGAATATGTTGGAGACGTCACAATATCAAACCAGGTAATCAAGTATAACCAATGTTGCTCCAGGCGGATCAGCCAATCAGATAGCAGAATTAACATCAAATTAAATTATTCTTTTGTTCTGCATACAGTTAAACCTGACAGAACCTACCACCGTTTATACCTACTTTTTGTACAGCAAACATAGCGATGTCCGGATTAAACAGGTTAAATTTGTAAATGTTACACATTGGTACTAAATATGATGCCATGTTTATATATTTCAGTTTAATCGGGCTTCGGCTTATACAGGTATTTTCGCACCGTTCGCACTAAATAAGATATCTACGTTTCTATAGCAATCACTGGATCAAAAACTTTGGTAAGTGGACTATTAGTCTCCGAGGTTGTCGTCCGCCCCATTAGTCAGTGTTTCGGCACTGACATGGTTTATTACATGTCAACGGTTGTATTACTATCACTTAGTCGATCCCTTTGGTACGTGGACTATTAGTCTCCGAGGGTATCATCCGTCCATTAAGTCAGTGTTTGGTCACGGATATGGTTTATTAGATGTATTAATATTTTAAATGTACATTTCCCAAATCATATAATTTATTAAAACTGAAGTCAATCTCACTCAGCCATAGTTAACTTAGCTGATTTTTGCTATTTTTACAAGACTTTTGAATTATTTAGCTTTCCAATCTTTTGTCTATGAGTGTACTTGATGAAGAATGTCATAGAAACGCACTAAATTATATATCTGTGTCTTTGTTCATAATGCCTATGCTACGATTCGAATTATTTCACCTATATCATGGCAAAATAAAATCACAGTTAAGCTGTTTCTTTATTTCGGAGGTAGACTAAAATTGATGCTTTCTATGAAAAATTTTGATATTTTTATTCTCGGAGATCGAAAAGGTCATTAAAGAAACGTTATAAAAACCAGAAAGGGCAATCAAGAAACACTGCCAACATTGGGCACACCACAAAGCAGGAAAACTAAATAGATGAGCAACACGGACCCCACCAAACACCGGGTGTGAAGAAGAGTTTGAAGATAATCAAAGGGGTAATCAGAATCCGTATATTGAAGAACAGATAACACAATGGCCAAAAGAAAAAGTACAAAGGACAAACAACGATCTACAAAACATACACATAAAACTAAAGATCGTGTAACACATCGAGTGAACTCATGTGCTTCGCGAAGAGTAAGCAGTTTTTGTTTTTTTAAGATATAAACGGGTGGTAGAAGGGTTGAGATGTGTTCCATCGTCAACCAATCAACAGCCAGGAAATCTGACCAATCAGATGTCGCCATTTTCGGCCGATTAGCCAATCAGAAGCCAGGAAAAAGAACCAATCAGAAAGCAGGATGCAAAAAGAAACAACCAATCGACTCCATCGAAACAAAGTCTTCATTCTATAAAAAGCAGAGACTCACACTTCATTCGACATGTCACGTAAATCAAAATCAAAAGACCAGACCAAAGCATTGAACATTCCGTTCACCCTGACACAAGGGGGTCTGGTACAGGAAGCCTTAGCAGTAACGGTCGCCAAAGACCAGACCCAAGCATTGAACATTCCGTTCACCCTGACACAAGGGGGTCTGGTACAGGAAGCCTTAGCAGTAACGTTCGCCAAAGATCAGACCCAAGCATTGAACATTCCAGTCAAAGTACCCCTAGGAGGTGGAAGATACGCAGAACTCACAGAATGGAATGGCAGTAAGAGAGTGGATCTGAGATTTTGGAAAACCGATACGATTCCTACCAAAGTCGGTGTCAGCTTATCATTACCACAGTGGAAAGTCTTGTACGGTGCTATGCAAGTGGTGGACGATTTGATCAGTTGAGTGAAAGACGGAGAACCCGTCGACTGGAGATATGACCTGAGAGAAGACGTCTACGTCATCATCAAAGCCCCTCAACTGAGAATTCACATCATGAAGTACTTCGGGCCTAATGGAAAATGGACATTGCATCCTACGAAGAGAGGAGTGACCCTGAGTCTTTACGAATGGAAAGAACTGAAATTTATTTGAAGACAGAGGGCCAGAACTGAGGACAATGGACAATAAAGTGACTGGAGAAGATTAAATGAAAGAGACTGAGAAACAGAACTTGAACTTAAAGTGAACAATAAAATATGAAACTTGATTTCTGTGTTAGTCATAATTACACCCAAAGATACCTCCTCCTCCTCCGCCCTCCCTCCCTCTTCCTCCTCCTCCTCCACCACCACCACGATAGCGTTGAAATTCCACCCAAAACACGTTACAAACAAAAACAAAACGAAACACATTATGAAAATATCACACATTTCATTCATTTGACTCTTAAAAATACCATCCTTGGAGTAAATAAAGGTAATAACAAAATTACCGAACTCCGAACAATCTTATAAAGGGAAAGTCAAAACTCATAATTATATAAACAGACAAAATCAGTCAACAACCGGAAAACTGTGAAAACCGTAATGACCCTGACTTGGTACAGGCATTTCTAAAGAAATGGTGGGTTGAATCAGATTTTAAGGCGCCAAACCTCCCGCTCTCATTACGGTTCAAAGGTTCAAAGGTACTACACAACATATCCGAAAACAGCAAACTCTATATGTAATTATGAAAATAAAAGGGGCAGATAACCAAGGAAAGGGGTAGTCGTAGAGAACACCCCCAACCAACATTTTGTACTACTACTAATAAAAATGCGCGGGGAAAATGACGTCACTTCCTGTAGCCAACTTCCGGTGAAAAGGCCCCACTAGGGGGATAGTGCGCAATTTCCAGTAGGGCATGCGCACACCCTTTCACCCCTTCGGGTGATCTTCGGTCACAGGTAGCCATGGTACTTGTACTACTACTTTAGTAGTAATACAAAATGTACCTGTTGCGCATGCGCACACCATAGCTTCCGGTCACTGACGTCACTTCCGGTGAAAAGGCCCCACTAGGGTTATTGCGAAACTTCCGGTTGCGCATGCGCATAACATTCTTCCGGTTCCGGACAGGGACTCGTCCGGTCACGCGACTTCCGGTCGCGTTACTTTCGTTGACGTCACTTCCGATCACATGACTTCCGGTTGCTCCACATTGTTCCCCCACAAATATGACTTTGTCCGTACCCATATACTACTCATGTATCTTCATTTAAATAATTGGGAATTCTGTAGGGTGAAATCAGAAAATATGACTTTGTTCATGTTGGCTTTAATATTTTATGGAAATGTACTGTTTTTATGTCTTGCTTTGGACAAAAAATAAATATTAATATTAATCTTTAAATCACTAGGATTAAATGTTTGAATTATTTCATCAATGTTTCACTTAATGAAAACTAAAAAAATGTTGCATAAATGTCAATGAGACCACACTACAGAAGTCTAACTATCAAATTATAAAGCAACAATAGATTACAATGTGGCATCCAACAATAAGTGAGAGTCATACTGAACAGCTTGCAAGCTATAGATGGCCGCAGAATAAAAGTAATGCTATTAAGAAGAATATTATGCTAAGCATGAGAGCATGTCAAGACTTGCAAGACTTGCTCAGTTCTTTTTATTTATTCTCTATATAAATAAATTTCCATTTAAATATAATGTACGGGTTGTTAGCAATGGTCATATAGAAGTATATTCTTGGGATGTACAGTCTTCTCACAGATATATATTAATACTATGTTATTTGTCCATTTGGGGGGGGGGGGGGGGGGGGTCAAAATAAATATTGTAAAATTTGTGTGGGGGTCAATTTTAAATTTGCTAAAATTCTGGGGGGAGTCTTTTCCTTATACTGTCACATCACAGAAAATTTTTCCAGCCCCCCTCCTAGTAAATAATGACCGTTCCCTTAAGAAAGACCAAATCGTTATATTTTGTTCCTCCTACATGCGGAGTTTTTTTTTTAACCTGGATGATCTAATTATACATCACTAGGTAAATGAATGGTATTTCTCCTACCATGTAGTGTAAAGACTGGATAAATCATTTCCCCATATCATGGAGCGTACTATCAACGTTGATGTCATGAATACTATTCTCTGGCTGTGATGAAGGGTCAAAGAGTACGCTTCATTTCTTAGTATATATAAAACAGTATACTTGATTATATATGAACTGATGATATAGTGTCATCGTCCTCACACTGGTTTTCTATGTAAACTTGCATCACAGATTACTACTGCCAAGCTTATTCCTGGGCTTGTCAAAAGGGAGTGACTGAATAGTTCTCCATACAAGAAGAACTAATGTGTACTAGCATGTACGTATATAAAGATATCAATATGTACACATTAATGAAAACAATCAAATATATCATATATCACCAGTTCATATGTTTTGATAAAAACGTAGATATCTAATTTAGTTGAGTTTCTAGAATAGCATTCATCAGGTACACTCAAAATAGTGATAAGAATGGAAAGCCAAATAATTTAATAGTTTTCGGGAGCAAGTAAACCAGAGGACCTGAACGGGATAGTCCAAATCGACTGAGTTTACCTATTACTGAGAGTTTGAGATTTAATTTTAATAAAGAACTGTAAATTTCAAAGATAAATATATCTAATAAACCGGGTGAAACCACAGGCAATGCAGTTGGTATTTGTTGCTTCGTCTGTAAGGACGCAATATTGGGATGTAAGAACAAAAAATGGTTGGCTTGGAGTCACGAAAATAAATGTTAGAGAAAAATTCAGACAATTCAGAGAAACTGGCAACATAGAGTACACAATATACAAGACGAAGACAATCAAAACAAACATGTATCCAAGTGGAGTGACATGTCTATCTGTGGACTGATGTTAGCACTATAAAATCCAAATAGGTATTGTGGTCTAGTACAAAGCAGATATCATCATAATTTCATCAAAAAGGAACTTATTCTGAACATTATATCTCCAAGAACATGCTCACTTGGCGTTATGTAAATCTTGTTCACTCACTCACTTGAATGGTTGTTTTCTTCTATTTTTCAAATATGAGGCAATTTCATTGGTCAGTATTTGACTGGTAGCATATGCATTTATAAATATCATTCTCATGTCCCTAGTATATCCCAACTAAGATTTAGAAAGTGAAAATATGAGTTACGAGAATAAAGGGCACTTGAACCAAAGACTCCAGATGTATTTACATGTGTTTACATATAGTCTTTAACTTGCATAGATACAAGAGATATCGTTATAGTTCATACAAAACAAAGTGTTCTATTTGTGGAGAGAAAGGAGAGATTGTAATATTTCTTACGGTAAAGTGTTCTATTTGTGGAGAGAAAGGAGAGATTGTAATATTTCTTACTGTAAAGTGTTCTAATTGTGGTGAATAAGGAGAGATATAGTATAACTAATCGTAGATTTTGAATATAAAAATAAGACCACGAGTGACAGAAGTACGCATAAGGATTAAACGAGTGGGCGGAACTTGTTCCGTCCACGAGATTAATTATTAATGCGTATTCGGTCACGAGTGGTCTTATTTTGATATTCAAAATGTATGATTTAGTATACTGTTTATTTGATAGGCTTTCAAAATTTCTTATATATTATATTTAATATTTGTATATTTCATTCCACGCGTATAAATCTACGAGCAATCATACTAAGGGGTTCAGCTGGAAGGATCTGCCATCTTGAAAATGTGAATCCTATATGTCATATTTACAACAATGCACAAAGATAATTAAAATGCTTACCTTGAAAACTTATTTTGGTTAAATTGTATCAAAATTGAAGCGTACACGAAGCCAAATAACGTCTAATATTTACGTTTCAAACTGGAAGTCTTCATATGACGTCAATGACGTCGTGTTGGTTATGTTCCAAAGTCGTCAATAGTATTTCGCGGAATTTTTTCAGCTTACAATCGTATGTGTATTCACCGGAACACCACAAGGGACGTAACCACCACACTTAAAGTTGTGTAAAAGTAGTTCCGGCGGGAAAAAACTGATATTTCACATGTGAGATATCGGAATTTATTTCACGGATAAATATCCATAATTCACACCTATCTATATAATAAATTGTAATATTTCTTACTGTAAAGTGTTCTATTTGTGGAGAGAAAGGAGAGATTGTAATATTTCTTACTGTAACGTGTTCTATTTGTGGAGAGAAAGGAGAGATTGTAATATTTCTTACTGTAAAGTGTTCTATTTGTGGAGAGAAAGGAGAGATTGTAATATTTCTTACTCAAAAGTGTTCTATTTGTGGTGAGAAAGGAGATATTGTAATATTTCTTACTGTAAAGTGCTCTATTTGTGGAGAGAAAGGAGAGTTTG
The DNA here is from genome assembly GCA_963680875.1 of Bathymodiolus brooksi. NCBI lineage: Eukaryota > Metazoa > Mollusca > Bivalvia > Mytilida > Modiolidae > Bathymodiolus > Bathymodiolus brooksi. The sequence continues at coordinate 55,942,833 of OY804579.1, forward strand.
TCATATGTCTTACTGTAAAGTGTTCTATTTGTGGAGAGAAAGGAGAAATTGTAATATTTCTTACTGTAAAGTGTTCTATTTGTGGAGAGAAAGGAGAGATTGTAATATTTCTTACTCAAAAGTGTTCTATTTGTGGAGAGAAAGGAGAGTTTGTCATATGTCTTACTGTAAAGTGTTCTATTTGTGGAGAAAAGGAGATATTTTTGTCATATTTCTGGCTGTAAGATGGTTTTTTTTCAATAGATCATTTTATTTCGACCGTAGAGTGTTGTGTAGAGGCACAAGAACAGTTGTCATATTTCCTGTCTTATAATGATCTATTTGTAGAGATATATAGGAGTGATCGTTCTATTTCCTACATGTACAATGTTCTATTTGTAATCAGACAGATGGTATATTTCCTACCTGTGCAATGTTTTAATTGTAATCAGACAGATGGGATTGTTATGTATCCGATCATTGAGTAATAACTTATTCAAAACCATTAGTTATATTTCCTACCTTAGACTGTTGTGCGTAGAGACACGATACATTGTTATACGTGGTATTGTAGGGGTATATATATATAAAAATATATTATGTATAAAATGCTGTGTGAAACCCTGAGGCATAGGTGACCTTAGCTGATTTTGGTTATCCTGTTTAGGCCCTTTGGTTTTATTGCTCCCAAATCTTTAAATTATTAGGCTTTCAATTTTGAGCGTACCTGATGAAGGTTATTCCAGAAATGAGTCTTGAGCACTAAATTTGATATATCTACTTTTTTATTACTGTCTTTCTAGTGTTTTCTCCTATTTAGAGGCTGTAATAAGCAGTAGGACATAAACATAAATCGACATGCAATAGCCTTATTTCACAGACGTTGCACGTTCTAAGCCAATTGTGTTTAATTTGGAAATGTTTGCACACTCTGAACAAAGTGGAATGCTATGCCACTGAAAAATTTGAATTCAACATATCTAAAATCACTTCCAAATGAATTAACAAATGGGTTCGGAAAAATATCATTGGATTGTTTTTGCGTATGTTTCAAAACTCTTTTTTGTGAATGAAATAATGCAATTACCTTTTTTGATGTTTCAGCAAATATAGCCTCTGTAAACATTTGAATGCATAACAGTTTAGATAATGTGATTGCAGTATGTTTAACTGAATATATTTCGTTATTATGGCCATTTTGTTATGATAATTGAACAGCTTGGGCCATTATACGAACCACTCCAGCAAGCATGAACGAGATTCCTTTGATTGGTCTCGGTTTTATCACGACCATTTATTGGAGTCGATGGATGTTTATTCAGACATTATACTAAAATAAAATAGTTTTTGTTGTGTGAATGATCCATTTGTTAAAATAACCAATTCAGCCTTTTGTAGTAATCATTGGCTTTGTTAATTACCCAGAATCATTATTGGGTCACTGTAACGAGAACTGCCATTTATTCCACAAACAAAAATAACAATGGTTTAGTTGCTACAGTACAGACAAATAAATACTTTTCATTTTGTTTGTTGTACGTGTTGTCAAATAGAAATGCATGGCTTATTAAAAGAGAGAATGTTGAGGTCGATAGCCTTTTCATTGTTGGTTAAAGCCATTAAATCATTGATTCAAATTAGAATTAAGATACAAGGATCTATGAATACAATATCCTCAGAGATCCCGATATTGCGAAATAATCAGCACAGTTTATGGCTCATATGGTGTTTGTCTACCTTAAAAACGATGTTCGGATCATCTTTACCTCCAGTTGTTTGTAGGAGAGTTTATGTCTTGTTTACATTCTTTGTGTTTGTTTGAGTATAGTGGTGTCCAACATATATTGTGTTGTGTTTTTGTTTTATTTTACGTCGTCTTGTGTAACCTATGTTGCCAGTTTCTCTGGATTGTCCATTTTGATTCCCCATTCGGTGTTCTCTAACGTTTACTTTCAAAGCATCTAATGTATTACATGTATGTGCACACTGAGTGCATTATTTTGACTGCTTCGTGAAAGAATTGAGAAAAAACGATACCTCTGATAACATAGCATGTGAACCTACAACTTTGTAAAGTGTCCAGGAAATAAAAATCTTAGAACATCAAAAATCAGTCTGTAGTTCTATCTCTATTAACACATCTTCTCTCACAGTGTTAGCTACCACTATTACATAATAAATATATCAACATTAGTGCGGACGACGCGTTTCTGGAATAACCTTCATCAAGTACACTCAAAACCGAAAGATTAGTAAACAAAATAGTTTAGTTTTGAGAGCAACAACACCAAAGCGCCTAAACACGATAGCCTAAATCGACGAATGTCATCTATTTCATAAGTTGTCATATTAGCAGTGCTATATAGCTGGTTCAACCAGAAGTTCTATCAAACCTTCATCTTAAATTCTTCAGCAGGTGTTCTCTATAAATGTTGAAAAATGGTACTTTCAGCTACATGCAATAATTTTATTTTTGATTAATATAACCATCAAAATACACACCGATTAATGGACAAGATGTCCTAAAGAGTAATAGTCTTAAAACAACAGATTCTACCTTCCTAGCTAGTAGGCAATTAACTAACCCTGTCATTGTACTGTCCATGTTTATGTTATGATAGAGCTACTTTTATCTTCAGTATAAAACATTGTTATTTTTTTATATCTTATATAGTAATAAACACTGTAAGATGACTATGAAGAGAAAGGAGCAAAGACGTAAACGAAAAAGACAACGAAAATTGAGACGAAAACATTTTAAGCACCACGCAGTTGATAATAATAAGACAAATATAACTGAAAATACAGCTTCTAATACAACTACACGAGTACTAAGACCAGATATATTGGATACTACCTCTAGGGTACGCCGTGCCGCTACAGCTAAGCTAGAGAGACAATGGGAATTTACCTCAAGGGTTCGCCGTGCTGCCACAGCCAGACCAGAGAGATTATGGGACTTCGGAATCATTCCATACGAAATTGAATCAAACTTTAGTGGCCAACATAAAGCTTTATTTAAACTAGCTATGAGACATTGGGAAAATTATACGTGTTTGTCTTTCATTGAAAAACAGCCAGAACATACTAATTATATCGTTTTTACAGAAAAACCTTGTGGGTAAGTATGTTTATTGTTAGTTTGTCATGACAACAAAAACATTGTATTATATAAATACATCATAATAAATAATCAATTACTGTTAGATTATTCTGATCACATATAGTTTAAACAGTGACAAATAACATCCAGTAATTCACACTTCTAGCAAAGTATCTAATGTTCTACTAACTATACCTCATTTCAAAGCCCATCTCCCCTTAATTAGCGGATAATTCCAAGAAAAGCTAATATTTTGATAGATATTTTTGAATTTTGACTGAATGTGAAATATAAGCACTGTCCTTTTACTGAATATAAACTTTTACAATTTTCACATAATGTTTTTATGGATATTCCTGTTGCTTTACCTCTTCTTCTTTATTGTGTTTCTTATTTCTATTACTTTATGGATAAAACATTGAAATATCAAAATTCATACCCTTAAGCTACTAAGATTTGAAGTAAATATAATTAAAATTGGTTGAAAATATGTCAATTGTTATGTGGACAATATGCTACCATTATAAATATTATGGAATTCGACAGGCAAGTTTTCAAGAATTTTATATTTGTTCAGCCTTCTTGCATTCTGTTTACCTAGTATCAAATATAAGGTATTTTAATCATTTTCAGGTTTGACGTCACAGTAAGATATGTTGCTACAGTTTGATTAAAACTGGTTATATTCTATTTTTAAACAGGCATATGACTTCAAAAACCTGGTTGATACTTAATTGCTATTAAGGTTAATGTTACAAAAATGTAATTTGAAATGATCCACTTTGTAAAGTCTTATGTCATACGTGTTATCATTGTTTGTATGCTAAGATAAACAAATACTTGCACTGACCCAAATAAATATCTTAAAGAAAGCATTAAAAGACTTGCTTAACAAAAATACATCGTGAAAACTATAAACAAACAGGTACATACAAGAAATCATATGTTATTTCATTTGAAAAATTCAAAGAAAAATGAGGAATTTTCATATTGTAGATTTCCCTACTTTTGATTTCACAATAATGGACAGATTTTTTTTTATTGTCCTTATCATATACGTTTATCGGTTGAAGCTTGTCATGCAATTTTTATGTATTTATTTATGCAATTAAACATTGGAAACAAATTTACAGAAGTCTATAAAAAAACACACAGAATGTTGAAAATTGCAAAACGGCAATGTTATTCATTAACCCGACCCAACGATATCACTATTAACCGGATGTTTTCTGCATACTCCAAATTGTTCTAATTTAAGTTATTAAAAATAGTGTAACATCTGTTATATCTTTCTGTTAAATGTGCCAGTATTGTAATTGATATAGAATAACACCAAATTTGAAGGTCGAGACAGACATTATCGCTAATATCTCAGCAAATCCGATAGGAAGAGCTGGAATATTTGAGATTGTGTCTGTGGAGACCTTTAGAACTGACTTTAATGTTTTTATCGGTGACGTCATAATGTGCTCTACGCCAGATTGACTGATAAACTTGCGCATGCGAGTAATAAACTGACCTAATATATTTATGGATCAAGGTCGTTTCAGTGATCCAGACTTTATCAGCGGTACACATCAAAGGGAAAATGTCAAATTTGACGATAATTCAAAATATTTTCTTTATTTAGATGTTGTTCTTTTGTTGGTAAAAGAGGTAGCGGAGAACAAGCAATCTCTATTGGTAAAAACTGTGATAAATTTGGCATAGTGGTCCATGAGCTTGGTCATGTCATAGGATTCTGGCACGAACACACAAGGCCTGACAGAGACGAACATGTACAAATTATCACCAAAAATATTATGCCAGGTATGTTGTAAAATGGTAATTAAAGTCACATATTCAAATCCATGCACTAGTACTGAAATTTCAGTTTTAATAAGTGAGGCATATACCGGTACATTAATCCTATGTAATGTTGTCTTTCATTTAGATATATTAGTATGGAACCAGTTATTCTTGCCACCACGAATAAACGTCTTCAATTTGTATTTGAGCAGAATAGCTACGTTCTAAATATTGCGAATATTGCTTTAAGCGTATACATGTACAGGAGCAATGTGTTGATTTCTTAACCAAACGTTCTATATCAGTATTCGTAAAACATACATATGTTTATGTATGCATTGCCGTTGGACATCCAGTTATCAAGAGGGGGTTGGAACATATATATGTTTATCGGTAATTTGTTACAGTTTCCTTTGATCTTTACTACCCGATAAATTTAGTAACAACGTCCAGTGACCACCGATTCGTGATACTAGAAATTATCAGCTGTTGGTCATTTGTCATGCGCGGTCTAACGTGACGTCACTAAACCTTTCATTAAGAAAAAGGTCAAAACACAACAACAAAATCACAAAGCTGTGTTGAAATTGTGAAATTACCGATAAAAAAATTATTAGTATTAAAAAAAAAGTCAAAACACAACAAAAAAATCACAAAGCTGTGTTAAAATTATGAAATTACCGATAAAAAAATTATTAGTATTTTTTTTTCGCTCGACAAGGATTATCAGATCCATATCAGATGAGCTCGAAGAGCGAATATTTTTTTCGCTCGACAAGGATTATCAGGTCCATATCAGATGAGCTTGAAGAGCGAATCTGATATGGACCTGATAATCCTTGTCGAGCGAAAAAAAAATACTAATAATTAATATTTATGTATTCATTGCCGTTGGACATCCAGTTATCAAGAGGGGGTTGGAATCCCATTAACCAGTTTAACCCCGCCACAAGTAATAGTAATACACAGTTTGACAATGCAGGATATGACAGTATAGCTAGTGCAATATAGCACTATCACACCCTCAGAAAACCTCTCTTTCAAAGTAAAGAAAACGGGATTTAAATACCATGTTCTACAACGGTTTAATTCACAATTATGTAATTTCTAAATAGTTTTCAGTTATTTGAAATGACGCAATGACTCATTATGGAGTCAACATCCTTTGAGGAGTTTAATCTAATACAGTAATTACATTAACATTTACAACAAAATTTACATCCTTTTTGCTGTTTTTGTTGTTTTTCTTCACTTTGACAAAAAAATGGTAGTAAATAGATTCATATAAAATTGATTCAAAGACACTGATCGCACAGCTACAATAAAAACCACTTCAAAGACCTTCGAATGTCTGTTGCAATTAAGTTTCTCAAAAAGTACCGAGATTTTCCATTTAAACAAATTATAACACAGCTTGCATCTGTTTGTATAGAACATTTACGCATTATTGATAGTACTATTTGACAGCAGCATATTGTTTTGATATTTCACTGCGCATGTAAGATAAAAATATAATGTTTATGCTGTAAGATGAGTACATTTAATTACTTTGTTCGACATAGAAATGTGAGCTGTTATCTTGCATGACTTGATGTATATAAATGTTAGAGAATATCGAAGGGCAATCAAAAATGGACAATCCAGAGAAATTGGCAACATAGGGTACACAAAACGACGAAGAACAAAGCAAAAACACAACACAATATGTGTTGGACGCAACTATACGCAAATAAACACAAACAACGTTAAATAGGACACGAGCCCTCATTCAAACAACTAGAGCGACATGTATATACGTGGTTTGTTGTTTCAATGAGCCAGCACTATTAAAACCCGACTTTATTACAGATAGGATATTACTTCTTATAGAAATGTAAATTGTTCTCACCATGATATTGCTGAAAGATTGCTCACTTGGCGTGATTATAATTTTCATTTTTGCGATAAGCATTAATGGACATGTATTAGAGTAAAAAGCAGCTAATTTACCACCAGTTGTTTGTATGAGGCTCGTGTCTTATTTACGTTATTTGTGTTTGTTTGCCTATAGTGGTCTCCAACACATATTGTGTTGTGTTTTTGTTTTGTTTTTCTTCGTCTTGTTGCCAGTTTCTCTTGATTTTCCATTTTTAGTTTGCCCCTTCGGTATTCTCTAACGTTTTTCTACTGTCAAACATTGGTTGACATTTGATTTTTAAAAACGTTTGGAAATCATTAACTAACTCGTCTAAAATGATCTTTTTGTGTACTTATATATAAATACAAATTGATTCAATGTTTTTTTTTATTTTTAGGACAAGAATACAACTTTGATAAACAACCCGAAAGTGAAGTTAATTCTCTCGGACAAGAGTATGATTATGGCAGCATCATGCATTATGCTCGAAATACATTTGCACGTGCGACATACGTTGATACAATTTTACCTCGAAAAAAGCCCGAAATGATAATTCGTCCAGAAATAGGACAACGAGTTAAGCTGAGTCCTGGAGATATTTCCCAAGCCAATGCACTTTACAGCTGTCCTAGTAGGTTTATTTGTATTTTTACTACTATATATCATAAGCTATTTTTCTGTAAACATGAGTATCATAATCTAGAATGAATGACGTTGACAGATAAATATACAGTATCGTTGATTGGTTTTTTCGAGAATGGATTTCTCATAGTAATATTACATCGATGGTCAAGCCTATGTGCGACACGTAGAAAAATTCATTTCGAGCAAAACATATCAACAATAGCATGTCTATTGACAATTTGTCAAAGTGACTTGTCAATGACGTCAGTATAAGCTCACTTTTGGAATCAACAATGATGTCTTTGTATCACTCCTGTGGTTATATAATAGATACTATCGCGTGTAAAGATCAAATGACCGTAGTATTGTATTTCCTTCTTCGATTTGCGGCTTCTGGTTACCCCCTTTAGTATCTTCAAACGTATCTTTCATACAAATTATCGACAACTAAAAATAATAGTAGACAGAAAAGAATTCTATGATTGTCTGTTCATTAATATGATCTATTTTAGACTTACATGTTTGTTGTTATTGATGTTAGATGTGGATTTTGAGAGTTTTTGCTGTTTCGTTGGTTGTGGTATTGTAGCAGGAGATGCCCCTCTCTTCTTAAACCATACAACCTGATATTACGGGATAACACCTTTAACTTTTTCGTCATCATTCTCCATTGATATATAATAGTAATACTGGATTTAGTTCAATATAGTGTACCTCATATTTGTTTAATTGACTTTACCACCACGTTTTCAGTGCCAGATCTATTTCATGTTATATCCTCCAGAGCTGGAAGTTAAAGAGACCACCGATATAGCTTCGTCCGCATCATTTTTGGACTTATACCTCGAATTTGACGACAGTGGTCAACTCAGTACTAAAATTTATGATAAGCGGGACGACTTCAATTTTAAAATCATAAATTTTCCAAACATGTGCAGCAATATACCAGCTTCTCCTGCATATGGTGTTTACATCTCGCAATTGATTCGCTATGCAAGGGCCAGTAGCAATTATTCTGATTTCCTGAAACGTCATCTTCATCTGAGAAACAGGCTACTGGACCAGGGCTATAAAAAGATTCGCCTTATTCGATCTCTTAAAAAGTTTATATTCCGATACCAATATCTTGTCGAAATATATTCCGTCTCTGCAGAAAAAATTATAAGCGATGCATTTTCATATAGTGAAAATGTATAAAGATAAAGAAGTCGCAAATGTCAATAATTTTTTTGTCAATGTGTGACGTAAAAGTATTTTTGACATTTACGTCACCGAATATGGTACTGCTTTGACAACTATTTTACCTATTTTGTTCCTGTATTTAAATACTGTTACAGTGACAGCCGGAACCTTTGAACCGTAATAAGAGCGGGAGGTTTGGCGCCTTAAAATCTGATTCAACCCACCATTTCTTTAGAAATGCCTGTACCAAGTCAGGGTCATTACGGTTTTCACAGTTTTCCGGTTGTTGACTGATTTTGTCTGTTTATATAATTATGAGTTTTGACTTTCCCTTTGTAAGATTGTTCGGAGTTCGGTAATTTTGTTATTACCTTTATTGTAAGTAGTCAGAGTACAAACATTCGTACTCAAAAGTTAATATGCCCACCAGTTTAGATAGGAATTCGTGATCTATTCTTCATTTTTGTGTCTGTTATATTGACGTTGCTTTGTCTAAATTACTTGTGGTTTTCTATACTGTACTGTGTGACATGCATACAAATATGAGAATTTTCAGGATTTCAGAATCTGAGCTAAAATCAGTATTGTAAATGTTTTCACATTGATATTAGTTTCTATAGCAGATACGTTTGTATTGTCGGTCAGTTCATGTATTAAGATACAATGATATAATAAAGACAATGCACATTCATATAAACTACGTAATTACTACAACAGTAGGATGAGAACAAAGGATAGCATCTGGCGATAATTATTATTTCATTGTCTTCAATACAATAAAGTTATATGAGAAAATGTCAATGCTGTCAACACTACTGGGTGTCATATGAAAGTAAGCCATGAACAATTAAACAGTAACGTTGCTTTCTGTACTGGTTCAAATTAAAAAATGACAAATAAATAGACATAAGAGAAAACTGAAAAGCCAATCCAGAATTAATAATCCAGAGATACTGGAAACATTGGGCACACAAGACACTCCAGAGATACTGGAAACATTGGGCACACAAGACACAGGACGAAAACAAGCAAAATACAAAACACAACACTGAAAACTAAAAAGATTAGCAACACAGACCTCACCAAAACATTCCCCAAAAGTCCCATGTAAACTTTATCTCATTTATAATTCAAATTTGTATACACTGTATGAATCGTACAAAATAAAGGCATAAAGTTTATAAGCTGTGAATATTTAGAACAAATAATTTTTTTTTAAATTTATAAAGCGAAGATATTTAATCAATAATATAATTATTTGGTAAATGTTATATTGAAAACATATTTTATTTTTAGAATGTGGTAGGACTCTACAGGAATCATTGGACGTGTTTTCACATGAACCATCAACTGGAGACATATGTCAGTGGCGAATATCCGCAACACATGGCGAGAAGATCATTCTAAATATTACATTATTGGATCTGCCAGAAACATCAAGCTGTGAAACGGACTATCTAGAAGTCAGAGATGGCTACTATGTCAAGTCGGAATTACTAGGTATACCTATCATTTGATTGATTGTTTGTTGTTTAACGTCCAGCAGTAAATATTTTATCTATATTCAGGACAAGAATAGGTTCAACGATATCTAACAAACAATACAGATGTGAGAGAGGTGTGGAACAACAGTGGCAACGACTTTAGACTGCCACTGAAAAAATATGGTAGGGCAGAATAAGTCAGCCTTTTGTAGCGGTTACATTGCAACCACTCTTTTTCGATGTCTACAAGGAAGGTCTTTAACGTGCATGGAGTGTCAATCCGCTACATTGGGACGCCCTGGGTAGCTATTTTGGTTGAATTCTGGGAACCGACACCAAAACACAGTAATATGTATTGCTAGAAAGCAATTGACGATAAGATTATAAGTATACATCAGTCTGAATGTGGATCTATCTTAATGTTTACGTTAATTGACATGTTCGACCATAACGAGTGTTCATCTTTTACCCTCAAATCTTTAACATTTGTCAATAAAATAGTATAACAGGCATGTTAAGGTAAAATAATTTCCAGCTTTATTTATTTACAGGTCGGTACTGTGGATCATCCCCACCAGCCACTCTTATTTCAACAGATAGTCGTTTGTGGTTAGAGTTTAGATCAAGTAAAGGAGAGGGAAAAGGTTTTAGTGCACAGTATGAAGGTACGTTAAATGAATGTTTGCTTGCATCATTATGTAGTAACATTAACCAGTACTGGTGATTAACCCGCTTTCGACTTCCTCACAACTATATTGGATTAAGAAATTTTGATAAATATAATAAGAATTGGCTTATTTTTTTTATCATTATTCTTTTTATTAATTTTGTTGTGTAAGGATTCATTCTTGGAAAATGATTTATTAAATGTAATCTCGGATTTCAAGAAATTTCAAAATGCTCATATTTTATAATTTTGGAGATTTATACCATAGTGACATGTTTTTTGGAGATTTATACCATAGTGACATGTTTTTTGGAGATTTATACCATAGTGACATGTTTTTTGGAGATTTATACCATAGTGACATGTTTTTTGGAGATTTATACCATAGTGACATGTTTTTTGGAGATTTATACCATAGTGACATGTAATGTTATGAGATGAAGTGAAGCATTTTGAGACGTATACTTTCACCTTACGCACCATACTTATATTTTAGCACGATAACAATATATTAATATTTGCACTTGATGATAACGACCTATATATTAACAAGATAACCGGGACGAAACCTATATATTAACCAGATGAACGAGACAGGGCCTTGCGGGAATAAAATTTCTAGTACAAGTTCCAAAATCAGAATGTTCTATTTATTGGATATGATATTCAATATCACACAAGTACTCGAGAGTTTTATAACAACAAAAACAGACCAATATTTCAACCAGATTACAAGATGATATGTATATTCTAACCAGATGACAGAAACCTATATTGGAACAAGATGAGCGAGACCTATAAATAAGCCAAATGGTCGAGACCTATATATAAACCAAATGGTCGAGACCTATTAATAAACCAAATGGTCGAGACCTATATATAAACCAAATGATCGAGACATATATATAAACCAAATGGTCGAGACCTATATATAAACCAAATGGTCGAGACCTATACATGAACCAAATGATCGAGACCTATATATGAACCAAATGATCGAAACCTATATATAAACCAAATGATCGAAAGCTGTATTTTTCACCATATGACCGAGAATTACATTTTTATCATAAGACCTAGACAGATGATTCAGACTTTTCATCAAATGTTGATTTTTGCTTTATTTTACATGATGTTTAGTAGGGTAAACTAAATATTGATGGTTCAGTACTGTTTTATATGTTATCAGTTGGATTGTCGGTTCCATGTTTATTTTATCTGTATAGACATGTGAAGTATTAATCTCTAACCCAGAAATACAAAAACTGTCTTATCCATTTTAATATTACTGACTTCAAAACAAAACCAACTTGCACGATATGTTAATGTTCTTTGAAGCATAAACGAAATATTTCGCATAAAACTATCAGACTACATTTTGTATTGAGAATTGTCTTAGCCACTTTGTTTGGTTTAAAGACTATAAAATTGATTAAAACACATTTTCAAGTTTGTTTTATCAGATTACTAACAGCTGTACCAGATACCATACCATTAATAAGTAATTTATTATCCGGATTCTGATCATGTTTGTACTGATTTGTCTAATTGGCAGTTTACCTTGTCTTAACACCTGTTTGTAAAATTAACTTTTATTTTTAACAACGCAAAACTAGCTTAACACCGCCACTTTTTATGTGTCCCCTTGGGAATATGTTTATTATATTTATCTGTGGACGCATATTTGTTACTAGATATTTGTATATCTAGAAAGTCATGTTATCTATTGAAAGGTAGAATCTAAATTCAAGGACACAATACTTAATATGAACTGCTTTGTTTAGCTTGGACGATTGTTCGCATCTTTGTTGACGTATTAAAAGTATTCCAAATAGTAACCGGTAAATGTTAATGATCTGTTAAAAGAAAACTCATGATACACTAAGGTTGAAATAAAAGATAAAAAAAAATGTTGTTAAGCCGTCTTGTGTTAGTGATAGTTAACGAGATTCACATCTGTACACCGTGATGTTGCAAAATATCAACACAAAAATAATTTAGAAAAAAAATAACTCATTAAAGGTAGATCAAGGAAGAAACCTGTTATTATTGTTACTTCTAAGTGAAAAATACATCATTATGTTAAGACTTACTAACAATCATGCTATCATTAACTCAGAGTTTCATACTGGTTCGTAGTGCCTTGTAGCATTTTCGATTGATTATAGCGTCATAAAACTCATCGTGATAAGTGAACAATATGCATTTTATCAACTTTATGAAGAAAAATACCGTCTTCCTGTTCTTAAGAGGGATTTACCTGTTGTTGGTAGTGTTGTGTTGATATATAAACATACACATTATTACATTTGTTATTCATATAAGAAAGGTTTGAAGATGCCAGAAGGGTAATCAGAAGCCGTAAATCGAGGAAGGACAGGAAATACAATGACCACAGGAATCTGCAAAATAATATTTTCTCATTACCTGTTTTTTCCTCATTTTTTGCTTTGTCATCTATATGAAAACAGATTATGTAAAGCCCATACAAGTGGACCACACACAATTAATAATTCACAATGCAATTGGGTACGTTAAGTGTTAATATTATGTCCGAAACAAACAAAGTATATGTAGGAAATAGTAGGGTATTCAGTACAGTTAACTCTCTGGTGAATTGCATGTCATAATTGTCCACGGTCTTTAAGAGAGGGTAATATGGACATCAGTTTGATAACAAATTAACTATTCAAACAAATTAACTATTCATCTGGTTGAATACAAAATATTCTTGAACTAATGCTCCAGAATTGTACATATATGCTGATAGCAAATTTGAAATATCCACAAGAATTCTCTCTGATAGTTTGCCTTTATAATGTTTGAATAATCAGACGACAAAGTTACTAATAACAACAGAATATATTTGAGTACTTTTCTGGTTGTGTACAGGCACTTAAAAGTGTCGTGATTAAGCTAGTTTTTGTGAGCTCAACTTTCTCTTAGTGTAATGATGCGGTCGTGAAAGTGTTCTCCATGTGTGCTTAAAATGCCAGGCCTCACATTTAACTGGTGGAGCAGCGTTGCAATGAGCGCCACGTTTTAATTTTATTTAATATTAGTAACACACAAGTTGTTCGTATGTATATTATTAGTTCCGTAAAAGAGATAGTCTGAGCCATCATCTAAGCATTAGATATGGCACACTAGGACATAATAGGGAAACAATATTCAACCTTGTTACGAAAACTAATTGTCAATATCATCTTTCTATTTTAATTATGAATAAACGTTTTGCTTATCATACCTGTAAAATTGTACCATTCACAATTTTTCTGTATTATTGCTTCAAAGCATTTTTTTGTATTCATTTTTACCTTTGTTTATGATTCATTAGTCAATTTTGGATATCCTGTTTACCTTTTGGCTTTCCTGCTCCCAAAGTCTTTAAATTATATGGCTTTTCAATGTTTTGCCTATGAGAGTACCTGGTGAGGTTGTTCCAGAAACGCGTCGTGCACGTTAAATTAGATATATACCTTATTATTGGTTTAAATGCTTATCTTTTGCTTTTATAAGTTATTCATGGTCATGCAATCATATTGTCTAGTCAAGCAATCGCTATACAAATACCCTTCTTTTCTCCAAAATAATTAAAATACAAATCTGAGAATAAATAATATTTGACCATTGATATATTCTATTTATTTACAGCAATTTGTGGTGGAGAAATACATAAAGACAGAGGCACACTCACTAGTCCTAACTACCCAGATGATTATAAACCAAATAAAGAATGCATCTGGAAAATCACTACTGAGGAAGGATTCTCTGTAGCACTTAAATTCCAGTCGTTTGAAGTAAGTAGTCAAAATCATGAAACGTGATCATAACCTTCTTTTTCTTGCTGCAGCTGTAACATAATAGAACCAAATGACAAAGTAAACATTATAATTTACAAAACTATTATTTTAGATGATGAAAATTGTATTTTACTGTCCTAAAACAACATGGTTTATGCTTCTAAAACAGCTTTTCAATGTACATTCTTGAAGTGTTTGTATTGTGGCAGACTTTGTTTTTCCCATTCGAATTAGAGTACACTTTCCGTGTAGTTTCCCATTTTTAGCGCCTTCATATAAAACAGACAAGAGCCCTGTCGTCACAAAAGCGATTTCAATCAAAAGATGCGTGGACAGGGTGGGATTTCTCACGAGATAATTAAATTTGATAGAGACTTCTCAAACTATGCTAAAATATATTACTTGTTTTGGGCTTTTGCCTATATATCTGTACTCATTCTATTTAAAGAATTGCCATGTTTAATTATCTACAGTGACAGAAGACATTCATTTTAGAAATACGATATACACTTGTTAATTGTTTTGATGTTATATGTGTCTCCCCTTACAGATAGAAACACACGATAAATGCGTCTATGACTACTTGGAAATACGAGATGGACATGAAAAAACTTCACCAGAAATTGGACGATACTGTGGCTATAAAATACCGGAAGATATCAAATCAACTGGAAATAAATTATATGTCAAGTTCGTATCTGATGGCTCTGTTCAGAAAGCTGGATTTGCAGCAACATTTGTGAAAGGTAAAACGAGTTTTAATGTTCTTTAATAATGATGCATATAACCAGTCCTTAAACAATATCCACTGTTAATTGCATGTATTCACAGAGGTATCAAATGGGAACACATTTTCGAGTAAAGCACCTATCTGTACACAAAAACAAAATAGCAACATCGCATACAGCAATGAAAAAGAAAACGATCGCAACATGCTTTGAGATCCCCGTACAACCACAAAAATTCAGGATTTGAGACCAAATGCTCTAGAATGGTTAACTTCCCCTGCTCAAAAGAATACTTTCAATAATTGCATTTATTATTAATCACAAGCCAGTAACACAAGGCAATATCCGTGAGAGAAAAAAAACTAAGGGGATAACCGCCCCACATGTAGTTCCTGTAGGCTGATTTTATCATTATGTCATATTTCTCAAAATCTAATACCATGCAAGCACAAAAAGGCCAAATGTTTCAAAGGAATAGATTCATTTAATGCAAGATATTGGTCCCTAAAGTCATGTATTGCAGATCTGAGGGATCAAATGTAATCGCATCACAACCGTATCTAGTCCTTTGTAACACATAACTCATGTCTTGATCCATTTCTCATGGTAAATTTTAATGGTGGGTGTGCTTTATAGACATTTGTGGAGGAGATATATGTATATATAATATGTCCACATTGTTCATGCATCATGTTACTTCTTCAACCATGCAACAATAATCAAGTAGCAGAATTCAAATATACTAATCTCTCGAATTCGTTCATTAAGTTATTAATATCTTATTTTGTTTTGTTTTGTTTTATTCCAAATCATCTATTATGTGGCATTTCCTGTAAGTAGAAGCATCATACTGGGATTATTTTAAATATATTATTTGACTGTATTCCGTATATTCGTTTTTTGTTTTATTTTGTATATCTGATAATTATGAACATAAAATAAAAAGAGCATGTATTTTTAATAACATTCCTACTTTTTTTTTATTTTAAATTAAGATTAAAATATATGTTTACTCAGCCATTTCTTTCCATATCCATGGTAACACAGTGCAGTATGGGACAAACCTATTGTATACCATACACATATACAAGTGAAATATGTATTTTATTGACACTATTATGCCTCCTGTCCGTGTCCCGCAAGCACTGGAAAGAAAATGGACATTTAAATGGATAGTTTCTAGGCATACAACAATGTATGAATACTGTAAACTGTAAACAATTTTTATTTCTGCTTATCTGTTCAATAATGGAAACACTGTCGCGTTCATACTAATATTTAATAGGTGGTAAGACAATGGTATCATCGATTCTGGGAATAACTGTTTTGTTACCATTTGGTAATATACTTGAAGAAAATTTTATCATGGTCCATTATCTGACCACCTATATAAATAACTGCATTTTGTTTCTTGAGGCCATTTGTTATTTGGTATATACTCGAATGGCCATTTGTTATTTGTTTTGGTATATACTAAAATGTAAGTCTCGATATAATATACAAACTACGTTAATAATTAAACTAGGTGCTAGTGAATTATGAAAGGAAAGTTTAAACAATAATGGTCAACAATTCCACCAATAATGGTCAACAATTCCACCAATACCATCAAACACGAACAACCACCTCCCACCTCAAACCATTGAACACAACAAAGACCCCGACATACCGCGTAGGACATCCAGGTCCTGGCTAAGACCCCGACATACTGCGTAGGACATCCAGGTCTTGGCTCAGACCCCGACATACCGCGTAGGACATCCAGGTCCTGGCTCAGACCACGACATACCGCGTAGGACATCCAGGTCCTGGCTCAGACCTCGACATACCGCGTAGGAAATCCAGGTCCTGGTTCAGACCTCGACATACAGCGTAGGACATCCAGGTCCTGGCTCAGACCCCGACATACCGCGTAGGAAATCCAGGTCCTGGCTCAGACCCCGACATACCGCGTAGGAAATCCAGGTCCTGGTTCAGACCCCGACATACAGCGTAGGACATCCAGGTCCTGGCTCAGACCCCGACATACCGCGTAGGAAATCCAGGTCCTGGCTCAGACCCCGACATACCGCGTAGGAAATCCATGTCCTGGCTCAGACCCCGACATATCGCGGAGGAATTCCAGGTCCTGGCTCAGGACAGGCACAAGCATGATATGTAATATTCAATAAAGCAGTATTCTTATGATTATTACATGATAATTGTCAGGATATGCCAACTCATAGTATTTCCTCAAAGAATGTTACATCTCTCCGCTAAGTACACAGGTCTAAGACCAAAATCCGGTTGGCTGGAAATTATGCTAATGTGCCAGAGTCAAGCGACATGTCTACCCGCGGACATTTGTTTCAGTGAGCTAGCACTATGAAAAAAACCAACTCGGTCAGTGTGTTGGTCTGTTACAAATTGAACATCATCATCTTATCGAAATGTAACTTGTTCTCACCATGATATAGCTGAGAAAAATGCTCACTTAGTGTTAATATAGATTCTCCTTCAGTTGCCCGTGGGTTACGATATTTCTCCACTCAAGAGAGTTTAAATTAAAAAATTTAATTTAACTCTCGAAAGTGGAGAAATATCGTAACCCACATGGGCAACTGAAGGAGAATTTGTTATTTAACACGAACTTTATTTCAAAATCCTTCAAAATTACTGATTTGACAACATGCGGGGAAAGGCACGAGACATTTTAATCCTCTAGAGGATTACAGATTTTTCCACCACTGGTTCAGCGGGGTTAAAACGCCGTAATAATGGGAGAAGTAACAATCACTCACACCGACAGTGTGATAAGTTTTTTCTTCATTTCATCACTCAAAGAATGCTAATGTTTCGTCCAAATACACTTTAACAAAGATCGGGTCATGTCAATGTCACCTTCATGCTAATACATTTGATATGTTCTACCAAAATAACTTAATTTATTATACATGACGTGGTACAGTTGGTACACATGATGGATAATTGAAAATAGTTATGTAATTCTGTAATAATTATCATGCTGGGTTAATTAATATTCAAAACTGATTTGAATACAGTATGGATATCGTGTACCTTATCTGAAAAATTTAATCTACAATGTATATGGAATTTGAATTGCACTTTGCTTGAACTATACACCTATGTGCATGTATCATCACCATGTATCCCTAGACAGTGATTTCAAATCTACAGACGATTCTTGTTTTTTCTTTACAAAAATATCCGCTCTTTGATTTCGACTTCCATTTCTATCTTAAACGAATTAAAAAAAATATATATTAAAAATATATGAAGGTCGCAATTTTTTTTTTTATTATTTTTTTTTTTTACCTTCAAGATTATAATCCTACATTTCCCATTCCTCGATCCGTACTTGTTATGAGTATATATTAGAGTAACTATTATTATTTTACAATATATAGACCAATTATCTCAGCTCAACAATACAGAATGTGTATCTCTATTTCAGTAGTAGAAATTTTTACTTGACCATTATGATGTTTTCGAGTTTCAAATGAGTATAGATGCATTTTCTATATATGCTATTGAAAGTTATAATGGTTTATGCCCGAGTGTAAAGAATAAGATTGGACCTTCAAGTGGTTTATGCTCGGTAGTTGTGAGATGCCTAGCTGTTGGTTATATTTTTATTCTTAATGTATATTAAAGTCTTGTCACTTTGCTCACATACTATTTATGTATACATTCAGGTGAACAACTTCTTATGTCGGTTTTTGCAACCTCTTTTCCAATGTAGAACTTTCATTTGCAACAATGCTTGTTACATGTCTTTTTAGTGTTTAATCGTTATACTGGTGATATTTTATTTGTGCTACAACTTGGTTAAGGTTTCACTTTACATTTCAATGAATGACACTATGATGTTTTTATTTCTTTCAGAATACGATGAATGCGCTACAGAAGAACATGGATGTGGACATATATGTGTGAATACTCTAGGAAGTTACAAATGTGAATGTAAAATTGGATACGAGTTACACAGTGATGGGAAGAAATGTGAAGGTATTGTATTATTGCTAAAAAAATATATATATTTCAGTAAATCGAAGTTTTTGTATCTGTCCTTATATAAAGAACAAAGATACAATTAATCCTTTGTTTGTTTATTCAAGGAGACATTGCTTTATATGATAGATGTAAAAATAGCAAAGTAAGGGTACAGTAATCGAAATCTGCAACAACAAAAACCACGTGATACACCTTATTACATACCACGGAACTTAACGATAAAAACGTAAATATCTAATTTAGTCCTCAGCGCGTTTCTTGAATAACCTTTACCAGGTACGCTCAAGGTCAAAAGATTCGCAAGCCAAACTAATTTAAAAACCAAAGGATGTCTAACGTTATTTATCTAATTCCATATTATGTCAAATATGTCTTGCAATAATGTTGACGCTACACGTTTACGATTATTATTTTTTAAACAGATGCCTGTGGTGGTTATATTGATCTGTCTAACGGAACAATACAGAGTCCATCATTTCCTGATCTCTATCCCCCAAATAAGAATTGTGTATGGCAGATTGTAGCACCTGACCAATATCGTATAACTCTAAACTTCACACATTTTGACATGGAAGGAAATAACGTAAGTGAAAATTTAGATTTATAAACAATATAAAATCAACTTCAGATTCAGGATTATGTATACAAGTGACCAATTTATTAACCTTATTTTCCATTTTCGTAAATTGGACTGCATATACACAAGATCCTCATGAATTTCGAATTGATATGTGTGATTAAATTTCATGAAAACTACAGAATTGAATAGTTAATTTCAAAACTAAAATATTTTGAATAATGGTAATTAAGAACATATACATTTGTATATATGTGCATGCATGTTTTTGTCACGATCATGTAAATGTCACATGCATCAACAGCTTCCTTCAATTAATATCTAACAGTTGTTAAGAAAGTGCTGGTGGTACTTAGATCCATTTAATAGTATTTTGAAAATTTGATATTCGAAGACAGCTCCACAGCATGATTACTCACAAAACATGTTTTATATGTTAGACGACAAGTCAATTCAGACAGTGATGCATTATTATTCTGTGAGTTAAAGTAGTAATACTTCCTACTTTTGTTTACATTATTTGCTCATTTATATCTTGCAGCAAGAATGTGAATACGACTCAGTCCGTGTTAGCAGTGGAGTAGGTGCCGAGGCAACAGTACATGGTATTTTCTGTGGGTCGCTTCTTCCTGTTCCTATCACTTCAGATGATAATACACTAAGAATAGAATTTAACTCTGACAACTCTGTACAGAAAACTGGATTTAAAGCACTTTTCTCCACAGGTAAGTTGATATTTATTTTTCATTCAGGAGTACGTTTCTCAATATCAATAAGCAAACTTTAAGAAAAGTTTAACTTTATTTCACTTCCACTATAGGAGTAAGATATTGTTGATATTTACTGTAGATATTCGACGATGTTTCTCAGTAAAATGTAGCTAAAGATAACATTTATTTCACATGCGCTACACGAGTATGAAGGATATTTTCTTATTTTATAGCTCCTTTAAACTCATTTACATGTCATAAAAACAACATTGTAACATTTAAAGTCAACTTATAAATTATTTCTACAGAATAATATCGTTGCATTTTTCCAAGATAAATCCCCCCCCCCCCCCAAGGAGAATCCAGGGGTACGGAAAACGAAATAATTTTTTCCACTGTAGACTAAATTAGATATCCATCAATCCCTTTTTTCTTTATGAGACCTTAGCTGATGGACATCAAAAGTGTTACCTTTTTGGTCTACATGATTTTATTGTGTGTAAACTTGTTCTCGTCATGACATCACAGGGGCGGATCCAGGATTTCAAGTTAGGGGGGTGTCGCACTTAAAAAAAATTGCGCCGAGCGGAGGGAGGCGCGAAAATTGTTGGGGTATTTCGTGTGGAAAATCACGATTATACGCCAAAAAATCATATTTTTTCCAATTTTAGGGGGCGCGCGCCGGGTTCCCCCCCCCCCCCGGATCCGCCCCTGCTACAGCAAACATATTGCTACTAGATGTTAAACAATCAGTGAATATAAAATATTGTAATGCTCACACTGTTCTTTCCAGATAAAGATGAATGTGCAATCAACAGAGGTGGGTGTCAACACATATGTAAAAATACAGTGGGAAGTTATGAATGTGCTTGTCATAATGGATACACCCTGCATGAGAACAATCATGATTGTAAAGAAGGTAAATGATTTAATGTCTGCAATTCGTCCAATCAAATATGTTTATCTGTTTGAAAGTATATTATCACAACTGAATAATGCATATGTTTTATGCTACTAAAGCCACATGATTGTATTATGAAACGAAAGTTTAAACAGCGATGGTCTACAATTACACCAATATAACAAAAAATTATAAAGTATATATGATGTCAACATTTACAAATGTTGATAGCATTTCCAATTCTAATTGTTTAAAGGGTTGTTTTCATCGAATTTCACTAGTTTCGTTTAGATTCGGCAATAATGTACAATATACTTTAGTTGTATGGAGTACATATAAGACGAAAAACATGATGACAAATAATTATATAATAGA
This sequence comes from Bathymodiolus brooksi, assembly GCA_963680875.1. Lineage (NCBI taxonomy): Eukaryota > Metazoa > Mollusca > Bivalvia > Mytilida > Modiolidae > Bathymodiolus > Bathymodiolus brooksi. The sequence goes on from OY804579.1 coordinate 55,964,665, forward strand.
ATGAGTGAAAACTTGAATCTTCTTACTATAGATATTTTATTTCATTATATCGTTTCTTCATGTTAATGATGTATAATTGTCATATCTCTAATGCTTTGTCAGTGACTTGCGACATGTCGGTGGTTTTCTCTGGGCACTCCGGTTTCCTCCACAATTAAAACTGACAGCCACGATATAACTAAAATAGTGTTGAAAGTGGCGTTAAACATCATAACCTTAACCCTGTTTATTTGTATTTCTAGGAGGATGTCAACACAGAATTAACGATCCTTCTGGGGAGATAAGTAGTCCAAACTGGCCAGATTTTTATCAAAGCAGAAAAGACTGTGTTTGGTACTTCAGAACAACACAGGGCCATCGTATTAAGTTAGAGTTTAGTCAGTTTGAGATAGAGCCCCATCCTGAGTGTAACTACGACCATATTGAGATATTTGATGGAGATAGTAGTAGTGCACGGAGTTTAGGACGTTTCTGTGGCAGTAAGACTCCTAGACCTATCATATCTAGTGGGGATACCATGTTCATGTTGTTTTATTCTGATGCTTCAGTTCAGCGTAAAGGATTCCTTGCTCAGTATTCATCTGGTAATTATTTTATGCATCTTTTATTGGTACAGACAATACCATGGCAACAGGTCTTGAAAATTATGTTTTATTAGATTTTTATTGATGGATGATTAAGATTTTATGTAAAACGTTTGTTATTGTAAAACTTTTTTTTCATCATTATATTTAATTTGAAAATCTACAGTTAGTTATGTGAATATCATTAACACTAAGGTTCACCTCCATCAGGCATAGTTGACCCTATAATAGCTGATTTTTGGCTTTCCTGTTTACACTTTTTGGTGTGTTTTGCTCTCAAAGTCATTTTTAATTACAGTCAAATCTGTATTAAGAGGTCATCTTTGGGACAAAGATAAAGTGGCCTTATAAGACAGGTGACCTCTTAAAAGAAGTTCAATTCGTATGAAATTGTCTATGTCTGGACAAGAAAAAGGTAACCTTTTAATACAGGTGCTTAATAGAGGCGACCGCATGAGCAGGTTTGACTGTATTTGGCTTTCCGATCTTTTGACTATCAGCATACTTGATGAGGGCTATACCTGATGAGGGCCATACTTGATGAGGGCTATACCTGATGAGGGCCATACTTGATGAGGGCTATACCTGATGAGGGCCATACTTGATGAGGGCCATACCTGATGAGGGCCATACTTGATGAGGGCCATACCTGATGAGGGCCATACTTGATGAGGGCCATACCTGATGAGGGCCATACTTGATGAGGGCCATACCTGATGAGGGCCATACTTGATGAGGGCTATACCTGATGAGGGCCATACTTGATGAAGGCTATACCTGATGAGGGCCATACTTGATGAGGGCCATACCTGATGAGGGCCATACTTGATGAGGGCTATACCTGATGAGGGCCATACTTGATGAGGGCCATACTTGATGAGGGCCATACCTGATGAGGGCCATACTTGATGAGGGCCATACCTGATGAGGGCTATTCTAGAAACGCATCGTGTTCCTTCAATTAGATATACAATGTATACATTTTTATTGTAAGAAAAAAATAGAACTTATATATTTGTAAAATATAGTTTGGACCTTTATAATAATTTTCAATACCTTCTTGTTTTATCAGTTTGTGGAGGACGTTTGATAGCTACAGAGAGCCAACAATACTTGTATTCTCATTCCAAATATGGGGATCAAAATTACGACAACAAAATGGAATGTGAATGGAGAATCAAAGCAAAGAAGGGAAAACATGTTAAATTTTACTTTGTATCATTTGAAATTGAAGATGAAAGTGAATGCGAGTAAGTATATATTATATAAATGGAACCAACACTATTTGATGTCTGTTAGTCGTGATATAATTATACGATAAATGTATGTCTACTCAGTGTACTTGAAGTTTTATAGTACATGTTAATTATTGTTTCCCTTGTACTAATTATGTATCTAACATTTTACTTCTGAGTACCGTTCTTGTGTATCTTTTATGATGTCAGATTAATTTCAATAATTTCCCAAGATAACACAATGTTAGTAAGAAATGATATCGCTGTACATGAAGATTAGAACTTGTCTAATTTTTCAATTTGTTCAGTTTTATGTGTATGTTTTGAAGATCGTTGTTTGTCCTTTTGTACTTTTTCTTTTGGCCATTATTGTTGTCTGTTCTTCTTCGATTATATAATATATCCATTAATTAATTGTCTTTCAAGGTATAGGAATAGGGCAATATTTTATTATTTGTTCCTTTAGAAATCTTGGTTAACATTTATTTGAACAAGAGCCATTCAAACATTTCCAATAGTGGGAATATTTCTACTATTGTAGCTTTTTGCATTTTTTGTATCAAATATTGCTTCAAAATATTTTTAATCTAAACTTCACAAACTTGTTACTTTATTTTTTTCAGTTATGACAATGTTGAGATATTTGATGGCGCATATGATAGAGACAGACCTATATCCAGATACTGTGGTAGTAAGGTATGTATACTATTCCTTAGATCGTGAGGAATGCTGTGTTCATTGCTGCGACACTAATATGGTTTGCATTTGAAATTTACAGTATAAAACTAAGCTCAATCTCCATCAGGCATTAGTAAAGTTAGTCGATTTTGGTTTTCCTTCATAGGACATCTGGTTCATTTGTTCCAAAATTAAAATTGTTTCTGTTTCTAATCTTTTGACTGTTAACATACCTGATGAAGGTAATTCTAGAAACGCGTCCTGTGCACTAAATATCTATGTTTTTATGCAACAGTATAAACAAATCCAAAATCACACATTCAAAGTATCCTTATATTATCTCATTACAATATAATATACTGCCATATTTATCACCGGGTTTGTAACTAGATTACTACGACGGGTGCCACAAGTGGAGCAGGAACTACTACCCCTTCCGGAGCCCACGGAAGTTCACCCCCGGTTTTTAGTGGGGTTCGTGTTACTCAATCTTTAGTTTTATATGTATGTTTTGTAGATCGTTGTTTGTCTTTTTGTACTTTTTCTTTTGGCCATTGTGTTGTCTGTTCTTCTTCGATATACGGTTTTTGATTCAAATCAAATCAAATCAAATAAGTTTTATTTAAAGTCGAAATATCTATAACACATAACATAAGCTCTAGTGAGCTTTTGAATCGACTACACCTTTAGTATCTCCAAACTCTTCTTGAACATCATACCTGTTTCGGCAAAGTTAATATCGAATTGTGGAAATACAATGGAGGATTACAAACAAACAAAGATATCGCTATGAAAAATAATTACTTTTTTGAAGAAAAAAAGGAAAAGGAGAAAAATGTATTTGTAATATTGATGCTTTCTAAGAAGCGTACATGCGTTTCGAATTTGCTCAGTATCAATTAACATTCAGGTTCAAGGTCCACTTGGTTTCTATCAATGTTCTAGTAATCCTTATTGTAAATGCTGATATTTCAATCCAGTATTCATAATATTTTGTTCTGCATGTGACTTCTATCTTCACGGTTCATTAACTCTTATTAATTTTAATTACAAAGACATTCAAATTTCTGTTCTGGTGGTGACTACAACTGCTTTAAGATGAAATATGCATTTTTGCAATATGCGTGTTTATTAGACGAAGAACTGCTATAAAAAACATGTTTTAAAAGACTTGTCTAGTGTATTAAGGTTGTATTATGTCTGGGTTACTTTGGTTGAAATGGAAATAAAATTATCAACCGATTGCTTACGTCTACAAATTTGTTTTCCCATTAGTGATGAAATATCGTTTAATGTCTGGTAAAGATGTGTGATATCTGATTGATGTTAAATCGAGTGTTGAATACTTAAACTAGATTTATGACACGGAACTAGTGAGATGTTACACAATTATTTCATGTTACGTGGTATTGCGTCAAATTTAACTACGCCACGCATATATCACGTGTTAACTAATTCATGTATAAAACCATTGAATCTCTTTTTTTTTTCTTTTTGAATATCCTTTAAGGTTTTACTGCTGTCTTTTTTCATTCAATTTATGACGCTTTCTTTTGTTCTTAATTACACATTTACAATATATGAGACCAAGGAAGTGCTTCAATCTCAAACCATTATACATAGCGATTTATCGGGATGTGTCTGCGTGTCTGTGTGTGCTTATAATAATACATCATCTTTTTAAATTGGCATTCATGGTCTCTAATGAGCCCTTTTTACCCTGATATTCATTTTACTTTTCAACTTTTTTCAGACATTTAATTAAAACTTTCTGAGGACAAGTCGATTATTAGGGATATATGGTTTGCTTAAAAGAAACAACCACTGTGTATTTTAGCCAGGGTTGTAACAACAGGAACTTGACGAGTGCTACTAGTGGAACAGGAACTGCTTACCCTTTCAGAGCACATGGGTTTATTCCCGGTTTATATGCGGTTCGTGCTGCTCAATCTTTAGTTTTCTGTATAGTGATATGTAGATCATTGTTTGTCCCGTTCTTTTGACAATTGTGCTGTATATGTATATATATATACGTCTGAAAATTAAACTAAACAGTGTTAGAATTAGATTTTAGAGCTGTCAAATTTTTGTTCTTCCCTCGACGGGATTTGAACCCACACCATTGATACACTGCAGCACCATTCGCTTAGTCTTACGTCCAGCGCCCTAGACCACTCGATTTACGGCCGGCTTATGGTTACACCTTTGATATCTTCAGGTTTTTTTTCTTGTCAATTAAAATGAAATTATCAGGAAGTTTTCCCAACTTTTTTTTTCAGATTCCAAAGGAAATAATATCGTCTGGTGAAGATTTATTGGTTAGATTCCGCTCCGATGATACCATTAACTGGAAAGGATTCTCCGCCATTTATTCAGAAACAGATTCAGATTTAGACGAATTTGGTGAAACTAAAGAACTTCCATTGGACTAGATTATTCATAAAGTACAATGTATTCCTGTTAGAATTCATTAAAAGTATAGAAGATATGCTTTGAAATGGGAGGTCTGGTCAGCAGATCACAGACAGAATTATTTCAAATTATAAATATCAAGAAAGTAAACAAGTCTAACAAGAATTGAAGATGTAGCTGGCTGTTAAATATTTACATTATTTTGTAAAATGAGTGAATGTGGTTAATAAAATTGTATGTAAACGAGAATATTTTGACATTTTTTGTACTCTTTTTTTTTCATTCAAGTGAAAACTTTGGTAGACAAATAGATTTGTGTAGATTTCTTTGTGTACCTCCATTTTTGTGGGGAGTTTATGTTGTCTCTGTGCATGGCAAAAACGAGGATGAATATAACTTGTCTCATACTTGTTAATTAATATGTTGTTAATTATATTTGTTAATTATTTTCTGTTGTATATAAAAATGTAACAATCAACAACTGACAGTCAGCAATAAAGTACTCTAAACATTTGTCTTTATTGGTGTATTATGAATAGATTAATGTACCCAAGTTGCCTATCTTATTACTAACATCCTGTGGTTTCCACATGGAGCAGGAACTGGTAGCCCTTCCGGAGCACCTGAGTTTACTTACGGTTTTTAGTGGGGTTTCTGTTGTTTAATCTTTCGTTTTCTGTGGAGTGTTTTGTAAATAAGTGTTTGTCCTGTTTAATTTGGCTATTGTATGTCTGTCCTTTATCGATTTACGGATTCCGATTACCCCTTTGGTATCTTCCAACTTTTCATAGATATTTTTGTGGGGTCAAAATTGACATCTTTCCCACTAATTGCATATTTGTCAAAATATCTGTATAGATACAAGTTTAAATGACACCAAGCTGAAGAAATATTGAATGCTTTGCATGGTGCTTGATGAAAGTTATCCTCCAAATCATCACCAACTATAACATGACCAGCCTTTTTGGTTCAACTTACAAAGAAAGGAAGAGTTTGGCAATAATAAATGATTGTGTATAGTTTGGCATTTTTCATGTGACTTACGATTTGTCTTTATTGGGTATATTTCAGAAGTTGGTTTCCAAGAATTAAAATAGCATGAATATTGAAGTGGAAAGGATATCAGAAATCGTTTGAAAGCTCACGTTTTTGATTGATAACATATTTGCTATTTTTCAACAGACAGTCGGCATTCCTATGGGTACTTCTACCAACTGTGCTGTTCTGTTCGACTTGTTTCTTTATTCGTACAATGCAGGCCTGAAACAGGGGCTTCTCAAGAAAGAGAAGCTAGATCGATTCTTAAAATGCATGCTCTGCTATACAGATGCCTTTTCACTAAATATTTCTTAGCATGGTGATTTTGTTGATCACATATATCCCATTGAGCTTGAAATAAAGGATACTGCAGATACAGCTAGGTCTGCTTCATATCTTGACCTATACTTAGAAATTGACAGCCAGGACTGTTCAAGAACGAAATTACCAATGAGATGAAATCAATTTTCCTATTGTCAACTTTATATGAAGCAACATTTTAGCAGCACCTGCATATGGAGTATATATCTTTCAGTATAAAAGATATTTTATTTTGTGGTTCCTATCAGATTTCTACATGTTTTTTTTTAACAAAATAAAAAGAGTTTTTTCTCTTCCCAAAACTAATGTATAGATCTGCATATACCATCTTCTTAAATTTAAACATGATACAGTAGAACTTCGCTGGCTTGAACTCGAAGGGACTGTCAAAATGTGTTCAAGCTATCGGAAGTTCGAGCCACCGAGGTCCCGTAATTTCAGAGAGAAATTAAAAATGAAGCGTGTCTGCAAGACACAAATGATGACCTGACCATCAAAATTCTGTGGACATGCACACCTCCATTATGTGTATAAACATCCCAAAAAATATTAAAGCTGTAGCTCCAAAACTGTAGGAGGAGATAGCCGGACAAACCATGTATCTATATCCGGACTTTCAATCAGTTCGAGCCATCCATAGTATTTGACCCATTCTTCGAAGGACCAAGGTTAGACTGCATATTAGTTTGTTTAAATGGTTGATGGTAATGTCGAGTAACTAGTGGCTCACACAATGATCAGTGGTATGGTAGTGCAGAGGCTCAAATGAACCTTTATCGGTGGGATGGTAGAGTAATTAGAGGCAAACCCACTATCTACAGCAATCACAGCAATCATATTTACCATTACACAAGCGATGGGGTAATTCAGGTCAAGTCAGCAATTTCTCAGCTAAATCATTGCAAGAACAAGTTACTTGTGCAGTCTGTGCCAAAAACCACTAGCCCTATGCCCCAGTCTAGTAAAAATTGGTTCGAGATAGTCAAAATTGCATAAAATTTGCTTAATCAAACAGAAAAAGTTCTTCTAAAATGCTATTGGGGCTAGCCTGTCAAAATGTTTTTGGCACAGATTGCTTGTGATGGGATGATTATATTTGATTTGTACAAGATCAACACACTTAAGTTTAATTTTTATTGTTAGTACACTGAAACAAGTACACAGGTAGACATTATCTTGACTTTTAGCCAAAAAATATTTTCTCTTGCCCTATCATGTGTGTTTATTAGAGAAGTAGCAAAATCTCAATTCTAAAGTCTGTGAATTGAACTGACCCATAAACGAACACACAATCTACTGCAGAATCGAGCATGTTAACAATTCTATCACTGGGGTACATTCATACAAAGAAAAGGTTAATACATCTTATTATTAAATAGTTTATTCTTCTTATGTACAAATATACATTACACCATACACAGCATACTTCTAAATAAATCATAATAATTCATCAATAGACTAGTGTTTGGAGAAACATGTTACACAAACATGTCTAGCAGTGTATCAAACTTTAGTCTTTACCAGAACATTACACATTCATCTTCATTCATAAATACAAAAAAACATGTTTCTATATGTTTTTATCTAATTTTGAAAAGCTGAACTAATTATAAATGACCATAGCTCCAAGAATAAATAATATTATTATTGACATGACGAAATGCTTGCACTGAAGATGGAGCTATTCAACTATCAAAATTTTATAGATATGATTTTCATGCAAAATGAACTAAATATAAATTATCTAGAGGCCAACATGTTTCGTAATGCCTATATCATAACCAAGAAAAACTTCACAAGTCTTTCAAGTCTTTACATACAATCACTCAATATAAAATATTATTACAAATGGAAAACATGACATGGACACATAAAAGTCTAACAATGATCAATCACATTCAAATGTCCAGGCTTTCATGTTGTATTGCTAGAACAATGTAGTAATAATAAAGAATAAAGAAACAAAATTTGATTTTTACCCACAGGAGCACATGCATGCACTATTACATATTTATATTATATATATTTAGCACATGAATGTACTATTACATATTCATCTTGTATATACAGTCAAGGAAATTGGCACCGGACCAACAGACTGCGTCCGATAAATTTCCCGGCGGTCCAGTAGTTTTCGTTTACTCACCGGACCGACTGTCCAGTATTATCTAAAAAAAAAATCATTATTTCATTGTCGGTCCTGTAAAATCTAGTTAGGTCCTGTAATTCCTCACAGTTCACAGGACAGAATGTCCTGTTGATTCAAATTCCTAATTTCCTTGACTGTATATATATTTTAAGAATGATTAGAAAGCGTTAATGTTTTATCATTCAAAGTGAATGGAATGTAAAATATGTTCTACATCATACTATAGACAACTCTTCTAATAACAATTACCTATTGAACTTTAATATTTGCATCAATAAATCATTGATTTAATAGTTGGAAACTAAGTCAGGTGTGACTAACAAATCCATTACCATTTTTCAGTCAACATGGAAAAAATCAGATTTATCCAAAATGGAGGTTTGTAAATATACGAGAATATAATATTATTTAGCAATGAATTATCTTTACATTGAAGTCAATTATACAAAGATTATTGATCTATTTAAACTCTTTTTCGATATTTTTGTGTCAATACACTATTTCAAAATTTTCACATCCAAAGGCCCACCATTGGCAATTACGATTCTTTGCACCATAATGCACAATTAATATTTGTATTTATTTAGAAATGTACATAATATTATACTATTGGTAAATACAATAGAATATACATAATTTCTTCAGAATAATAAACATAAAAGTACTTAATAGATGTGTTGCTTACATCTTACAAGTGAACGTCGCCATCTTATCACTGTCTATCGAGTGCACATTAAACTATCCTATCTAGATCTCCTTTGATTTGAGTGTACTGCGACACATCAGCAGAACCAATATAATGATAATTATAAGCAACAATTCATAGATTGATGATGGCAATTATTATATCATGTAAATACAGCAGCGTGATTAAAAAATGATATTCCCAGAGCAGAAGAAATGATTTAATCATGAAATTGATACAATGAAATTTTCAATATCATTCAACCAGAATCTATATTACATACAGGCTTTCATTAGGACGTGGATTGACTGTCAACGGCAGAAAGATACAGAACTCATGTACTACATGTGACATTACACCAAACTTACATTGAAGCACTGTATACAAGACTCTTAACAAGCTCATATTAATTGGGACAAGCAAAAACATTTGCAAGACTTCAATTTCTGGATTTGTTAAGCATGTTATACACCCTTACAACAACTTCAAATGAAAAACTAAACAACAAACATAACAAAATTAAAAATATATCATGTTAACCATTAACAAACATACAGTGCTTTTTTTTTATCACACATTCAAATATAACTAGCATCTAAACATCACCAAAAAATCTTTTTCAAAATACAGTAGTCCCCCTCTTAGAAGGCCACCCCTTCTGGAATAATTTAGTGACCTTATAATAAGAGGCTTGGTCTCTCTTGATGGCGACAGTATTTTGCCTTAGCTGTACATATGAAATCTAGCCCGACAAGACAGCGGCCTTCGGTGAGTAATGGCCTTATGAGAGAGAGACTACTATAAAGACATTTACTTGCATTACATAGAAAACGGTTTTATGCAAAATTTATTTGTTGATAAAAATGTTAAAGTGGAATTAGCTACGATTTTGACCAAAAACATTATATGTTTTGGAAATTGGTAAATAGCTTTAAAATGATGAAATAAAGGTAAATATTTCACATTAAACAGCTTATCGTACCACTTTTCGCCTTTTGAGAACGAAAATTACCATCCATTTATTATTGCCTTGCAAGCAAATAATTTGACCTCGCTTTCTCCGTATGCAACTGACCTTACTAGTGACAGGTAAAAACGAATAATTTGTATTTTGTCACTTATTAACTGCAAACTTGCATGGTTCTTTGTCCGTAATTAACGCCGACTAAAAGCAGATTCACAGAAAATAAGAAATAAGTGCATTGTTGTACTGATTTAATGACGATTCGGCAAACTGCGTAAACAATGCCGATAATTAATAAGATGGCGTCCATTTCTTGATCGATCTCAAAACACGAGCAGTTGCACCTTTTTCCCCCCGATGCGCGTACATTTCATAACATTTATAAGTTACAGAAACACGTTTTATTAAGGCATCAATCATATCTGAGTTTTTATGGGTAACAAAAATATACGACTTTGGCAGATAATGCCACTTTAAGTTTCCATTCAAATTTACTGTTAAAACATTCTTATTTCTGGCAGTTACTATATAAGAATTGAACTGACTCTTTTTTTTCTTCCCTCATAAAATGTCAAACAATTTTTTTCATGTACATCAGAACATATTATTGAATCCAATGGGTAGTGCAAATATATGAAAATTATGTTCAAACAATTAATTACAGAAAAATAAATTATATATTTTGTCTACTTTAATAAAACTAAATTTAAAGTGCATCAAATATTTCTTAACGGTCTATATCTTCTTAATGATATGATGTCTTTTCTTAATTCCAACATTCACACTGCAAAAAGGCTCAGTATATGAGACCAAAATGAAATTCAGATCTTCTAACTGTGATGTTGAATTTGTAAGTATTGAGTTTTCCCCCTAATATTATGACCACATTTTCACAAATGCAGACACAAAATTCCTGAATGTGTTGGAAGCCTCCTCTTGGTAATTCTAATTATTCAATATATTAATAACTGATGTTTCTACACAGAGCTTCCAAGGCATTCAATATAAATTATTGTCATCCCTTAAACCCATCATATGGAATATATTGATAGTCCCACACATCACAGCCATGGTGCCTTCCAGACAGCTGTCTATTATAGCCTTTTTAGTCTATTTTCACTGTAGAATATATTTTTCTAACAAATACACTTGTTCCTACATACCCAAAAGTACCTGAAATGAAAAATTAAAAAATATTTAAAACAAGTAATTTCCATGCAATACTTATTTGATTAAAAAAAAATATTTCATGTTCAACAGCAACTGAATCTAGTTAGAAATTCAAATAAATGGCCCCCTCCCCTACATAGAATATTGCCACAATACATATGTGCATGAGCATAGGCAAATGAGTAAGGACACAATAACTAGAGGCTTACCTGTTTATAAATTATCAGTTTTACTATGTAATGATCATATATTCAAATTCTGACAAAGTCCACAAAAGGAACACCCTGCAATGTTTGTTTTCATTTCGATCAGTAATTTTGGAGAGGAAAATATTGACATTAATGAAGACGACCATCTTGACTTTTACTAAAAAATATATTTCATGTACACCAGCCATTCATTATGCACTATTTCTCCACAAATAAAAATTAATTCATGATCTTAAAACATTTTCCTATTGCTGGTACCAACATAAAATCTCATGGACAGCAATGCTCTAGTCCCTCTATGGGAACCGTAGGGAACTAATAAAGAAATAAGAAATAAAATATATATCCCTCACATTTCAAACTTAAAGAGTAAATTATTAATTTGATACTGACATATTTTTAAACAATATTAAAAACAAAGACAATAAATAATTATTTCACACAGATACAATGTAATGATAAACTGATATGAGTCTTACCACACATTAGTCCTAAAGCCATACTAAATAATGCCATGTAACCAAAGTAAAATGATGTCTGGAAAAATCCATACATTCTGAAAGTAAATATTAGATATAAATAGTTTTTTATCAACTGTAGAGAACAAATAATGATCAAACATGTACATTTTTTTGTACATTTGGAAACTAACGTTGTCTTAAATTATTAGACCAAACTAATACCAACAATTTCTATTTGGTTGATATAAACATATACATAACCATTCTCTACAAAAATTACCCATGTATATCTAGAATATTAATTATATACTGACCAATAAGGTTAGGGTGTTTAACCCCACTTTCAACAATATTTCAGAACATATCGTGGCAGGCAGTTTATTGGTGGAGGAAACCAGAGTACCTGGAGAAAAACACCAACCTATCGCAAGTCATTTACTGATATTTCTAATATTTCACTTTTTGTGTACGGCTTCCTTTAGAAATTATATTGTTACTATTTTAAGAAAATGTTGATAATTAATGGACCATACAACATATCAATTCTTCTTTTTTTTTTTAACTACTATGAAATATTTGATTATCAATAGTCAGATCATACGTTGCAATACACAAATCATGGAAATGTGTATTACATGCAGTACTTAATAGCATAAATGCCAATTTATAAACAATCAAGTTTGTTGACTACCATATGTTAATGACTATAGGACTATATTAGTCTATTCCACAGTCTCAAAATGGAATCGTAGCTTTTTCCACTATACAGATAAACCATTAGTCTATATAACATGGTAGTATTTATCATGCTTATTATACTCAAAGAAATTATACAGTTAAAACCACAATATCTAATTTTATCTTTCACTGTATCAAACACCGATATACTTTCACCACTTTTACAAATCTAGAATTTTCAAATGTATCTTTGTAAAAGTGACGAGTAGATACCACGTGGACAGGACTTTTCAGAAAGGAAAATTTGCAAACTAAATGTATCATTGAGTGCAAAAAATAGTAACCAAATCTAGCAAAACAGCATCTGAAGAATAATTTACAGAAAACCAATGTACTTCTTTGTAAACCAGCACAAGAACACATTTACAATACTTACCTAAGACTATTAGAAAAAATATTCAAGTATATAACATGTATATATTTTTCAATTTAGAAGAGACGGCAATTCAAATATTTGTTCATTTGTACTAATTAAAATGAATTTGAAAATCCTTGGTTCCTATAAATATTGAAATAGTGCATCCTGTGATTTCACACAAGAAAACCACTGTACATTGACCTGGTACCTGGTAAACATTTCAACTTAAGATACCAGTCAAGCATACCCAGTGAAGATGCAAGAACAATCTATACCTCATTGGTGAAATTGATCATGGATAAATAGATAATCTGTCATAAACTACTAGTACGACTAGACCAGATCGGCTTAGGTTTGGTTTATGGTGTTTAACGTCACTTTCAACAATATTTCAGTTATGTCGTGGAGGTCAGTTTTATTGGTGGAGGAAACAGGAGTACCCAGAGAAAACCACTGACCTGTTGCAAGTCACGACAAACTTTATCACATAGTGTTGTATCGAGTACACCTCGCCCTGAACGAGGTAACTAGACCAAAACACTGCGTACAATGTTCTACTACTAGGGCAGACTTGCCAAATAAAACCTACCATAACATATAAAATATCTGGAATAAGCCCGACTGATTTTTGCAAAAATTCTACAATTATATTTCCATTCTCAGAAGTCGCAGTGAAGGAACAATAGGACTATACATGTATACTTACTTTGTTTTAAAGAAAAAGTAATAAAATGAATAGAGATACACATATCCTGCTGTTGATGCTGCAGCTAGAAAACTGGTCCACTGCCTGTAATATAATAATTAAAAATTAGTAATATAATGACAATTCTAACATGACCTCCTTCTTTCGCTTTGCTAACAAACAAGCGAGTTATCCATTCGGTATAATCTCATTAGCACATGCACCGATGAATGGTAACTGACTTTTCCATTGGCAGCATAAATTGTGTGCGACATTTTCCGCAAATGTAAATATAAATTATCGTCTTCCAATCAAAGTATACTACCGTATTTGTACTCTTAGACATATCAGAATCGAAATAAATCATGGAAGCCAGAATGTGTCTTGAGTTTTAACATGGATTGGCGGATATTAGTAAATTTAATCCCTCGTTTCTGGCTCGGGATAAAATACTAATATCCGCCAATCCATGTTAAAACTCCCAACACATTCTGGCTTCCATGATTTATTTCTTAATTATAACTAGCATTTGTAAATTTTCAAATGTTCAGAATTTCTGTTGTACAGACTATAAATAAAACTTTTGAACTGTAAAAGAGAAGATTTTCTCTTCAAATCTTGATTTAATGTTGCCTTTCCTTTGCCGAAGTTAAAAAGGTTATATAACTAAATTTAAAAAAAACCTGCCAACAGGTTGTAAACCCCATGTCTGATATGTTATATGTCGGACACATTATCTAAATTCTGAGCCAACCAGTCTTTACTCTTAATCCTTAATGTTGGGTGCTTAGCGGAGCAACAGCAAAGACCAATTTTATAGTCTTAAGTTTGACTTGACCTTTAACCCACGGTCTATCTCACTAGAGGCAAGCACACTAACCCACCACCGATGTTGTGTATATGTATCATGTACTTACCACCTGTAATCTTCAGCATTTAGTAAGAAATATGTACAGACAATTGTTACACATACAGTGACCACCATCAGGATGAGGAACACCAGTAACATAAACCCATATACATAATATATCTTGTAGGCCCAGAATGATGTGAAGATAAAATACCTGAAATAAATGAAAATCATATATTTTGTCATCTCATAATGAATAAATTAATTCTAAAATTTAAATTTCTGTATTCGTAAACTGCAGCATCTATACATTTTCCGTCTTTATGTCGACCGAGAAATTAAGTCCATTGACATTTTCTTGGGGGACAAAAATAAAATGTTCAGTGCTAGATAGATCAGACTGGCAGTCAAGAATAACAAAATTATTTCAAAACCCTATCCCTTCAATTTACATGTATAACATAAGGACCTAATCTAGCCGCAAAAACAGCCACTGAAGCCATCTGATATTTTTGAAAATCACCTTTTTGAGCCGAAATGAAGTTGCCTTTGAATTGTGGTCAAAGGGAAGTAACTTATACTTAGTTTGACAACAAATAGTGCTGGACACATCCGGTCGCCAACGGCGACCAAAACCACATATGGGCGACTAGATATTGTCAAGACAGGTAGTAACTGGCCCAAATTTAAATATCTGGGCGAGTACAAACATTATTCTATATACATCTTATTTTCCGGGTACTCGATAAAGTAAATAGATTCTACTTTCATTTTGAGGTTACGTAACCAAACGAGGTTTACCGAGGACATATTCCAGGACAACCTCGATCGATTCCGTACCTCGTGTAGTCTACGTAACCAAAACGAGGTTTACCGATTGGAGTATTCGAAAAACCTTGGGCGATTCCGCACCTCGTGTTGTCTACGTAATCAAAGCGAGGTTAAACGACTGGAGTATAATGGCGGAGGGGTCAAGCCCAAGGTCAAGCTGGAGCTTTTTGAAGAGAACAAGCGTTTCAGACACCAAAAGACCCTCAAAATATTTAAAGTAAGTAATATAATTATGTTTCATTAAGAGCAAAATGTCTAATGTTCTACCGGAGTGCAAATGTATTAGACTCACTATCTATACATGAATATCTCGATTCACCGGACTAAATCACTACTGCCGGCCTTTATAATGTGTTTTTGAATTGGATTTTTTTTATATTAATACTATAACATTAAAATGTGTTTGTTTTAAATGGAATAATTTGTTGACACTGACAGAATTATCACAGAAATTCCCGTAGTTATTCTTAGAACCACCGGAATCTATTTACGATTTTTTTTAAACCACAACAAACAGTGATATTTATTTTGGAAAAACTTTGTAGGTACGAACAAAATAGGGCACAAAGGAAAGTACAGGAGGGATGGAGAACCGGGAGGCCGTGGTCGACACTGGACCACACAAATAATTGCATGGACTGTTCATGGTGTTACCAACGCTGACAATGATGAAGAGTATGGGGATGAGGGAAGGGTTTATAGGGTTATGTGTAGGGAGGGAATAATTGAAGAATAAAACATAACAAACAGCTTTATTTGAATGCTTTATTAGTCAACAACACAAAAAAATGTTATTGAAAAATTTGGGCTACCAGTTTTCAATTTGGGCCAGTGATAGAAAATGTTTACTGGCCCAAATTTTTTTTTCCGGCCCAGCCAATGACTGTCCAGCACTGAACAAATCACGCACAGACATAATGATGGCACATCTGCAATTGAAAATATGAGACGTTTTGAAGATAGACAAGTTTTGAATGAGTGAGTGATTGTTGTTTAATGCCAATTCAGCAATTTTTCAGCTATATTATTGCGAGAACAAGTTAATTTTCAATGAGATGATGATGAGGTCCACTTTGTTCTAAACCAATATGCCGAGTTGGATTTTTCTAGTGCTAGGTCACTTAAACAACAGTTTGTGGGTAGACATGTCACTCTACTCTGACACATTAATCTGATTCTGAGCTAACCAGTCTTTGCTCTTTCTCCTTAATGCTGCGTGCTTAGCTAAGAGTAAGAAGCAACGAAAAACCAATTTTGTAATCTTTGATTTGACCCGACCCCACAATTTACCGCACTCGAGGCGAGCATGCTAACCATTATGCCACCTATGCGGTTAAGTTTTGAATGAAAATAAACAACAATGATATTCTATAGTTCAATTTGCAATATATATTGTTGTCAGACCTGATACTGCACGGTAGTAAATTTCTCGTTTTTGTATATCTTAAAATCAATATTTTGCTTTTACATTATAATGTAACCATTCAATAAATCATTTAACAGGTAATCAACCACTAGACAATTTTCGACATGAAACCATTCCTCCCACGATTAAAGGTAGTTGCCAGTTACCACCATTATTCACCATTTTATAATTAAGATAAGAGTGTGCTTCAGAAACATATACATTTGTACAATCATGCATGGCAAGTCATGTTTTAGGCTTCCACTTACATTTCAATGAAAATTGAACCAAATGGTAAAATCCCTCCTAATACAGTGATAACAGTTGGTTCCATAAACCTGTTAATAACAATTTGTAAAAATATTAATAGATGATTTTAAAAACATATTATTACAATATATTTTGGAAAAGGTATTCCTTACATGTATGGTCCAAAAATATTTAGATCCATATATTGATAGCTATATGAACACTTTTTGTAAGCTAACATTTTTCCTCACCCATTATCAATATAAAAAGTGCATAGAATTTCAAATTTTTAATTAAATGGTGTTTGTGTAATTTTTGACATGATAATATCTAAGTTTTAATGTATTTATGCAAGTTGAGATAACAGCGAAATTTGTATATATAAACCAGAGGCTCTCAAGAGCCTGTATCGTTCACCTGGTTATAAAAAAAAACAATTGGTCCTATGTAAAAACTATGTCCTGCAGTGGTAGTCATCTTGGAATTACGATCAACATAAAAAACACAAAGTTTGTAAAGGACCTTCCAATGATTGATGCACAGTTTAGGTTCAATCAGTGCAATAGCTTCAGAGAAGAAGATATTTCTGTATTTTCCCAATATGGTCCTGTGTTAATACTATGACCTGTGGTGGCAGCCATCTTGGATTTCCGATCGGCATAAAAAACAGAGAACCTTCCAATGATCATTCCTGGCCAGTTTGGTTTCAGAGAAGAAGCAATTTGAAACATTTTTCCCATAGGGTCCAATGTTAAACAAGTCCTGATATAGCCGCCATTTTGAATTTCATATCAGAACAAAAAACGTAAAGTTTGTAGAGGACCACCCAATGAACATTCATGTACAGTTTGGCTTTAATAATATTTGTAGTTTCTGAGAAGAAGGCATTTGAACATTTTCCCATAGGGTCCAATGTTAATCTATGTATTGCGGTGGCGGCCATCTTGGATTTCCGATCGACATAAAAAACATAAAGTTTGTAGAGGACCTTCCAATGATCATTCCTGGGCAGTTTGGTTTCAATTGTATAAGTGGTTTCAGAGAAGAAGCGTTTTGAAACATTTTCTCCATAGGGTCCAATGTTAAACTAAGTCCTGCCGTAGCCGCCATTTTGAATTTCATATCGGAACAAAAAACGTAAAGTTTGTAGAGAACCATCCAATGAACATTCATGTACAGTTTGGCTTTAATAATATTTGTAGTTTCTGAGAAGAAGGCATTTGAACATTTTCCCATAGGGTCCAATGTTAATCTATGTATTGCGGTGGCGGCCATCTTGGATTTTCGATCGGCATAAAAAACATAAAGTTTGAAGAGGACCTTCCAATGATCATTCCTGGGCAGTTTGGTTTCAACTGTCCTAGTGGTTTCAGAGAAGAAGCGTTTTGAAACATTTTCCCCATAGGGTCCAATGTTAAACTAAGTCCTGCCGTAGCCACCATTTTGAATTTCATATCGGAACAAAAAACGTAATGTTTGTAGAGGACCATCCAATGAACATTCATGTACAGTTTGGCTTTAATAACATTTGTAGTTTCTGAGAAGAAGGCATATGAACATTTTCCCATAGGGTCCAATGTTAATTTATGTATTGCGGTGGCGGCCATCTTGGATTTTCGATCGACATAAAAAACATAAATTTTGTAGAGGACCTTCCAATGATCATTCCTGGGCAGTTTGGTTTCAATTTTCCATGTGGTTTCAGAGAAGAAGCGTTTTGAAACATTTTCCCCATAGGGTCCAATGTTAAACTAAGTCCTGCCGTAGCCGCCATTTTGAATTTCATACCGGAACAAAAAACGTAAAGTTTGTACAGGACCATCCAATGAACATTCCTGTACAGTTTGGCTTTAATAATATTTGTAGTTTCTGAGATGAAGGCATTTGAACATTTTCCCATAGGGTCCAATGTTAATCTATGTATTACGGTGGCGGCCATCTTGGATTTCCGATCGGCATAAAAAACAAAAATTTTGTAGAGGACCTTCCAATGATCATTCCTGGGCAGTTTGGTTTCAACTGTCCTAGTGGTTTCAGAGAAGAAGTGTTTTGAAACATTTTCCCCATAGGGTCCAATGTTAAACTAAGTCCTGCCGTAGCCGCCATTTTGAATTTCATATCGGAACAAAAAACGTAAAGTTTGTAGAGGACCATCCAATGAACATTCATGTACAGTTTGGCTTTAATAATATTTGTAGTTTCCGAGAAGAAGGCATTTGAACATTTTCCCATAGGGTCCAATGTTAATCTATGTATTGCGGTGGCGGCCATCTTGGATTTTCGATCGGCATAAAAAACATAAAATTTGTAGAGGACCTTCCAATGATCATTCCTGGGCAGTTTGGTTTCAATTGTCCAAGTGGTTTCAGAGAAGAAGTGTTTTGAAACATTTTTCCCATAGGGTCCAATGTTAAACTAAGTCCTGCCGTAGCCGCCATTTTTAATTTCATACCGGAACAAAAAACCTAAAGTTTGTAGAGGACCATCCAATGAACATTAGTGTACAGTTTGGCTTTAATAATATTTGTAGTTTCTGAGAAGAAGGCATTTGAACATTTTCCCATAGGGTCCAATGTTAATCTATGTCCTGCAGTGGTGGCCATCTTGAATTTCCAATCGGCATAAAAAACTTATAATGTGTAGAGGACCTTCCAATGATCATTCCTGGGCAGTTTGGTTTCAACTGTCCTAGTGGTTTCAGAGAAGAAGCGTTTTGAAACATTTTCCCCATAGGGTCCAATGTTAAACTAAGTCCTGCCGTAGCCGCCATTTTGAATTTCATATCGGAACAAAAAACGTAAAGTTTGTAGAGGACCATCCAATGAACATTCATGTACAGTTTGGCTTTAATAATATTTGTAGTTTCTGAGAAGAAGGCATTTGAACATTTTCCCATAGGGTCCAATGTTAATCTATGTATTGCGGTGGCGGCCATCTTGGATTTCCGATCGACATAAAAAACATAAAGTTTGTAGAGGACCTTCCAATGATCATTCCTGGGCAGTTTGGTTTCAATTGTATAAGTGGTTTCAGAGAAGAAGCGTTTTGAAACATTTTCTCCATAGGGTCCAATGTTAAACTAAGTCCTGCCGTAGCCGCCATTTTGAATTTCATATCGGAACAAAAAACGTAAAGTTTGTAGAGAACCATCCAATGAACATTCATGTACAGTTTGGCTTTAATAATATTTGTAGTTTCTGAGAAGAAGGCATTTGAACATTTTCCCATAGGGTCCAATGTTAATCTATGTATTGCGGTGGCGGCCATCTTGGATTTTCGATCGGCATAAAAAACATAAAGTTTGAAGAGGACCTTCCAATGATCATTCCTGGGCAGTTTGGTTTCAACTGTCCTAGTGGTTTCAGAGAAGAAGCGTTTTGAAACATTTTCCCCATAGGGTCCAATGTTAAACTAAGTCCTGCCGTAGCCACCATTTTGAATTTCATATCGGAACAAAAAACGTAATGTTTGTAGAGGACCATCCAATGAACATTCATGTACAGTTTGGCTTTAATAACATTTGTAGTTTCTGAGAAGAAGGCATATGAACATTTTCCCATAGGGTCCAATGTTAATTTATGTATTGCGGTGGCGGCCATCTTGGATTTCCGATCGACATAAAAAACATAAATTTTGTAGAGGACCTTCCAATGATCATTCCTGGGCAGTTTGGTTTCAATTTTCCATGTGGTTTCAGAGAAGAAGCGTTTTGAAACATTTTCCCCATAGGGTCCAATGTTAAACTAAGTCCTGCCGTAGCCGCCATTTTGAATTTCATACCGGAACAAAAAACGTAAAGTTTGTAGAGGACCATCCAATGAACATTCCTGTACAGTTTGGCTTTAATAATATTTGTAGTTTCTGAGAAGAAGGCATTTGAACATTTTCCCATAGGGTCCAATGTTAATCTATGTATTACGGTGGCGGCCATCTTGGATTTCCGATCGGCATAAAAAACATAAATTTTGTAGAGGACCTTCCAATGATCATTCCTGGGCAGTTTGGTTTCAACTGTCCTAGTGGTTTCAGAGAAGAAGTGTTTTGAAACATTTTCCCCATAGGGTCCAATGTTAAACTAAGTCCTGCCGTAGCCACCACTTTGAATTTCATATCGGAACAAAAAACGTAAAGTTTGTAGAGGACCATCCAATGAACATTCATGTACAGTTTGGCTTTAATAATATTTGTAGTTTCCGAGAAGAAGGCATTTGAACATTTTCCCATAGGGTCCAATGTTAATCTATGTATTGCGGTGGCGGCCATCTTGGATTTTCGATCGGCATAAAAAACATAAAGTTTGTAGAGGACCTTCCAATGATCATTCCTGGGCAGTTTGGTTTCAACTGTCCTAGTGGTTTCAGAGAAGAAGCGTTTTGAAACATTTTCCCCATAGGGTCCAATGTTAAACTAAGTCCTGCCGTAGCCACCATTTTGAATTTCATATCGGAACAAAAAACGTAAAGTTTGTAGAGGACCATCCAATGAACATTCATGTACAGTTTGGCTTTAATAACATTTGTAGTTTCTGAGAAGAAGGCATATGAACATTTTCCCATAGGGTCCAATGTTAATTTATGTATTGCGGTGGCGGCCATCTTGGATTTCCGATCGACATAAAAAACATAAAGTTTGTAGAGGACCTTCCAATGATCATTCCTGGGCAGTTTGGTTTCAATTTTCCATGTGGTTTCAGAGAAGAAGCGTTTTGAAACATTTTTCCCATAGGGTCCAATGTTAAACTAAGTCCTGCCGTAGCCGCCATTTTGAATTTCATATCGGAACAAAAAACGTAAAGTTTGTAGAGGACCATCCAATGAACATTCATGTACAGTTTGGCTTTAATAATATTTGTAGTTTCCGAGAAGAAGGCATTTGAACATTTTCCCATAGGGTCCAATGTTAATCTATGTATTGCGGTGGCGGCCATCTTGGATTTTCGATCGGCATAAAAAACATAAAATTTGTAGAGGACCTTCCAATGATCATTCCTGGGCAGTTTGGTTTCAATTGTCCAAGTGGTTTCAGAGAAGAAGTGTTTTGAAACATTTTTCCCATAGGGTCCAATGTTAAACTAAGTCCTGCCGTAGCCGCCATTTTTAATTTCATACCGGAACAAAAAACCTAAAGTTTGTAGAGGACCATCCAATGAACATTAGTGTACAGTTTGGCTTTAATAATATTTGTAGTTTCTGAGAAGAAGGCATTTGAACATTTTCCCATAGGGTCCAATGTTAATCTATGTCCTGCAGTGGTGGCCATCTTGAATTTCCAATCGGCATAAAAAACTTATAATGTGTAGAGGACCTTCCAATGATCATTCCTGGGCAGTTTGGTTTCAACTGTCCTAGTGGTTTCAGAGAAGAAGCGTTTTGAAACATTTTCCCCATAGGGTCCAATGTTAAACTAAGTCCTGCCGTAGCCGCCATTTTGAATTTCATATCGGAACAAAAAACGTAAAGTTTGTAGAGGACCATCCAATGAACATTCATGTACAGTTTGGCTTTAATAATATTTGTAGTTTCTGAGAAGAAGGCATTTGAACATTTTCCCATAGGGTCCAATGTTAATCTATGTATTGCGGTGGCGGCCATCTTGGATTTCCCATCGACATAAAAAACATCATCTTTGTAGAGGACCTTCCAATGATCATTCCTGGGCAGTTTGGCTTCAATTTTCCAAGTGGTTTCAGAGAAGAAGCATTTTGAAACATTTTTCCCATAGGGTCCAATGTTAAACTAAGTCCTGCCGTAGCCGCCATTTTGAATTTCATATCAGAACAAAAAACCTTGAGATTGTAGAGGACCATCCAATGAACATTCATGTACAGTTTGGCTTTAATCATATTTGTAGTTTCTGAGAAGAAGGCATTTGAACATTTTCCCATAGGGTCCAATGTTAATATATGTCCTGCGATGGCGGCCATCTTGGATTTCCGATCGGCATAAAAAACAAAAATTTGGTAAAGGACATTCCAATGATCATTCTTTTACAGTTTGGGTTCAGTCAGTTCATTAGTTTCAGAGAAGAAGATCTTTGAAATTTCAGCCAATCAGAGCATATTATTGGCCCTGGCAGCCATATTGAATATCCGACTGGAACGAAAAACAGTAACTTTGTAGAGGACCATCCAAGGAACATTCCTGCTAAGTTTGGTTCCAATCGGCCCAGTGGTTTCGGAGAAGAAGCTTGAAATGTGAAAAGTTTACAGACGACGGACGCCAAGTGATGGCAATAGTTCACCTGGACCTTTGGTCCAGGTGAACTAAAAAAATCAATACCATTTCTTCTCAGGAATCGGTCTAGGGACAGCATTAATTCTACAGGGATAATAAGGCTGGCCGGCAAGGTTTCTTCCTAGTACTGTACCCACAAGTGTCAAGGGTAGTATCACAAATATACAAATACACGTCACAGCCACCTGTAATAGATCAAAAATAATCAACCAATAAAAATGATGTCTATCTACATTTATCAAGAGTACTGAGTCAGGGCTGTGAAACATTGATGTTAAAGAATTCTTCATTTCAAAATTAATCGAGTGATAACATGGTAAGTCTGAGGTCCCGACTCGCAGTAATTTTTGGGCCAACTCCTTAAAAAAAAAACATATCTATCGGACATTTAAATTTTCAGTAGTTAAAATTAGATTGTTTTTCTTCATAAGTGTTTACAGACTAAAAAGAAGATATTGTCAAAACATAGTTTATACACAAGAAGAAACAACTGTTAAATGTGACTGGAAGTTTTGGTTGTGAACCAGTTTTCATTTCATTACCTCTCTTTTCTCGTTTTCAGAAAATCAACCGACACACTGTTTGTAAACGTAGAATAAACTTATGTAAATTTGAATCTATTCAAATTTAGAATCATTTATCAGAATAATTCCAATCTAATAACAGAATTTGGTTTGGTAAGCCGTCCAGCTTTAAATGTTGAATACATCATGTGTTTTTGCTCGACTTTCTTGTTGACAAATCTTTGTATTATACGTACCATTGTACCAAAAGGTATAGCTCTGGAGGCATGGTAATATATGGCAATAAAATTAATAAAGAAAGCTGTTCCACATACACAAGCAGGCATCAAAAAGGCACTCAACAACATCTGTTTTATCCAAACCTTCCCTGAGAATAGAAAACAAAAATGTTGATTCAAACTTGACATAAATATGTACATCATGGTCGAACATACAAATGTTTATCTCTCCAAGAGCAGTTATAAAAAATTTCCATAAATTACAAAAAATCAATTTTGTGTAACAAATCACAACAAATTCAACTCCATTTATATACAATTAACAGTCTTAACCACACTTCACTGAAAATAGGGAATGCTGATTACATCTCAAAATAAAAAAACTTTATCTCCATTCTTTCTAACAAGTGAGCGAGTGATTATTGCTTAATGCCAATTCAGCAATTTTTCAGCTATATCATGGCGAGAACAAAGTTAATTTTCATTGAGATGATGATGAGGCACGCTTTGTACTAGATCAACACGATCAGTTGGATCTCACTGAAACATTCCACTCGGACACATTATCCCGATTCCGAGCAAACCAGTCTTTGCTCTTTCTCATTAATACTGCATGCTTAGAGGAGAAACAACAAACACAAATTTAATAGTCTTTAGGTTTGACCCGATCAGGGCTCGAACCCACGATCTACCCTACTCAAGTCAAGCAAGCTAACCATTACACCACTGATGCGGTTCTTTCTAACAAGTAAACATAATAAAATTCCAAAAAATTGCTGTCTCTATAGACTTGTATTAAAGTAATATTACACCAGTTTTGGGTGAAGAAAATTTTCCAAGCTATTCATGCATGTTTCAAGTTGAAATATGTTCCCAACAACTAGAAATCTGCAAATCTCTGTGCATGTTTAGCGTAGTCGCCATTGTTGTGGAGACTGATTAACTTTCGGTTGTTTTGGTCCGATGATTGCCGATCATGACCTCGTGAAGAAAAGTTTTGGTCCGATGATTGCCGATCATGACCTTGTGAAGAAAAGATAAACAATCATGGATGCTGAGGTAAGCACGCACACATTCCTGACAATGATTATTGAGGAATCTGTCTGTTTCATGTCGTGCGAACCAATTTTTTTTTTTGGCAATTATTCTTATGTGGTACACACGGAATATATTTTTTATTTTTTTTTCATCAACCAGGGTTCTCAAAATGTGCCGGCGACCGGCGATTTCACCGGCTACTTCTGGTTGAGCGCCGTCTATAAATTTGTCAAAAATAAAAATGGAAGTTGGTAAAACTGAAATGCTATCAAGATATTTACTTTTTTCTCGTTCTGTTATAATTTCATTCCACGTTAAAAAACAACAGATTGCTCTTGATCTTTTTGAACCAGTGTAACCTATGACCGCAAAACGTTGATCGCGGATTTTGATTCGGAGTCATCCCGAAATTGGAATGTATTAGAAGTTACCGATTTCCGGTAATGAATAAAACACCACGATGCCAAGATGTTATCCTAACATCTACATGTGTATTCAGTGTTTGCCATGGCATTGTCAGTCGGTTCTAATTTTCTGGCATTTTGACTGCAGCTTGGATTTCTTCAATTTCTCTTTGAGAGGAACAAAAATTCACCCTAAAAAACCTGCAAGGCTGCATTTTTTAGACCAATTAAAAGCTTCATTTTCCTCAAATATATGTCCAGATTGCATCTCCTGCCATCTAGAATTTCAAAAGTTTACTGTGGCATGTCCAGTGTCCACCTACTTCCAAAAATTCTCCATCTACTTAAAAACTTTTTGAGAACCCTGATCAACTGAACATTGCTCATGAGTGATAATCTCCCAGAAAGAGTTCAAATCTTGGGTCACGCACATATCCTTTATGGGAAAACAGAATTATCTGCTGTCAAATATTTTGCGATTTGCTCTTATGCAGTTGATTTTAGTTAAAATTAAGTGACATATTAAGTGAAAATATAGAATCCAAAAATTCCACGATATTTGCCTTTCATATTACTTTAACATAGATATATAGCCTTATGTCAATCAAAAGATTTTGGAATGTTTTAAACACCGGTATCACAAGAATGAAAATTTAACATTACTGATAATTTAATTTTAAGGTGTACATCTACTATTAAACTAACCTCCCATCTTGGCGTACAAACTACCACCAAAGTATCCATTAACAGGTGATGTGGCAGCATAGACAAAGATGGCTGTACTCAACAATGATCCTCTCCTGTTAAAACATTTAAAATTGTTTCCATGATTTATCTATGATTTATTATTATGAAATATATAATTTTACATAAAGCATCAATCAAAATTTCTACTCTGCCTAAGTATTGTATATTTTAGTTTACTACTGCAGATATGCAGACCTTACCATTTTTACCCATAGTTTTCAGTGTCAAACAAATTATGTGTATCTGGCATTAATTTTCAGCTCATTATATAACAAAATTTGTTTGCGTCATGATATAGCTGAAATATTGATAAAGTTGGTGTTAAACACCAATCAATCAACTCATTATCTTCTCAGGGCTTTTCCAGGAAAAAAATACCTGGGGGGTTGGAACTCTGTCAATAATTTGGGGTACTACCACCAGAATTTTAATTATTTTTGGGGTACCACCACATAAATATAAATACTTAAAATGACCTCTACCTAGAAAATAGAAATTAAATTTGAAACCTTTGCTTTGAGCCATTGAGGAGCCTAACCACACCCTGACAACCGCGATTAATTAAATAGAAATTTGACAAGAACCCCCAGAAAAGAAATACGTTTTACTCCCCCCACCTAGATAAAAAAAAATCAATGGCGTTCCGACCCTACCGGGTATTTTTTCCTGGAAAAGCCCTCAGTGATTATCAAGGCATTTCTAAATAAAATTTCTCTACAAATGTTGATTTTTATTGTTAACCATAACTAAAATATATGAATGGTGTGATCAATAAAAACAAGCCTTCAAACCACTATTATTCTTTTTTCATATTTCTCCCAGTAAAACTCAATTACATAATGTTATAAGGTTTGATTTAAGCTTGGTTTATGGTGTTTAACGCCACTTTCAACAATATTTCAGTTATATCGTGACGGTCAATTTTATTGGTGGAGAAAACCGGAGTACCCAGAGAAAACTACCGACCTGTCGCAAGTCACTGACAAACTTTATCCCATAATGTTGTATTGAGTACACCTTACCATGAACGGGGTTCGAACTCACAACTTTAGTGGTGAAATCCAATTACCATACGATCACAACCATAACCCCCTAATGTTATGAGGCCTTACAAGAATCCTTCCAACCATGACATTTACTTACTCTGTGTACAAGTCTCCAAGTATAGCAAATATAATCACACAAAGGGAGACAACTCCAATATGATATCCTGATCCTATTAAAGCTGAAAAGAGCATTGCTTTAGAGGTAGGTCTAAATACATCTCCATGTACTTGCTTCCATCCATATTCATCTCCCAAATCTTTCTCCTACAATTAGACAGCAAATTAATATTAATAGAGACTCCAGAATATCAAGTTAAAACAGCTGATATAGGAAAATACAATCTATTTGATCAATTACGATATAAACATATTTCTGTAAATTTTACTTTATTACTTTCCAAATATAGTACTGCTATGCAAAAGGATATATTAAATTTTAAATAAATATGTAGTTTACAATCATTTATAAGCATTTACTTATTCACTAAAGTCAATGACCAAAAATAAAAACCCATTACATTTTTATTATCTGTCAACTGCTTATGTACATAACATTAAAACATGCGAGTGAGTGATTATTGTTTTATACCAAATGAGCAATTTATCAGCTATATTATGGCAAGAACAAGTTATTATTTGATGAAATTATGTTTGATTTATACTAGACCAATATACTGAGTTGGATGTTCCTGAAACATACAGTAGTATAGAGGTAGTCACTCAATCTCAAACAATTTATTCTGCCGCTGAGCCAAGAGGTCTTTGCTCTTACTGTTTAAAACATAGAAGCAAGTTCATAGTTTTTTGAGTGACCTGATCCAACCCATGATCCATCATACTTGACACAAGCAGAGCTGTCGAAAATCGTCGGACCTATCGGACCGTCGGACAAAATATTGACTAGGTCCGATTTAAACTACTTCGCGTCAGACCCGATGTCCGGAGCAATTTTTCAGTAACTTGGAACCGACAAAACGCTTGAAGATGACCGGCATCATTACTTAATTTCGCTTCTCAAACTTGTCGTTGTTTGCAATCTTCAATCTCCGATTTTTGTTTATTTTGTCTATATAATCAAATTTTGACTTCACATTGAAGAGTTTGACTACTAAATGTGTAACCGATTACGGACAGACGCGCATCGATTTTCCGGAAATTACGATTTTATTTAAAAAAAATATATTATTTTTTGGCAATAAATTTTGTTGACTCAGCACTTTTTTAAGGGTCGGTCGGTGAAAGGGGAAACAAACTTAATTTTAATTTAGGCCTAGGTTGTCAGTCATCCAACTGATTCGGTCCAGACCTAATGGCAATGCTACTTATAAGAGGTAACACCTTGAAACATGTGCATAGCTAGCATTATGCAAACTTGGTATCTTTGTTTATTTCATACACAAGTCTATTGTATTGTATGTATATTTCCACATGTCACACAAAAATGTGTTGTACTAACTGAATATTCCAAGGTATCACTTGAAGCTGTAAACAAACCATGTTATGGATTTAGCCAGTATATAGTGTAATTCAGTTGAAGTCGTAAAGAAAATGTAGGTCCGGCAAATGTTTGATAGGTCTGACACATTGTCCACATCTGCCAGACCTATTGTCTGACAGACAGGAAAGAGATTTCGACAGCTCTGCACAAGCATGCTAAAAATTATACAAGTTACAACTGAGCTAGTTCAATTAAAACATGAATGTTATGTAGTTGATCCATAACAAATGTACCTTTATTGATTCATGCTAACTCTGAGATAAAGAACCACAATAAAGTTCTGTTCTTACATATTCTACTTGAATTTCATGTCAATTTTCTTTCATATTCGCTTACATCCATGTTCTTTCATGCTAAATTATTTTCCTAGTTTTGGTTATTGTTTATTGGACACAAAACCAATAACAAACCACAAAACATTAAAAGAAAGTAATCAATCAGACCATCCATATCCTATTAAATCATCTTACCCAAATAAATTTATTAGGTTTTTTGGGGGTTTTTGTTCTGACTATTTTAGTATGTTTTAATTTTTTACTACAAAAATTCTACTTTTTCTCCATATTTGAAGGAAAGAAAATGAATTGTCTATAGCTATCTACCTAACCATCTCTCAAGTCGTAGGTACCAATCATTTTCTAAGAATGGACAAGACTTTTTAATGAAATAGTCTTTAACAAAACCTACTCCAACACAACAATACTGTTTCCTCTGAAACATGTATATATTTATGAAACCTTTATATAAAAGCAATCTTACCATATCATCTAAATCATCTTCCTTGCTGTATCTAGCATAGTCCTTTCTTAGAGTTCTCATCAAGATCATACTAACAAGACCAACCAAGAAAATCACCATCATAAAAGAGTTGAAGATGCTAAACCAATGAATCTAAAATATAAAGTTTAAATTATTGAACACTTCTTATTATCTATGTTTTTCATCAATTTTTAACTAAAAATTTAGATCAGCAGATAGTCAGAGCTCCAGATAATTTTCAAGTCCAAAGGGTAATTACCCCCTACTTTTGAAAATGATGGGTATTTGCATATTTCCTTTGCACTGTTGTACCCTCTACTTCAGA
This sequence comes from Bathymodiolus brooksi, assembly GCA_963680875.1. Lineage (NCBI taxonomy): Eukaryota > Metazoa > Mollusca > Bivalvia > Mytilida > Modiolidae > Bathymodiolus > Bathymodiolus brooksi. The sequence continues at coordinate 55,994,479 of OY804579.1, forward strand.
AAAGATTGCTTACATGTACACTTTTAAAATTATGTTTGACACAAGTGTTATTCAATAAACGCAGGATGCAAGTGAAATGTATATCTCTGTTTAATTTGACACGATTGTGTCATGTTTATTAATAAAATGTTGTAAATATTTTGTTCTGTGTTTACTTTATATAACTGACACCACACCCTGACAAGCTATTTGCATAAGTACTACATTAAAATACAATAGAAGTTTAGAAAAACATGTTCTTGCTCATTTTCAACGAACAACGTGTTCCCAAATTTACTTTCGTTTTAGTTCTTACTCATTACGTAAACCACTCCTTATAAGGAGCACCGCATTTATTTGTAATATTGACCGCGATTGGATGATTTATCGTAAACATCCAATCAGATCTCTTTTGACATCGTTGCTTAGAAAGGCAAACATTCGGTACCCCTCGGATGTATACGCTCTCTCCTTCGAAAAGTATAAAGGGAAGTAATTACGGGGAATTTCTCAAAGACAAAAATGTATTGTTAATGTACACGACTGTATTATCATTAACAGCGTACATGTACGCTCCGAATTTGGAAAGTATGTTTACACAGCAATATGTATGCGTAATGTGTACACTCTGATCCGATAATACATGCCTTTTTACTCGTTTTCATAGCGTAAAAATCGCAAATACGCAGCTTATCTGGAGCTCTGGATAGTTTTAAAATGTTTGAAAAAAAAAAAAAAAACATGCCACTATTGTCTTTTATACATGGTCTTGGAATATGAAATTTATTTGTATGAGACTTATATTAGGAACATGTAGAAATGTAAGATTTTCCAACCATTTCTTATCCGTTTCATGCCAAATTCAAAAACATTTTAAATAAATTGTCTATCATGCACATCTAATTTCTTAGAAATAATAATTCTTTGGTATTATTTTAATCTGTCAAATATATTTTTTAAGTCATTTAAACATGTGTAGGGAGGAATTTGAATGGTGAAATACATTTTGGTATTGAGTTCAGTTCATTCAAAACCTAAAGTAAGCAAGATCAGATATAGTAACATATTAATATTAACAATAATCAGAGTATTAGGCCACCCTTAAAATATTGCTTGTTTGGCATTGCCAGACTGGTTTTTCACAGGAACACAAAAGGATCTTTCAGAACGTCCTCCCATGTTTCGTCCATAGAATAACTGAAGATCTTATTTTTGATAAAATGTTCACCCCCCTTAACTGATGCATTGCAGCATAGGGGGGGGGATGCTTTCCACTGCCGGCCGCTTCGACATTATTTTCGTTTCAGCAGATCATTTTCTATTCTATGTCGTTTAAACATTTGCTCTCAATACAGTGTACATCAAGCGCTTTTATGATCGAAATTTGAAATAAATAAAGCCCGGAACAAACTCCGTGGACACGATCGAAATTCCGGCACGATTTCGATTTTTTTAATAAAAAATAAAAATTATCTGAAATGCAAATAAAATAATTTGGGTGGCAAGTTTTTCAGTGGGTCGGGCGGCAATGCCAAACAAATAAAATTTTATTTTAGGCCTTACAAATCTATAAATCTTGCTTGAAAAGTGTTACATTAGTGTCCATTATGGGAAAATATCCTTATGTATGTAGTCTGAAAAGCTGAATTCATTCAACAAATAGCTGTGCAATAAAAAAAAATAATAATATTATATTGTGATAGATATGCCTTACCCTGTGCTGAAAAAAGTTTGGATCCAAGTACTTGTCAAATCTCTTCTCATACTTGATACTTGATGGTGACCATTTCAACTGAAATATATTATGATGTAATATTTTAAAAGTGAGTAAGTCGAGGATTGTTGTTTAATGCCAAGTGAACAATTTTTCGGCTATCTTATGGCAAGAACAAGTTACATTTTGATAAGATGATGATGATGTACGCTTTGCTCCAGACCAACACGGTTGGCTGAATTTTTATAGTTTTATCACTGAAACAACAGTGCGTGGGTAGACATGTCACTCCACTCGGACACATTATTCCGATTTCAAGACAACCAGTCTTGGATCTTACTCCTGAATGCTGCATGCTAAGCGGAGAAGCAGCAAATACCAATTTCATAGTCTATGATTTCACCCGACACCCTCGAAACCATGATCTACTGCACTCGAGGCAAACACTCTAACCATTACTCCACAGTACTAAAATCCAATAATGTTTTGAAATTTAAAATGAAATAAAACAGTAGCAACTTATAATTTCAAAAATATGGACATAACCCGATCAATTTCATCTATTAATAAGAACATCAATCATTCAATAATGTATAAATAACCTAACAGGGGTCTAATAGTCCCAAGACTCTCACTTTTGGTCAGGGGTCCTGAAACTTATCATACTTTACTTATTTAAAAATTGTAATTATACCTCGTAGCTAAATGATAGAGTGACTCCAGGTTCTAATTTGACTTTGTTCTCACTCGTTAGATTAACATCCACAATTTGTTTCTCATTATAACCAATATCAAACTTTTTGTGTGTCCAAATGTAGAACCCATCACCTCTCTCATCTATTTCACCAACTATTCCTGTAACAAAATATTAGGGTTATTATTATCTGTGTAGCAGGGCTCTTACTACTTTCAAATTAGAAGGGGATGTGACTTCTCTTTCAGAAAGATAACAGGGAGAAGTAGAAGACAACAGAGAGAAATGGGGAAACTACAGAGAAATGTAGGTTGACTTCTGGGAGTATTCTGAGTTGCGACCCCTCTGAAATTACCCCATCCAAATTTTAATAAATAGTTTTAAAGCAAACAGGTTTGCTGTATAATTTTTTGTCTCGTTATTTGGACATAGTTTCTAAATAAAGGCGCTGAATTTCAGGTTAGAATGGATATCATAATTGCATTAAGAAAGGGAAATTTTTTTTACTGTGAAGCTGTGTGTGTATTTACGGTAAGTTTAGCCAGTGAATTTGAAAACCTACTAACTCAATTGGTTAGTACAGCTTATATTTAAGTGTACTGCTGACTGGACATATATCAATGTCTTACTAAATTCATGAAGCTTTAAAAACACTCTAGTACACTGGTACCTACCCCATATTGGTAAATCATCAATGTACATCTGATACCAGTAATGATTTTTAACAGCATACACAAATGCTTGATACTTTTCTTCTGACAACTTAACAGTACAGTATTCAGTCTTTTTCAAATCACCTGAAAGGCAAAACAAATTTATAAACTGATCACTTAACAACAACAATAAACTTGAGTAATTATGACACTCAAGTTAAACTGAACATTATTTTAAAAAAAAATGTTGCTTTATCAGCTGGAATAAAAACAAAGTATTTTCTCATTTTACCATGTGCTGCTTTCCTATGTTTGTCAATTGTTATTGTTATATTTTTAAAATATCAAGTCGGTTAAAGATCTCATGTTCTATGTTGTATTTGTATATGTATGCTTCCGACTATAAATAAAAATTACTTACTTACTTTACTTTACTTTACTTAAACTTTATTCTAGATTTTACAAATAGTCATATTGTTTGATACCATACTACGGAAAATGTCTGGTCTTCCAAAGTGTAACAATCTATCCCTAAAAATGTTCTAAAAATAAATCAAGAACAAGAATTTTGTCCATGATGTACATGTATACTCTAGACAAGTACATATTTTTATTACCCATGATTGCAATAAGCAGCTGAGCATAAAAAGATACTTCGTTGCCCAACATAGAAATCTTAGTGAACTTTTATACATATCAGTAGTGAATCTATATCAACATTAACTTTTTTGTTAACTAATGTTTATAATAAACTAGATACCGTCTTTTTGTGTCTATTAAATGCACTGGTGCATAGAACGCACCCCCTTTCATCCCCAAAAATCTGGGGAAAATTCTAGTTCCTATCTATAGAACGCAGGCAGATTCAGTAAAACGTTCACGGTAGAAATCCTCGTTCAAACGGCAAAATACTGCTTACCACAGATCAAGTATTTGTTAATCCATGTATTTTTGATAAATTTTAGACAGGGAAATGCTAAATTAGTTTTGTTAAAAAAAATTTAAACCGATTATTCTACATTTTGCAAGCGAAAATTAGCTGTTTTGTGAATGCAGGAAGTTTCTCGGTAATGTTTAATTTGAAAACAAGTTCAAAACGGCAATGAAAATGATACGGGTGGAGCAGTTGATTTTTTTGTCGTTCTTTACGTGAATTATGGTTGTTTTAAATAATAAATAATAAAATATGTAGATATGTTTAATCTTTAATCAGTATTAATTCATCAAATAATGAACCGTTCATGTGATCAAAGATAGGCAAGCTTGGGTCAAGCTTAAAATAGGAAGTAATTACGATCGATTCAAATAAAGAGAAAACAATACAAAAGTAATAACATTAATTAAGACCTGATCAAAGAGATTATAATTTCTTTTGAAGTGTACTCATATTGTACCAATGCTACAATATATTATATAATATTGACAGGTGTCCCAGTATGCTCAATTATCTTTTCACACCTTGTTATACAATATACGGTCCTTGACCTTGTCAACTGCTGTAAAAATCGATAATTCAAACAAAAGTTCAATACCCAAACACAGGTAATTTCTCTCCAGGAAAAAATAGATTGAAAAAAAGTAAAATATCACACGTCTGATAGCAAACATTTGACAGTTTTTCTTGCATTCGTATGGACAATTAGTTCCAAACAACAACACCAATGCACAATATGATTATTGACAAACATCGAGAATATTTACATACCTTTCAAAAAGGCAATGAACAAGCAATAAATATAATTTGCATACAATTTTATTTTAAATAACACATATATAATGAACACAATTAATGTTATTTGAACATCAATTCATTGATCATTGGGAATATTGCCGTCCGTGAACTCGAAGCTATGCTACCGGCAATTCTCTGCGTGACCTGAACAAAAGTGTCTGATACTTGCTCTTATGCATAAAGTGCACCCCACCTACAAATTATCATTTTAAAGCATAAGACAGCGTTCTATACGTACCAAAAAACGGTATGTGTGATTACTATTTAAGTCTATTTTGACCTACAAAGTATAAAGTTTAAATATTTACCTCTGAAATCTATATCTAAACCACTGAACTCTAGCTCTGTACCCTGTAAAGCTTCACCTAGAGTTTCATGATAATGTCCTATACTTTCCTTCGGACCAGCACAAAATGGTAATGAGAAATAAGAGTATGTTTCTTGTCTATTATGATAAGGACCTACAGTATTCATCCATAAAACAACTTCTTCACTGGTGTCATACTGAAAATAAAAAATAAATGCAAAGTATAAGGTGTTCAGTAATTTAACATTATCTTATGTGTTCGGAAGTCATTGGATTTCCGGCTATTTTCAGGTAGAGTTACTGTTCTTCAGTTGTTGACCACATAGTTGTTGTTGTTCTGCCACTTCCGTTGATCGAAGTTGAATGCAGAAAAAAAACAGCAACAACGCCAATGAAAAATCATTCGTGTAGGATATAAATGTGACTATTATCGCTTGGGATGTATATATTCACTCCAGAAAATAATTGATTGAACGCGGAGAGGTGTCGTTTTGACAGTAGGTGTAATTTAGTGTGATTTTTAAACAATTGTTCCCAGTCAGTGCCCCAATTTTGTGAAATGAAGTTGGCAACCTTTCGCTTCGCTCTATAGTAGCGATTGGCACCTCCACTAGGTGTCGCCCTGATGCAATGAATGAAAAATTCAGAAAAGTTGACACCCATTTACATGGTATGCGCTACGGGGCTATATAAAGAGATCCGTGTACAAATGCTTCGAATATGTGCATATTATTTTGTAGGGATGATTAAATCAAGCATTTATGGGCATTAAATAAAATTAGAGACGCATTTTCTTCGTGAAAACATAATTTGAAGTGGAAATTTAATTTAAAAAATACGATTTAGGTCGGAAATGCCAAAGTTGGCGAAAATCGTCGGACCTGATCGGCAGAATAATGGTCAGTCCGACTAATTAATGAACCGTGTCTGTCCCAAAAATATTACTTTATGGTCGTCCAATTTATTCACTCCCAGTTTCCACTGCCAATGACATTACATTCCGTTTTCAGTTTTATTAAAATGTCAGAGACTTGAAATTTGTTTATTTATTCTGTCAGACCGACACGTTCCTATTTGTAATCAAAACTCCTATGCGTAAATGTAAACATCCTTTTAGTAGGAACGACCACCTGCAAAACGTGGAACATTAAAACTGAAATATATTACTGAGCACAGAAATAAGTTGACTTCCACACTCCCCAAGTATCAAAGATTGTTTGTGTTTAATTAAATATGTTTTGAGATGCTTATATATTGAAGATGACAACAGATTCATATTCTTAACTGAAATAAAAAATGTAGGTAAACCGGAAACGGACATTGATGTATAATATTCGGAACGTGATCGGACCATTAGATACGGATTGTTGGCTATATCTGCCTCATCTTTTTAGATAAAAATGTGTATACAGAAAAACATTTAATTGAGTTGTTTAATGATCATGACCATAGGTAATCTTGTATTCAGTTCTGTATAACAAAAAAAAATATTGACAGGTTATATACAATATTACAAAAAAATGGTGGGACAGACACAAAGGCCATGGGTCAGACAGAACCCCAGTTTCTGTCTGACCCAATGTCAGACAGAAAAAAAAAGTTTTCGCCAACTCTGAAACGCTCAATCAATGTTTATTTTTAACAAATTTCAACTTATTTTAACATATAATAAAAGTTATTTCTATCATTTTCCCCTGTTGACATAATTTATTTCACAAAAATAAATGCGTGTTGATATCAAAGGGAGAAAAAACGGCAGAAAAATTACATAATCCAACTTCCGATTTTAGCATCTTTGATTGTTTACACTACAGACTGAGCTACATTTATTGGTAATTAATCTTAAAAGGTCAATATATTACTTCATTAACAATATATGATATAAATAAACAGGTATAACAAAACAAAAAGACAAATATTTAATGGCTGTCAAAAAATTACGAATACACTGAAAACTGAAGATTGAGCTACACAAACACCACTAAAACTCTGGACAGACATGAACTCAGATACTCCATATGAGTCTGTAGTTCGAACTTCACTAATACCACTTGATGGGCAAAGGAGCTGGGGTCAATTGCCCTCCCCACTTTGCAAAGTTGAGGGTGGCAAAACTAATTTACCCCCCCTTTTTCTCTCATTAAATTGAAGAAAAACACATTTTTTTTACTTTATTATGGAAACATATATTGTACAGTTAGCTAAGGGTATAAGGATATTTGGATAAGAGTATGTTTTGAAACCATAGTGACTTTTTTTTTTATTGCTGCAGTTTTCAAAATTTACCAGTCAAATTTGTGTACATTTTTCATAAAGATGCAGTGAAAACAAAATACCATCGGACAAGTCCGGTAAAATGACCGTCGGTCCGATATAAACCCTTGGATTTCAGGACCGATTGTCCGGTATTGCTCTGTCATTTGATATCGTCAATTTCGGCTATAACGATTGATTTGTCAGTTTCCCGCATAGGATTTCCTAAAAACTAAAGTGAAACGCCAGATCAAAACTCTTTTAATGTTCCATGCTATGATGAAGTTCAAGGACATTGACGAAAAAAGTCGCAATCTCAGAAATGCTTTAATGAACGAAAATATCAATATTTGAAATATAAGAAAAAGAATCACTCCGGACCGGACACATAAAAATTATCGGATATCAATTTGGCGCCAATTTAAACTTGTCTGTTTTGCAAAATACGATAGAGGACTTGATTTAGGATTTTGGGAAATATTGAAACCTTTGAAATGGACAAATATTACAAGCTTTTTCCTGATTAAGACAAATGGTTGAAAAGATATCTACTAATAATTTATTTCCCTGTGAATTTAAATAAAATACTTTGCATAAAGCAAATACTCACAGGGAAATAAATTTATATAAAAAAATAAATTATACAAAATGTTTACTTCAAAGCAGACTTGTTTTAACAAACAATGTTCAGAAAAATATATATATACACTGCAGGAAAAGCTTGATATTGACAGTGAGGAAAGTGACCTTCATGCACTGAATATTATATGGGACACAGACAAGGACAATGATGACTTTTGTGTTGATTTTATGGATGAAGAAGATAATTGGAGAGACGTTTTCCTTCTCTCGGAGAGAGAATGTTAACAATAAAACTATTCGGAATATATATTGTTATGAAAATTTTTGTTCCCATACCATTCTTCTCCTTAGTCCTTGTTGGTTTCATATGACATAGGCAGGGGTTTCAAAGTGGGCCGGTACCCGGTACTTTTACCCGCCTGAGATCGTGTATAGTACCGGCAGAAATTACTGAACCCCCCCAAAATTAGCTGTGGTCAAAACCACAAGTACGATGGCCTATAGGCTTGTGGAATATTTTTCATAAAAAATTAATGATCACGTCAATTGCTGAATTCTCGCATTCAAATCAAACAACTGCGTCACGACCAAGTTGATGGGATATTCCCTGTTTTAAAAATAACTTTACCTTAGAATCGTAAATAGCAGTTTGCGCATGCGGTAAAGATATGTTTTCGCCCCAATATCTTTTCATCCCTGTGTAAAACTCGGACCGGAACAAAGCTGACATCCTTTCAAAATAAACAAATGACCGATTACAAATTATGTTCAAACACAATTTAGTGTAATCTCCAGTAATATAAGTATGATCATTATGTATTATGAATATATGACTACACAATATTTTGTGCGATTTTTTTTATCCATTTAAAACCCAGGGTCGAATCATTCTGGGGCGTACTGTCTTGATGCTTAGCTCCGTCCATATTGTTTATCTTCCGGTATAAAAAAATAAAAACCTATGGCTAATTTATTTACATATTTTGACGGGGCCCTACCGCGGTTGCTCAGAGAAATGAAAGTGTGCTGAAAAACATTTTTAAAAGGGGGTACGAGGAGAAAAGGGATAGAAAATTACTAGAAATCTTGAAAAAGGACCGGACATGGCTCAAATACGAATTATATTGTAATGTCAAAACGCCGACCCCCCTTTTTTCCAAAATAATTTAACTTTTGTGATTCAAATGTTAATAAATGTTTTCCCGCGAATCATTTTTGTTCGAACATTTTTTTTGCACATAAGTCGTGAAAGTAACAATATATATTGTTTTTGTTTAATTATATTTGTATTGATCTATTAAAATTATAAATTTTATTAAAGATTGATGATTGCAAATTAAATGTATATGTTTCATCAAGGACGTATTCTATATACGTCCTTGGTTTCATTAATTATGACACTTATATGTCTTGATCCGTGCCAATGGTCTTTGATGAGTTTAATTACTGGTAATAAAGTAAAAAAAAACACACAAGCCAAGGTATTGTGAAAAAGAAAAGGACAAAGCCAACAAAATAGATATGGCAGACTATCTATGAATAATCTTGGCTGAAGTCTGTAAACTGAAATATTCAATAAAGAAATTGGGGGGGGGGGGGGGGGGGGGAATCCAGGCATTATGCATGGTCTTCACTCTTGGTGAAATCTGAACTCTAAAGTTAATGGGATTTTTCTTTCAAAAACACTTAATGTTTTGCAGTCTCTGAAGTACATTTTTTGGTCCACAAAATGCTAGATTTCAGGAACTTCCGCCCCCTGGACCCCTTACGGCCCTCAGCCTAATTTTTTTAGGTACCTCCTAAAATTTAAGAAGTACCTCCTATTATAAAAAACTTTGAAACCCCTGCATAGGTATATGAAATAAGAAAACAACCTTAATTAAAATCAATAACAATGAAAAGGACTTTATACAAGTAAAGGAAACTATACAGGCCAGCCATCAACAATGAAATATTAAAAAAATTACGATTTTCTTTCGGTCTGGTAAAAATTTATAGGACATTCGGTCTGGTGAATCATCTTGGTTCACCAGACCGAATGTCCTATAAATTTTTTTACAATTTCGCATTCACTGAAGATGTAAACAGAATGTAATGACCACCCATTTAAATTATCATAATTATTGAGGTAATTACACATGATTGTCTATTTATATTTCAAAGAAAAAAAAATATTGAAAATTGTGAAAAAATGTATTTTTTACATTTTAGTGTACATGTTGTATTTTTCATGAAAAACGTACGAGGGTACCCCTATTTTTTTTTCTATTGAAAATATGCCCCATTTTTTTTCAAATTCTGAATGTTAACATGTATATGATGCTTTTGGTATGTTGATATTGAATATTTAATGAAAAGAAAAGGTAAAGAAAAAGTTGGGTTACTTTTTTCATAAAATAAAAATTTCCCCCCCCAAAAAAGGTGCCTACCAACCTATGAATATGAACCCATATCTTGGTTTTAGAAAGGAAGTTAACTTCAAATCTTTATCTTTTTTAATTATTCAGATGTTGTACAAAGAATTAAAGTGAAAAAATATTAATAACTATGATGTTTAGGAAAATCATGTCAGTTGCTATCTATAGTTGAACGGGACATCGATGGTTAACTTGAAAATTAACAGTAAGAATGTGGTATATTGGTATACATACAGTGTATGATATTTATGCAAATTTAGTGGACGGAACTAACGGGGGAGGGGGTCGTGTCCTCAAAGCACCTGTGCCGTTGCCATTTCCTTTTGGACAAAAACATGAAGATTTGTATACAGAATTCTACACTTTCATGTGAAGAGACAGTAAAACTTTTAGGAATTGAAATATATTATCAATTAAATTTTGACATTCATATCAGTTCAATCTGTAGGAAGGCATCACAGCAACGAAACGTTTGGGCCGATATTTAGACAGATTAAGCAAATTAAACTATATTCCACACTTTCATTCTCAGTAACTTTAACTTCTGCCCTTTGGCTTGGCATTTTTGTACCGATAAAAATTAGAGAAAGTGCAGGAAAGAGCACTTCGCTTTGTATACGATGACTACACCAGTTCATATATTACGAATTTAGTTTGCTACACATATTTTCACCCTGAATGTCAGCATATATTCGGAAAACAGACAGGGTATATAATTCAGTCCTCAAAAACGATTAAAACATGGACGACAAAACATTACGCTTCACTGAATCAATGGTATAATATGGAATAATAAATGTATTTTTACCAAATTAAATGCTGTTTATATACTCAAAACGGCTGCATGAACAAAAAAATATTACAACGGTTAATTCCGTAACAAATACCTGATCGATTCAGCAAACTCCTATGTTCCACGGCTGTACCATAACAAATAAATAAAACGTTGAGCCTTGAAAACTTTTTGACGTCAAGGGGCCACATCAAGGTTTTATTTACATGTTGTTAACATTTAAATTATTGAAACTGTTTCGCAAACCCGTTGTTTTGTTATGTGATATATCAATGTTATATTTATAAAGGTTATAAAATTTACTACATATGAAACTGTATTGATTTAGAAATTTAGTACAGTATTTTCCTTCATGAGACACACCCACACATGAAATATGACGCGACACATATTTTGACGTCATTGAAGAATGACGCCAAAGATACGGAAACAGACATCTAGAGATACGAAAAATGAAAATAAAAGAGGCAAATTTATTTAATACAGTTGGATGTTGTATTTAAAAAAAACAATGGTTAAATCCATAATATATCTGTTATTCAGCTATCAGACAGGGTATATAATGTGACATTCCCGGCTTATGCTATATATTCCCTTCGGCTGCGCTGCAGGGAATATAAATCCTAAGCCGGGAATGTCACATTATATACCCTGTCTGATAGCTGAATAACATATAATATCAACCTTCTTGAAAAAGCTCTAGTGCCCTCCTTACAGATCAAGATAAAATCGTTAACAAATTAGCTCCTGTATGCCTTCATGATTTAGTTAATGTGAAGAATTCTAAATATGCTTTCAGGTATTCGAACATATTAGATGTACCTCAATTTAGAACTACAAGGTATGGCAAAAAATCATTCATGTTTGCAGCTGCAACTCTGTGGAACGACCTTCCGAACCATTTCAGAACCGAAAACAGTTTCAACCATTTTAAAAGTTTGATTCAGTCCTGGAATGGCTCAGTATGTCGTTGTTCTGCATGCAGATAACATATTCAGCTTTCTGTTTTATTTCTAGTGCTTTTTCCAAGTTTTAATGCTGCTTAGTTATTTTATGTTTGCTTGATATTGCTTCAGCATGTTTTAGTATGTCCTTAATTTTTGTGCTTTTATGTTGCATTTGCTAACTGTATGCATACCTGTTAACCCTCCCCTTTTGCGCGGGAGTCTCCCGCGTAAGAGCCTTATCTCCCGCATGGACTGGGTCTCCTGCGCGAGAGACATTAATCTCCCGCACAATCTCCCCCAACAAAATTTTTCTCTCCCGATTTTGAGGTTGCCTTCCGTCCCTCCCATTAACTTTCAAAATCTTCCGCCCGTGAAAAAAAAAAGTACAATAAAATCTTGACCTACATTTTGCGATCAATATTTCTGGAAATTCCCCAGAACGCTGAGAGATACGAATGGTAAAGGTGAATGTCATATTTAATGATCTGTTTGACACCTTGACATGTAAATTGGGTCATGGTGATTAATTAATGTGTTGATGATTTTATAACAATTATCCACTGATTGACAGTTAATTGGGGATAAGGAAGTGGGTTTGTGGCACACGCTTAGATGATTAGAAGTGTGATAGCGGCAATTAAAAATAGTTATAAACCATTGTGCAAACAGGAGTCGGACAACCTTTGATGCTGAGGAAAACTTCTTATTTCGATCAAACGTGCAATGAATTCATCTCGGATTGAGTTGTTATGGCTTGTTTGGGACCAAAGCTGATCAAAGTATTATTTAAGGACTAAGTTCCAGGATGGAATTGATAAACCACAAAAATGCCGAAACGTATGCTATCACCCAACGCACCAGCAGCAAAGTGACTTTTTAATTTTAGTGCTCTATGACTTTATTGTTCAGAACATTCCGTCTTCATTATTATTGCTTTGTTATAACTTATGATTATGAATAAATTATAAACAGTTTTTATCCTTCATTCATCATATGAAACACTACTAATAAGACAGAAATGTAAACAATATATATTGAAATGGGATGCAGTTGGTTCAATACTGAAACAAACAAAAGGAAAACATCAATAAACAATAAAAAAACATGGATCAAATACGTTGATAAAAAATCTCGTTACGAGACCCAAATCTCCAGTTGTAGCATAGCAACTCTATCACATGTACATATGTATGCAACTACAAGGTACAATTTTGTGCATTTAAAGGCGACGCACAAAATCTCCCCCTTAGAAGAGTTGGTAGGGGGGAGATCTCCCCCACCCCCCCTAGCAGTTCCCAGAGGTTAACAGGTATGTGTATGTGCTTTATATGTGTGTTTATGCGATTATGTTAATATTTGTATGTATCTTGTGCTACTATGTATATTCGGTAAAAAACTCCCGAGAGCTTGTGTTTATTGTTATACAAAAACCGAATTCAAATAAAGTTTTCTCATCTTGGAACAGGGGCCTTTTCAAGTTTCACATGCCTCCGACTCCTGTAAGGTAACTACATGCAGATACTTATCATATATTTAGATTTCTCAATAATTGTTTATCTCTGACATCAAACAGAAGATATTTGTTGGTCTGATTTTGTTATAACAATGTCAACAATATATTTTGACAGTCGGAAGAGTTGACTTACCATATGATTATGTTCATCGCCGATTATGCCATTACAGCAACAAAGAGCTAAAAAGAGTGTTATTCTGTTTCCAATCGACATAATGGTAGCGAGTATTAATGATGATGGTCTTTATTTTTGTGGATATTCACAGATTACGAGCCGATGTCGACTGCTTATCGGCTAAAATGGCGGCCACCATAGCCACGTCAAATGAAGGGACGTTACTTCCCGGTAAAAGATTACGATGCAATCCGACATTTATAGATACCGGTAGTAGACACTTTTAAATTTCCAAAATAATACTACAAATTTTCAACATCAACAAAAACATATCGGAGTCCAATTCTTATCCGATTTAGATATTTTTTTTTATCAACAGAAGCTTAATAATATGTAGTCTGTATAGCAGTTATTCTCAAACATTTTTAGAAGTAAGTTGCCCCTTTTCATTTGCAAATAAGGGTAATAACAAAATTACCGAACTCCGAACAATCTTACAAAGGGAAAGTCAAAACTCATAAGTATATAAACAGACAAAATCAGTCAACAACCGGAAAACTATGAAAACAGACTTAAATTATTTGTTTACAATACTACTACTGGTCGGGGACCAATTATCGCCATCTTTTGCTTGTTTTTGTCAGATTATTTCTATATCATTCAGTACCTCCTTTTAAATACCCAGTTATATTAAATGTTACCATAAGACTAACCTTCGATGGAAACATTTTAAATTTTCCTGTGCACGCGCATATAAGGGACCCTTAGACGTACAAAAACGGTAAAGTTGTTGATTTTTGGCAGCTAGTCGGAAGGGGACAGTACCAATTATCGCCATCTTATTAGATGTTGAAAATGAGATCAAAATTAGCAGCCCTGGTAAAGGAAAAGGTCTTAAAACAAAAAGCTAAGGTGTTATCAGTTTTCATTGAGCGATGTTTAGTAGAGTTCTAGATCCATTTGCTATTTTTCCCCCTTTCTAATGGCCCATTACCACAAAAACGATAATTAATTAGATATAGAAACCATGAATCAAACATAAGGACGTGTGCATATTCAGGATACATGTGTTAATGTACTACTAATATTTGGAAAAGATGATTATGGAATGTTCCTCAGGTGTTGAGGTAAGGTTTCACTTTCAACATGTCCATTTTTTATTTTTAGATTTTATGTCCACATGATCCCCCGTGGTCTTTATATATATATATTTATGGGTTCTGGTCAGGTTTTATTTGATTTCTTTTAAATATGCAAAGATACAAATACAAATATATAATTTTGTTGTTCAGCCCTCAACTTGTCACAAATGTCTTTTTCAAAAATTGGTCCAAAAATTCGCAGGCATTTGCATGTGGCATGCAATTTGGCAATAATTGGTACTTGGCGATAATTGGTCCTCGATCAGTACAAATGTCTTATATCACAAATGTAGTTATTTGTCTTTTTTTCGTGTTTGGGAGGGGGGGGGGACATTTTACAATGCTGAAATCATACTAAAATATTTGTTGAACAGGTTGCACTTCTCATCGTCTTCATAAACTACATTATCTTAACTCTCGTGTTTGATAATGTCAGTCTGTAGAACGGGAATATCTTACTACAGCTTCCTTTGTTAGATTTAATGAGCATTTTCATAATTTATCAATAGGTTTTTGGGAGTTTGATACATTTTCTAAAATTATATTATCTATTTTTTTCTAAAGCGTTTCTTTAGCTGCTTTCTTCAAAGTAAAGACTTAATTTCGTTGTTTCATGTATTTCTGAATATCTAATTTCTTAGAAACGGCGGCTATTAGAATAGTAAATGTTTTACAAGTTTGAAATTATGTATATAATGAAATTGGTTGGGAATCACTGGAAGAACGTCGAAAGAGAAGAAAAAACAAATGTTCTACAAGATTCAGCATAATGATGCTCCAAGCTATCTTTGTCAATCAATACATCCAACGATTCAGAGTACCACTGTTTATATCCTTTGCTCTGTGGTAAGGATATTATTGTTCCTTTATCGATGCAGATTATCATTAGGAAATGAATCGTGTATTACATCAACTAGACGTCAATGGAATTCTTTGGATATTGCCGTTCGTAATGATAAATCTATACATAGATTTAAAACTGCATTGAAAAGAAGTAATTCAGGTATGATTAAGACACTTCCTAAATATTATGGGCCTCCAATGAGATGTTTTGCTTCTTTTCCCAGTATATGACCTTTTCAGAGTAAATATTGTGATAAAGTCTGTTGTCAATGTGGTGCAAATAGAGAAGATTCATTTCATTTCTGTTTTGAATGTCCGAGTTATTCTACTACAAGTCGTATCTTATGTATTATCTCAATTTGCTTCTTAATGGCTTCACATTAGACATACCAGAAATGAATATATCTTCTTGAAGAACAGAAGGAATTGAAGCAGATTTAAGATTGTTTTTGAATTCACCAAAAAGGTTTAGCTTGGTAGTATGACACCATTTTTTGTTTGTTTTCTTTTTGGGATACATCCACATCACTAACAGATCTATACCTTAAGCACCATATCATTCCTTACCAACTATAGGGAGTCGTGGTGGTCGTGATCTTAGGGCAGCTGGAATGGCAACTATCTGTGCAATCAGTGCCTATCACCACTAAAGTTGTGAGTTTGAACCCCGTTCATAGCGAGGTGCACTCGATACAACAATATGTGAAAAAGTTTGTCAGTGGCTTGCGACAGGTCAGTGGTTCTCTCCGGGTACTCAGTTTTCCTCCACCAATAAAACTGACCGCCACGATATAACTGAAATATTGTTGGAAGTGACGTAAAACCCAATAAACCACAAACCAACTATAATACTAAATTGATGTTCTACATCAAAATTGCAGATCGAAGAAATCGATGTCGATCTCTTGACTCGTGGTAAATCTGATATATTGTTGGAAGATCACGATCTTGTTTTTAAACATGTGTTCTATTTTATTCGACAGTTTCTTATTGTTTAGCTTGGCTGGTTTCTGAAGAACACGTACACCATATGTAACCACTGTGTTTATTGACCTTTTTCTCATCTTTTCCTTTTGTTTTCAATGCTAAGATTTCGTTCAATAATTGTATTTTTTTCTTTTGTACTGTGCACGTTCTTATAGAATATCTAGTTAACATTGTAAATCGGAGAAGACTTCATAGATTTGTGTAATTTGTGTCTTACCCATGGCATATTGTCTTTTTGTACAAATGAAATATGTCTAAACTAAACCTTTTATTCTCACTCGAAAACGGAAACGTATAGCAAGCCCCCTCGTGTCACTCAACTTTTGTATGAACATGCTTGATATATCATTGTAACACAAGCCGAGGAGAATGACTTTTATACTTGTACCTAATCCACGGAAACGGAAAAATGGGTTTTCGGGATAACGGGTTGTCGGGGGTTACGGTCTGACCCATCTTCAAACATTTCAAAAGCTTGTCCCACACTTTCAGAACCACTCATACGCCTCTGAAATGTATTTAAAGGTTTAGTGGAGGTTGGTTTTTACTACTTTGTAGATAATTAAACTTTCATTGCGAGACACACATTGTTGTTAAGGGCGCTGAATAACGATTTTCCGTTATGTCTTTGATCCGAAAATGATGTGTATTTACCGTTTTCTGTGTTTGAACCAGTACCGTTTTCTGTGTTTGAACCAGTACCGTTTTCTGTGTTTGAACCAGTACTGTTTTCTGTGTTTAAACCTGTACTGTTTTCTGTGTTTGAACCAGTACTGTTTTCTGTGTTTGAACCAGTACTGTTTTCTGTGTTTGAACCTGTACTGTTTTCTGTGTTTGAACCAGTACTGTTTTCTGTGTTTGAACCAGCACTGTTTTCTGTGTTTGAACCAGTACTGTTTTCTGTGTTTGAACCAGTACTGTTTTCTGTGTTTGAACCAGTACTGTTTTCTGTGTTTGAACCAGTACTGTTTTCTGTGTTTGAACCTGTACTGTTTTCTGTGTTTGAACCAGTACTGTTTTCTGTGTTTGAACCAGTACTGTTTTCTGTGTTTGAACCAGTACTGTTTTCTGTGTTTGAACCAGTACCGTTTTCTGTGTTTGAACCAGTACTGTTTTCTGTGTTTGAACCAGTACTGTTTTCTGTGTTTGAACCAGTACTGTTTTCTGTGTTTGAACCAGTACTGTTTTCTGTGTTTGAACCAGTACTGTTTTCTGTGTTTGAACCAGTACTGTTTTCTGTGTTTGAACCAGTACTGTTTTCTGTGTTTGAACCAGTACTGTTTTCTGTATTTGAACCAGTACTGTTTAATTTCTGTGTTTGAACCTGTACTGTTTTCTGTGTTTGAACCAGTATCGTTTTCTGTGTTTGAACCTGTACTGTTTTCTGTGTTTGAACCAGTACTGTTTTCTGTGTTTGAACCTGTACTGTTTTCTGTGTTTGAACCAGTATCGTTTTCTGTGTTTGAACCAGTACTGTGTTCTGTGTTTGAACCTGTACTGTTTTCTGTGTTTGAACCTGTACTGTTTTCTGTGTTTGAACCAGTACTGTTTTCTGTGTTTGAACCTGTACTGTTTTCTGTGTTTGAACCAGTACTGTTTTCTGTGTTTGAACCTGTACTGTTTTCTGTGTTTGAACCAGTGGGTTGAACTTTTGAAGGGAAATGTGTTTGGGTTATTTTATTTTCACGCTTTTTTAAAGTAGACAACGAAAAATAATATATTACTGTTAGTGTTCTATTTATCAATTAAAAATGTCAAATGTGTTTGTTTGTTTGTTTGTTTGTGGGGTTTACCGCCACTTTCAATAATATTTCAGTTATATCGAGGCGATCATTTTATTGGTGGAGAAAACCGGAGAACCCGGAAAAAGATACCGACCTGTCGCAATTCACCGACAAACTTTAACACATAATGTTGTATCGAGTACACCTCGCCGTGAATGGGGTTCGAACTCACAACTTTAGTGGTAATAGGCACGGATTCAACAGGTAGTTGTAAATCCAACTACCATGCGATCACGACCACGACGCCCCCTTGTCAAATGTGAATGATATATAGTTATATCATAAAATAAAATTACAAAAAAACCTTCTCAATAACATATGCTACAATTTTCTAAATTAGATAATATACGCTTTTTGCACGTCTGAAAATTTAACCCCACACTGTTAGAATTAGATTTTAGAGCTGACAAAGTTTTGGTTCTCCCTCGACGGGCACCTCATATCATTGATACACTTCAGCACCAATCTCTTAGTCGTATGTCCAACGCCCAAAAGACCACACCCCTATCTAAAAATATAGCATCAATAGTCGAATAGTCGAAGTGTTACATTGTTTCGTAAGGTGAATCTATTATCTAGGCATAAGACATCAAAGCGTGTGTAGGTGGTACACACATATAGGAGTGAGTGATTGTCGTTTAACACCAAATGAGTAATTTATCTGCTCTATCATCACTGTCGTGTACCCGATAAGGAATGGTCATTTCAAGATGGCGGATTGTACATCATCAAAAAGGTAGGTGTGAAGATTTTGACTATTATCGTTCTTTATAGGTTATCTTAGTGTCTATGAGTTATACGTTTAGATAGGGCATTCTTTTTTCTACTTCACCATTAAGTCAGTAAAGCTTGATCCTTTTGTTTTTATCGTAAACTGCCTTCGGTAGTTGATCAATGCAGCGACAAAGATATCGAGGCGTAGAATCCAATTTATTTCACCAATTCCTACCGCCTAGTGACTTTTTATATTAATATGTTGATGCCAAAATTATTCAAACATGTGAATTGTCCAACAAATGTCATTTCAGCCTTTGACAAGCCTTGTATCCCTCTTAAAACGTCTATGAAAATTTTATTTATGTCACGGAACGGTCACGACAAAAACATGACAAAAATGTATGGGAATGGTCTCATGTTTTGGGTGTAGGAATGAACTTTCAAGCCAAGGAATGGTCTTTTTTGTTTAGGAATGGTCTCCATCATATAAGATATGCTTATTAATAATATTATTGAAGTTCATTTCCGTTTGTGATCTTTAATGTAAATCTTCTTATTTCATATGATCAATCTTGCCTTAAAATACCCGAAATGCCTTATTTGCTATTAAATTGTTATAATCTTTTCCATTTCATTATGCAATGTTTCTTTTATCTATACTAGGTACAAGTGTTACTACTGCCAATTTGATACTTCCAATCACCAAGCCATAGTGGACCACTGCTGCCAGAATTATCGAGATGAAACATTAAAATTTAGATCTTTTGAATTTAACACTAATGTGGGTAAATTTGGTTAAGAACTCTTTCAGCAATTGTACACATATTGTAATGGTTTATACTTTGTGATATTGACAGGGAGTCATTTTTTACATACAAATATTTTTGTTAAAAGAAATATTCATTGTTATTTAAATAAATTTTATGAAATCAACTCTTTATATCTTTATTATCAATTTGCAAACAATTACAATTATAGTCATTTGATCCAGAGAAAAATGTGAGTAGTCCTGAAGATATAATCCTCTCCGAACACGTGGAAGAATCTCTGCCTCGTGAGCTCTGTGATATTTCCTGACAGTTTGTGGTTACAGTAATTACATGTGATACGTTTTTGTTTACCATGGTGGGTCTGATGAGCCAATAGCTCCCCTTTTCACAAAATGCTGCTGTGCAAGAATCAGTGGTACATTTAAATTGTATCTCTTGTTTTAAATGTTATCTCAGGCGATGTCGTCTGAGACCACTTCTATACTTTTCAGACATTTTCCACAGTCCTCGCATATAAAATCATTCTCTGAGGCGTGGAAAGATGTATCCATCACAGTAAACCTGTAA
Organism: Bathymodiolus brooksi; assembly: GCA_963680875.1. Taxonomy (NCBI): domain Eukaryota; kingdom Metazoa; phylum Mollusca; class Bivalvia; order Mytilida; family Modiolidae; genus Bathymodiolus; species Bathymodiolus brooksi. The sequence continues at coordinate 56,014,988 of OY804579.1, forward strand.
AAATGAGAAATACACGATATATCTATTGAAGATTTAAGTAACCTCGTATATTTTTGTTTTCATGAAGTAAATACATGTACTGATTTTAAACACAGGAAAATTAAAATAATATATGTGAACTGAAGCACCTATGTACGAAAAAACTAATACATAAACCTAACAGTGGTCTAGACTTAGTGGTAAGAAAACCGAAGATCCAAAAAGTAAAAGAAAAGAAGAAAAAAATAATAATAAAAGTTGAGAACATCGGTCCAAATAAAATCGTGGTGTGTACTGAAATGGTGATGTATTATACATAACTGCCGGGGTCCGGGTGGTTCAATGCGTTAGGTCGTTGGATATAACAACTCATACAAGCCTATCACCAATACGCGCCCGGTTTTGTAAATTACAAAAAAGGTGCACTTGACTCGCAGCTGCAAGTGATAAAAGTTTACTAGTTGCTTGCCCATGGTCGATGGTTCTCTCCGGGTACTCCGACTTCCTCCACCACTAAAACTGGTCACCATGATATAGTTGAAATATTGTTGAAAGTGGCGTTAAGCACCAAACATTTTTAAAAAAATCAATACATAACTGCCTGTTGTTGAGGAGTTTCGCTAGATTACCATACGAAGAAAATATCCTTGAGACGCACTAGGGTAGGAATTCCACGACAGAAATACACAAGTATATTTCTTCCTTACGGAATAAACACACTAGTGCATACTGCAAGGTAGAAATACACTAGGGTATTTACGTTCCCGGACATTCTACACATCGGAAAGAAAGTACGCTTACAGTATATCAGAGAAGCGAGTGGTATGTCGTCATATTGACAAACCAATTGAAATACATAACAGTGAATGTAGTAAGACAAGAAAATTAAGATTTTATGCGAGTGTGAACACTGGATGAACGACAAAGCCATTGCTCCCGCTTTACATCCGATATGTTCAATCAGACCATTCCTAAACAAAAAAGACCATTCCTTCACCCAAAACATGAGACCATTCCCATACATTTTTGTCATGCTTTTGTCGTGACCGTTCCGTGACATAAACAAACTTTGCATAGACGTTTTAAGAGGGATGCAAGGCTTGTCAAAGGCTGAAAAGAAATTTGCCTCTATATCTTTGTCGCTGTATTGATCAACTACCGAAGGCAGTTTACGATAAAAACAAAAGGATCAAGCTTTACTGACTTAATGGTGAAGTAGAAAAAAGACTGCCCTATCTAAACGTGTAACTCATAGACACTAAGATAACCTATAAAGAACGATAATAGTCAAAATCTTCACACCTACCTTTTTGATGATGTACAATCCGCCATCTTGAAATGACTATTCCTTATCGGGTACACGACAGTGATCATGGCGAGAACAAATTACAGTTTGATGAGATGATAATGTCTGCTTTGTACTAGATATTTATAGAGCTAGTTCAATGAAACAGCAGTCTGCTTGTACACATGGTGATACAAGCTTGAGATTCGCCGCTTGAATAGTTAAACATTTTTAACTTAGAATATATGATTATGTTGCTAATTTCAGTTTTTCTAGAATTGCGTTACGTTTTAGGAAACTTAGAGTTATCTTTCTTTGTTCAAGTTGAAGTCTTAGAAAAATCACCATCAAATAAGGAAACGGATGTAATGAATTTATAGTTCATCCTATTGATCATAATTTAATAGATGTACTTTCAACTATAATGCGTTTGACTTCTATAAGCGGTTTTGCCTCCAGATTGATATTTTTTAGTATGTGTTTTCTAGACTCTTGAAATTCAATAGTTTTGTTATATTTCTGACGAGATTTTTATGTGATTGCGTGTATTGTCTTGTCTTTGTCGTTATTTTTAGACACGACCCCCCACCACACGATATTAAGAAGTCATATTTGATCGATTCTTCTGAGTATTTAGCACAATGATTCCTGACACAGAATAAAAGTATTTAGGGCGTTTTCCCTCCACCAATTTTGATCAATTTCCACCTTCGTATTCCTTATAATATGTCTTGGGGTTTCATCGGTCACTGGTCAGTTATTCAGTTATAGTAAATGTCCGAGTTTTTACCTCCCATTAGTTGAGCAATTTTAATTGTGTCGATAACAATAATCCTAAGTGTTGTTTTGTTGGACAATAATAATTTTCAGGAAAATTGATGCGTGAGGAGGATGCTATGGTCGAATCATGTGTAGTCATAGATTTAAATATGAATTGTACATATACGAGGATACGATTTGATCAAAACACTATGATATTCATTTCTGATCGATGTTTGTAATATTTGTCTATTGCTATTGATAGCAATACACATAAATGTCACGTCGGTATGAAAACAATTTGAAGATACTAAAAAGGCAAATAAAAAGTGGCAGGGTTAGACTCAGGGGCGGATTCAGGGGGGGGGGGGGGGGCCCCTAAAATTGGAAAAAATATGATTTTTTGGCGTAAAATCGTGATTTTCCACACGATATACCCCAAAAATTTTCGCGCCTCCCTCCTCCATTGGAAAAAATCTGATTTTTTAGCGTTTTCTTTAAGTGCGCCCCCCCTAACTTGAAATCCTGGCACCTACCCTTTTAGTGAAATAATGCGGTCATGCAGGGTTTCCCCGCATACGAGTAAAACACCAACACTCACATATATTGTATTGTTAATGATGCCTCATGTGGGCCCTATGATTAGGCAATAACATGTATTCTATTCTATTCTATATATTTTCACATAAGAGTTATCGTTCTTTAACGTTTTTCAATAGGAAAAAAAGACGAAAAATGAAATAAACTTATAACAGACCGAACAGCGGTGTAAATTATTTGGTTTTCCAGTCTTTCGACTTATGAAGGTTATTCTAGAAACGCACCGTGCCCACACAATTTGATATCTACTGTTTTTGTTTATAAAAGAAGGGTTGTTCGTGACAAAGAAGTTATCACATGTATAATGTTAGTTCTATTAAAGAGAGCAGATAGTCTCGACCATCAATTAAATATTAGACAGTACAAAAGACCATCGTAAAAATATAATGGGTAAGCAATAGTCAACTTTGAAACAAAATATATAAGATCTAAAACCCAAATACAGGTGCTGCTGGAACGTTGTTACATATAAATGGAAAGTTTATAAAGTAAAAAATTGAAACTATCTATGTGTTGCCAACTGGTCCTCGCCTTATTCGATCTCTTAAAAAGTTTATATTCCGATACCAAGATCTTGTAGAAATATATTCCGTCTCTGCAGAAAAAATTATAAGCGATGCATTTTCATATAGTGAAAATGTATAAAGATAAAGAAGTCAAAAAATGTCAAGGATATTTTTTTTGTCAATGTGTGACGTAAAAATATTTTTGACATTTACGTCACCGAATATGGTACTGCTTTGAACAACTATTTTACCTATTTTGTTCCTGTATTTAAATACTGTTATAGTGACAGCCGGAACCTTTGAACCGTAATGAGAGCGGGAGGTTTGGCGCCTTAAAATCTGATTCAACCCACCATTTCTTTAGAAATGCCTGTACCAAGTCAGGGTCATTACGGTTTTCACAGTTTTCCGGTTGTTGACTGATTTTGTCTGTTTATATAATTATGAGTTTTGACTTTCCCTTTGTAAGATTGCTCGGAGTTCGGTAATTTTGTTATTACCCTTATTTTCAATTTCTAAATGTAGGCAAATGTATGATGTAGACACAACTATGTCTGTGGCACGCTTAATTTCAAGTTCAATGGGATTGATGCATCAACATAGTCACCAAACTTATTCTGTGAAATAACATCATCTATGAGCAGAATGTGAAATTATATCACCAGTATAACTTCTTTTTGAGAATCCCCTGTATGAAATCTGTGCTTTTTCTACCCAGAACTAAAATTCATTTTCGAAAAGACATGTTGCTTTAAACGTTCTTTCAAAATTGCAACTGATCATAATAAGCCTATACCCGTGTGTAGACTGCTGAATTTTATTGCAGTGTTTCAACTATGGTAAGATAATGAAGGTTTTTAAAATCATTTTAGAATTCGCATCTGATTCATACACATTGTGAATAAACTATCTTTGAATCCAATGTTTATTTGCAGAAAGAGGAAAGGACTTTTGAAAGAGGGTTTGTTGATCGCATGGATAAAGCTGTGGTTATCGTTCTTTGTACAGAAACATATGCAGTAAAATTATTAAGCAGATTTTCATCCTCATCTTCAATAACGGGAATTGATCTAACATTAAGCATGTATTATATAGAAATACAGGACTTTAACCATTAGTTAACCCATCAGATACAAAACATTGTATGAAGGTTATTCCAGAAACACTAAATGTGATATCTACGTTTTTATTACCATCACTGGGTCGATGCCTCCGGATATTAGTTAATCTCCGAGGCCAGGGTATCATCCGCCCAATCGTCAGTGTTTCGGCACTACATGGTTTATTAGATATATCTATTATTGAAATGTTCAGTTCCTAAATAATGTAATTATTATTAAAACTAAGGTTCTCCTCCCTCAGGAGCTTAGCCGATTGATGTTATCCTGTTTATGTTCTTTGGTTTTCTTGCTCTCAGACTTTTAAATTATTTGGCTTCCCAATCTTTTGATCTTGAGCGTACACGATGAAGGTTATTTCAGAAACGCAGCGTGTGCACAAAATTTGATATCTACGTTTTATATGTATATGATACAAGACAGGATGGACGACGTACGTCACACATCCGGGTATTTTTTTTTATCGAAAACTTTATGATGGCGGAAATGTTTCAACCGTCTGACAAAATAAAACTCGTTTTTATACTATTTTAACAAGGAACCAGTATGATAAAAGCCAAACCAAAGTACCCTACGGACTTGTATGGTACTATTTACATCGATGATATTCAAAAAGCTGTTGTCATTTTTCTAATTATTCCGACAATATTTCCTTTTAATGCTGGATCAGCATAAAAATAAATACCCGAATGTATGACGTACGTTGTACACCCTGGATCCAGCATCAACAGGAAATGTTGTCGGAATGATTAGACAAAGGACAACAGCTTTTTGAATATTATCGATGTAAATAGTACCATACCAGTCCGTAGGGTACTTTGGTTTGCCTTTTATCAGACATGTTCGTTGTTAAAATAGTATAAAAATGAGTGTTATTTTGTCAGATGGTTGAAAAATTTCCGCCATTATAAAGTTTTCGATAAAAAAAAATTACCCGGATGTATGACGTACGTTGTCCACCTACAAGATGTACTTTAGTCGGTTCTACTTCATGATGTCATCAGCTGATATGGGCATGGTGCTGGACACCACTGTATGTAAATAAATACAAATAAAACTTGAATCCCATACAAAACAAATGGGAGTAAAGACGAATCGAACTTCACAACACAACACAGCGCCAAAAAACGTGTGAAGACATGTACATTTTGTAACTGGAAAAAATAAATAACAGTTCCTGCTTCGCTAGTGGCACCCGTCGTGTAAAAATCCGTTGACAAGTCATCTTCAGTGACAAGTCAAAGTTGTTGTTCCTACAATTTGAACATGGTGTTAGGCACATCCACTTTTTTGCTTTTCTACATCTTTTTCTAAGGTCATTCTCAATGGAAACATCCTCTGTGTAGAATTACTGAAGGAGAAGATGTTTATTTGTATAGTAGACGAGATTAAGTGATTAACGATGTTTTTTTAAAACGAGAGGACTTTTCTCAGTCATCTCTCATCGAAGGGCAAAGACCCGAGATGATAGATGACTGAGAAACGTCCTCGAGTTTTAAAAAACATCTTTAATTATTCTATCGCTATTTTGTATTCATAATTAAATAATTTTTGTTGAAATACTGACATTTTTTTTAAACACAATTAATATTGTATATCGTTAATCACTTTTTATCAAGGATTTGGTAATGTGACGTCATTATACGCTGTTGTTTGTTTATCACGAGACTACTTAGTTACTTCCGATAATTTTCCATCTCACTCCACAGGCACTTGTTTCATTCAAAAATAGATGCCCCCTCCTCTTCCTTACTTCAAGGTAAATATCTGCCCTTTTCCCCTTCCCCACTTCGCTTCAATATGTTTCGCTTATTTGTGATCCGTTCGCTTGGTCTACTTTTCAGTCATTGAAACGGATACAGCCACTTCCGGTTTGCGCTGGAATTTTCATATGCATTCGGAATTCTCTAGACCGGCCATGTGTAACAATGCCATCATGATCATCTCCTCTCAAATGTAAAGTAAGCCTTTAAAATACAGATAATTGTTCCAATGCAGATTATAAAAATATGTTCAACTCCAAATTACTGACATTTGATTTTTAAAGCACATTTTTTTTCTAAATCAATTTAGACCGGACCGGAAGTGGCTGTATCCGTTTCAATGACTGAAAGTAGACCAAGCGACGTTCGCTGAATATTCTTGTCCAATTCGTCTGAGGAGGGCCCGGTAGGTATATTTAAATGTGGCAGTCGAAAAGAGAAATATCTCGGGAGTATAGCGATATAATTGGGTCAGCGAAAGGATCACAAATAAGCTAACAATATTGAGGCGAAGTGGAGAAGGGGAAAAGGGCAGATATTTACCTTGAAGTAAGGAAGAGGAGGGGGCATATATTTTTTGAATGAAACAAGTGCCTGTGTCTCACTCTACTAGCGTGAGATGGAAAATTTTCAGATAGCAAGATCAAAGGAAAATACCGCAAAATAGCGATAATTCATTTATATTTGTTATAAGAAAATTGTACTTATTATGTTCTAAATTCTTGTCGTTGTGCAGATTTCCAGATTTCTATTGATAATATAAGACGCTTCTCTAGAATATTGTATTCTTGTTGTCATGGTGTTTTCATACATTTTATTAATAACATAAAAATAGGATATGATTAAAAAGTAATATAAAAACAGCACTTTAAATGTACATAATATAGAGTTTGAAATTTCTTTGGCAATTACGGAAACGTACAAAACACAAATTCGTATCTGTTCGAGGATACTATCTACGTTTTAGAGTAACAGTTCAGATCAAAAATGTATGTTTAATGTTTTTAACATATTCAAGCTTTTGTTTTGAAAGTCTTTCAGTCTCAGATAGTAAAAACCCATTTTCACTTTAAAAGAGATTTAACTCTAGCTAAAACATCTCGAATACCTGTGGTTACTGTTGTGCAACTAATAATAATACATGTACGTGCAACATGAGATGAAAATTCTCCATGGTAACCGGAAAATACTCGCGACAATGCTGACCATGCGAGGTATTAATAGAATCATACTTCATTGCACATTTTAAGTTGTGTGACTGTCTAAATTTTCAATACGGTGTACGACATCGTGTCTACGAATTCTTTTTAATGCATCAATTATGTCGCTAGCTTTGGCACGTGTGTGATGGCGTCTCCATCGTTTCAATGCCTCTGCTGCTTTGTTTTCAATTGGACCACGTGCTCTTTCTATACTGACGTCGCTTATATCCTTTTCAATGGTGTGTGAGCCTCGTTTAGGATGAAATGGCAACCGTCTGTACAACAACATCCAATCTTGATCTATATAGTCGCTGACGACTTCGCATACTTTAGCCAATTTATCTGAAAATGAAATTAATGCTCTATACTGACACATGTGTATTGAAAAACTACAATAGAAAGCTTTAACCAAATTTTGGACGAAATTGAAAGATTACAAAGTTTTTTTCTTTCATGTCTGTTTGAGTTACCTTTCTTTCAACACCACTGAACTATCATTTCTTTTTAAATTGATGTCTTTCCCTGGATATTTGTTGCTAACCAAATACAGTGTAGTGTCGTAATCAAGAAATAAAAAGCATCTTGTATAACTAAACTTAACGGTCGCCACTATGACTTGGTTAACTGTCATCGGTGGTGTAATGGTTAGAGTGCTCGCCTCGAGTGCGGTAGATCGTGGGTTCGAGCCCCGGTTGGGTCAAACCAAAGACTATAAAAAAATTGGTATTTGTTGCTTTTCCGCTAATCACGCAACATTAAGGAGTAAGAACACAGACTTGTTGGCTCGGAATCAGAATAATGTGTCCGAATGGAGCGACATGTCTATCCGCCGCCTGTTGTTTCAGTGAGCTAGCACTATAAAAATCCAACTCAGCGTGTTGGTCTAGAACAAAGCGAATCTCATCATCATCATCATCATCATCTCATTGAAAAGTAACTTGTTCTCGCCATGATATAGCGGGGAAATTGCTGAGTTAAACAACAATCACTCACTAGTTAACCGTTACGGAGTATCCGTGTCACAAATGATCAAGTATATGAACCGTTTATCGTAATCACAATCCGGTCCTGTCCTCTTTCATAACTTGTCACCTGGCTTGTAATTAGAGTAACACGACGGGCGCCACTAGTAGAGCAGGAACTGCTTATCCGCCCGAAGCACCTGAGTTCACCCTCGGTTTTTAATGACAATCATGTTGTTCAATTTTGAGGTTTCAGTGCAGTGTTTTGTGTTCTGTGTAGTGTTCTGTGTATCGTTTGTCCTTTGTCCTTTTCCTCTTGGCCATTGTGTTGTCTGTCCTTCTTCGCTTTACGACCTCTGATTACCCCCCTTGGTATCTTCAAACTTTGACGTCATACAATATATTTCATTAAAACAGACGAACAAAGTAGATACTGTAAGATGGGTGCATTAATACCAAACCCCTGTGTACATACGTACTCATATTGCACTTGCATACGCCGATGAACTGACATGGCGAGACTATTGTATCGACTATTGAACATTTTTTTAATTAATATGTTCCTTTGTGGAAGCGGAACATTAAATTATATAGACTGTAATCATAGCTGCCTATCAATGTTATCTATATTCATTGTCTGGTAAATATAAAACATGTCTTTGTTTCCGATAATAAGATTGAATAAGATTGAGGGAGAGCACTTACATAGGCCATGCCTGATGTGCAATCCCATTGGATATTGTATTTATGCATTTATTCAATAAAATATTTGAATTGAATTGAATTGAATTGAATTGAATAAAATCTGACGTATCAACTACAATAAGTTTGCGTCCCAAAAAATAGTACAACCAGACTATGTGTTTTACCGTTGATTGACTGTTTAGACTTTAGAATTAATCGGGAAGTGCAGATTTAGTAAATCACCTGGTCACTGGAACAATATGTAATATTAATTACATTTACCTTTAGATTAATCCTACAATGGGTAGACAAAACAATTTACAAACTGGACAACGAAATATCAAGACAAATATCCTTTCATTATACCCATATCCCCCCAAAAAAGACAGGGAGACAGTATACATGTATATCTCTTGGATGTAAAACGAAAACCACTGAATTGTGTTTTTTAACAAAATGCTGCTAGAACAATCGTAGACTGGTTCGCATTAATGTTGCACTAGCAGAATACAGTCGACCTCGTTATGGAGAATTCGTATAAGTGGTTTCCTTGGAAACCTCGAAATAAAATGGTTGTTCATTTGTAGTAGCCTTCACTTCAATATAAGCCCTGTAACTAGAATACCAACCAGAATCCGTAAATCATGGAAGAATAGACAATACAATGGCCAAAAGACAGAAGAATAGACAATACAATGGCCAAAAGACAGAAGAATAGACAATACAATGGCCAAAAGACAGAAGAATAGACAATACAATGGCCAAAAGACAGAAGAATAGACAATACAATGGCCAAAAGACAGAAGAATAGACAATACAATGGCCAAAAGACAGAAGAATAGACAATACAATGGCCAAAAGACAGAAGAATAGACAATACAATGGCCAAAAGACAGAAGAATAGACAATGCAATGGCCAAAAGACAGAAGAATAGACAATACAATGGCCAAAAGACAGAAGAATAGACAATACAATGGCCAAAAGACAGAAGAATAGACAATACAATGGCCAAAAGACAGAAGAATAGACAATACAATGGCCAAAAGACAGAAGAATAGACAATACAATGGCCAAAAGACAGAAGAATAGACAATACAATGGCCAAAAGACAGAAGAACAGACAATACAATGGCCAAAAGACAGAAGAATAGACAATACAATGGCCAAAAGACAGAAGAATAGACAATACAATGGCCAAAAGACAGAAGAATAGACAATACAATGGCCAAAAGACAGAAGAATAGACAATACAATGGCCAAAAGACAGAAGAATAGACAATGCAATGGCCAAAAGACAGAAGAATAGACAATGCAATGGCCAAAAGACAGAAGAATAGACAATACAATGGCCAAAAGACAGAAGAATAGACAATACAATGGCCAAAAGACAGAAGAATAGACAATACAATGGCCAAAAGACAGAAGAATAGACAATACAATGGCCAAAAAACAGAAGAATAGACAATACAATGGCCAAAAGACAGAAGAATAGACAATACAATGGCCAAAAGACAGAAGAACAGACAATACAATGGCCAAAAGACAGAAGAATAGACAATACAATGGCCAAAAGACAGAAGAATAGACAATACAATGGCCAAAAGACAGAAGAATAGACAATACAATGGCCAAAAGACAGAAGAATAGACAATACAATGGCCAAAAGACAGAAGAATAGACAATACAATGGCCAAAAGACAGAAGAATATACAATGCAATGGCCAAAAGACAGAAGAATAGACAATACAATGGCCAAAAGACAGAAGAATAGACAATACAATGGCCAAAAGACAGAAGAATAGACAATACAATGGCCAAAAGACAGAAGAATAGACAATACAATGGCCAAAAGACAGAAGAACAGACAATACAATGGCCAAAAGACAGAAGAATAGACAATACAATGGCCAAAAGACAGAAGAATAGACAATACAATGGCCAAAAGACAGAAGAACAGACAATACAATGGCCAAAAGACAGAAGAATAGACAATACAATGGCCAAAAGACAGAAGAACAGACAATACAATGGCCAAAAGACAGAAGAATAGACAATACAATGGCCAAAAGACAGAAGAATAGACAATACAATGGCCAAAAGACAGAAGAATAGACAATACAATGGCCAAAAGAAAAGGGAAAAACAACGATCTACAAAATATTACACAATAAAAAGATATAACTAACCTTGTCCTTTATTTTTGTTGCCAATTGGAAGACTGAAGAATATTTTTTCTGTAATGTCAGTACTAGTTTTGTACCGATGTATTCGTCTGGCTGTCTCTAAAGCCTTCTCTAGTTGTTCAAACTCTGCTTCTCTCTTTTCTCTATCGATTTTTATGTCCACTAATTCTTTTGACATATCTTTTATTCCCTTGCTAATTTTGTTAACGTGAGCTTGTTTTTGTGTCATCCATTCTAATTTGTACTGAACTGCAGCCATTTGCCTCTTCAATGGTGGAATTTTATCTTTACAATAATGGATTTCATCTGTTAACATTTCGAACGTTTCAATATATGTTTCCGGTGAATATTCACTTTCTCGTTTCTTCAGTTCTTTCTTTCTGTATTCTTTGAACTCCAATTCCATCTGAAGTTCAGCATTTAGACCTTTGAGATAGTCAGCCTCATCTTTCATTGATTCTTGTTTATCTTTCCACGATTCCATTTCAGTCAGTGCTTTGTCATATTCAATTTCTGATTGGCTTAATTTATATGTCACAGTGTGATATTTTGTCTTAGCGTCTCTCAGTAATCGGACTTTTTCCTCCCTTTGAAGTTCAAGGTCATCTATATCATTGCGTAAGAATATATGATAATTTTGATCGGCTTGGATCCAGTTAGTCGCAACTGACATAACCGCTCTGACGTTTGTACATCCATCAGCGAATAAAAGCACAAGTGGAACTCCTTCGCATTCGTTCTTTTGGCAAAATGCCATAACCGGTGGGGTAAATTGAGAATGATGAATCGTTGATTCTTGAAATTTTTTCTGTTGGTTTTGTATTTGATTTATACTCTTGTCGATGCTTTCAATCCATATTTGAATCTGTGCCTGATAGTGGGATGCTGTCTCTAAATAATGGTCGTTGTCTGGGTCGAAGAAGCTAACACAGTATTTTTCCAACAATGATTTAATGTGCGTACAACTTTCAATCAGGTCTGTAAATTTATTAGGCATAAAGGTTTGAATTTTTCCGAATAATTCCTTTATCAATGTAATGTTATTTGGATCACCTTTGTATTTTTCGGAGTCGGCGCCATCTTTGATTGCTTTCTCTAATGAAGCCTTCGATGAAAATTCCTTGATGTTTAACCATCGCATTACACCTTTTAATCGTAACACATATTTTTCTACCTCATGCTGCAGACTCCGACCTACCCCATAGTAATTTCTCTCCAAACGGGCTAGTTTTTTCGACAATCCTTTAATTTCTACTGATATAGAATGTCTTAGTTTGGACAGACTTCGTGGAGGATTTGATTCCAAACGTTTGATTCCATTTGGTTTAGTGTTGATGTTTGTCATGTCATCGAGAGGAAGTAAAAACGCCGCCTTTGTTGCCAATGTTGGCATCCGGCAGTCCAAAATTGGTCGAAGCTGAAAATAATAAATAGAGATTAACGAGATTCCTACAGTCTTGGATCAAACATTGATAATAATAATAATGTTTTTCAATATACCTATATAAATACATGTATCTACTCATGGAAATAAAGTGTCTAGATATAAAATATCATATGAAATGTATAAATTCCATACAGTACAATTCAAAAGTAAGAGCTATGGTGAAAACTTTTACTGTTCTTAAAACATTTAAAACATCAAAAGTAATCCAATATAAAAAATATTACGAGATGTTCGAGTATCTTCAAGCAGACAACGCATCATATCATTTCGGACAACGATAGAGAGCTTACCTTTCCGAAGCACCCGAGTTCACCCCCGGTTTTTAGTGTGTAATGCTTTGTAGATCACTGTATATCCTTTGTCTTTTGACCATTGCATTGCCTGCCCTTTTTTGATTTATGGTTTCTGATTATCCCTTTGGTATCTTCAATTTGTTCGTCGTCAGTATTAGCTCATTGTGTCTATATGTTTGACCAGCCCCCATTGTTCCTATCATATTTGGTTTCAATTATTACACCCAGAACAATATATTTCCCCAAAAAAATGAATCACTTACTATACTTACTTATTATCTTAATTGCAATTTACAGAATAAAATATTTCCAATAAAGGGATCTTCTTTGTAATGGTAGTTTATCACTTGAAATAATATCTTTATATATTCAATAAGAGGGTACATGTTTTTGCCATTGAGAAATATCTTAAACTTTCTTTACAATTTTTACGATAATCTGATTAAAGAAATTCTAAAAACGTGCCAATATATAAAATGATAAAAGAAACGAATTGTAATATTTCATAGATTAAAGTTTTCAATTTATTTCTTCTTAAATAAACATAATTTCAACATGCTACCTTTAACCCTGCCAATCAATCTTACTATAACTGATAATGTCGTCTTTATCTTTCTGACTATAGTAAGCAATGGTGATTATAGTCTCATGTTTTCAGATATTCGTTAGTACTTTAAGACCAGTTTACACTGCTACAAGATCAGTATTGAGATCATTTGATTTATTACATAATGATTTTATTTAAACAATTTTATTGGCTATCATGCTGTCACCTGACATTCCGTAAAATTTGATATTGTTTGATTAAAACTCGTATTGACTTGGTTTCACTTTCGTTTTCGTTTCATGTAATAAAACAATTACAGTCTTTTGTATCGGTCAATACGAGTTTTTATGGACCTTAGAAATCAATATTCACCGAAGCCTAAAGGCTTCGGTGAATATCGTTTTTAAGGTCCATAAAAACTCGTATTGACCTCAACAAAAGACAATAATTGTATATTATCAAACGAACACCTGCTAATGCTAACACAATATTAAACATTACATTGTAAAAACAACTGCTCTTGAAACATATTCATCGGCAATACGAACATTTTTCCTTTGCTCTCACTGGGTGATATTTGTCATTATTAATTAACTTTGATTTATTAGCCTTTATGTGATCAAATCTGTCAATACAATATAAAAACTTGCATTGGGCCAATACGGCAAAAACCAGTCCAATACGGATATTTTCCGTATTGGCCCGATTCCAATCAGTCCAATAACAGCTAGATCGGAATCCGCTAGACTTTTCGACAATTGCAAGGAAAAGTCCAGAGAAATATTGGACTGGTTAATTAATAAAGGTATCATTACGTGATGTTTTTCATATTGGCCTAGTTATAGGTCCCCGGTCTGCTGTATTGACCTTCTGCTGCGTCTCAGCCAATACAGCAGTCATCAGACCTATAATTAGGCCAATATGAAAAACATCACGTAATAATACTATAGTATCAACTTAGTGACTATGATACTCAAAAATACGTTGAGTACAGATAAAAACAATAACGTCCGCTTGAACATTTCGACATACATTACCACTATATTCACTGATCGTCCTATCGGACTCGCAGCGATACTAGTGATAATGTATGTCTCGACCTTCAAAACTGTCATTGTAAATTTTGTTAATTATTCTACAAATTTACTGGTTTGATTTTAGGGAATTTGAATAATAATAATCATCTCTAGACTTGATCAGTCAATGTTAATGCCATATATTAAAACATAGACATTGAATGTTAATCTTTTTAAAAACTTTAAAAGTGAGTAGATTTTGTTTGGTTATTTCTTCTCAAGTTTAGTTAGTTAATCTTAAGTGAACACTAGTTTTAAGAATGACACTTTAAATTCAACTGTTACAACATTGATGCATAAAATATGGCTCAGACACAAATGTCTCTTGGATTGGAGCAAAACTATGCTCAAAAGTTACTGCAACTTGCAGAAGATAAATCTAAATGTAAGATATGGACCAGGAGCAAATATGATGAGGTTGTGGACTGGATGACAAAAGAGACATGCAAAGAAGACAAAACTCCTGCATATTATTACCTGTTTAAAAAGTAAATTTATTTTAAACATTTTACTTTTGTTTACTCTATAACTTATGTGAGCTATTACCAATACAAAGAATATTTTCTATGACGAAAGTTTTCAAATTACAAAGATATATGGGTTTGAAAGGTATTTAAAATGAGACCCTTACTATATCTGTCAACAAAATATTCATAGACTTAAGCACTATCTAAAGTGCATCTTAAGTACTTGTACTTAGTTATGAACTTGAACATTGCAATAACATAGAACTGAACCTAAATCAGTCACTAAAAATTGAAGGCATATGGTAACATTGATATAGACAAAAAGTTTCCATTTTCTGTTTTGACTCTAATCACTTTCTTACATCTGTTTTAGGTATGAAATCCTTCAGTGTGGTGATGTACAAAAGATAATCAGGAAACGCAGTTCTTGTGAAGATAATATAAAGTATTATGTTTGTCTAGAAGATATGTTTAATGTTGTACAAAAAATTCACATTGCAACCGGACATGGAGGCCTAGATAAAATGATCAAGGAGGCTAATAAAAAATATGCTAATGTTTCTATAGAGGCGCTTAAACTTTTTAAAGAGCTATGTGAAGAATGTCAGCTAAAGAAACGCAAACTTGCCAGCAAAGGTCTTGTTGTTAAACCTATTGTTAGCAAGGAATTTAATTCCCGTGGTCAAATGGATTTAATCCATATGCAATCGCTATCCTATAATGAGTATAGTGTACATCATGGTTTACCAAGATCAAATGACAAAATTTGTTGTTCTGCGGCCATTGAAATCAAAAAGAGCGACTGATGTAGCGATGCAGTAGTAGATGCCAGCCAAATCTTGCTTGTAAAAATAAATGAATGTATTTATCACTTCTTCTTTGTAAAATGTTTTATGTGACATTGATTTGATTAAAGCGTTAAACTTTTTAGCCCTTTTTTAACGCCTGTAAAGTTAAATAAGGAGAAATGAGCATTTCAGTAATTATGCATAATAACTGGCAATATTTTTAGTAATTATACATAATCACTGAAAATTTCAGTAATTATATATAATTCCTAAACCCGTCAGTTATTATACATAATTCCTAAAAATTTCAGTAATTATGCATATTTCCTGATTATACAAATTTACTGTAACATATACATGTATATATCATATTCAACATTCATCAAAACCACATCGCCGCGCACGGTGTAATGGTTAGCGTGCTCGCCTGGAGCTAAGCACGCAGCATTAAGGAGAAAAGGCAAAGACTGGTTGGCTCGGAATCAGGATAATGTGTCCGAGTTGGACGACATGTCTATCCTCGGACTGTTGTTTCAGTGAGCTAGCACATCTCATTGACAATTAACTTGTTCTCGCCATGATATAACCGAAAATTGTTGAGTTGCGTTAAACAACAATCACTCACTCACTCAACGTTCATCATGTAGAAGTGTGTTATCGATTTTGACTCTGTTTCTACTGTTTTTCTATCAGATTTTGACACGGTTATGATGGTGTTAGTGGTATTTTATGCTTTTCATTTCATTACAAAATCCATCGGTATTTCATAAAAGTTGCACATGTTGTACCCGACTCTAAAAAGATTTAAGAGAAAAAGATCATGGTGGATACAAAAACAACAGAGATAAAACAAAGCGTAAGAGCAGAACCTCCAATAACATCAACAGATCAACACAAAATCGGGGAGTAGGACAAGACTCTTTAGAAGATATTACTATCACTGGGTCGATACCTCTGCTGGTTGACTATTTAAGTCCTATCACTGGGTCGATACCTCTACTGGTTGACTATTTAAGTCCTATCACTGGGTCGATACCTCTGCTGGTTGACTATTTAAGTCCTATCACTGGGTCGATACCTCTGCTGGTTGACTATTTAAGTCCTATCACTGGGTCGATACCTCTGCTGGTTGACTATTTAAGTCCTATCACTGGGTCGATACCTCTGCTGGTTGACTATTTTAATCCCAGATGGTATTATCCTCCCAGTAGTCAGAGCTTCGGCACTGGCATGGTTATTAAATATATATTTTATCGACATTTACAGTTCATAATCATGTAATTATTATAAAAACTAAGAATCTCCTTCCTCAGACATAGGTGATCTTGGCATAGAATCTCCTTCCTCAGACATAGGTGATCTTGGCCTAGAATCTCCTTCCTCAGACATAGGTGATCTTGGCCTAGAATCTCCTTCCTCAGACATAGGTGATCTTGGCCTAGAATCTCCTTCCTCAGACATAGGTGATCTTGGCCTAGAATCTCCTTCCTCAGACATAGGTGATCTTGGCCTAGAATCTCTTTCCTCAAACATAGGTGATCTTGGCCTAGAATCTCCTTCCTCAGACATAGGTGATCTTGGCATAGAATCTCCTTCCTCAGACATAGGTGATCTTGGCCTAGAATCTCCTTTCTCAGACATAGGTGATCTTGGCCTAGAATCTCCTTCCTCAGACATAGGTGATCTTGGCCTAGAATCTCCTTCCTCAGACATAGGTGATCTTGGCCTAGAATCTCCTTCCTCAGACATAGGTGATCTTGGCCTAGAATCTCCTTCCTCAGACATAGGTGATCTTGGCCTAGAATCTCCTTCCTCAGACATAGGTGATCTTGGCCTAGAATCTCTTTCCTCAAACATAGGTGATCTTGGCCTAGAATCTCCTTCCTCAGACATAGGTGATCTTGGCATAGAATCTCCTTCCTCAGACATAGGTGATCTTGGCCTAGAATCTCCTTTCTCAGACATAGGTGATCTTGGCCTAGAATCTCCTTCCTCAGACATAGGTGATCTTGGCCTAGAATCTCCTTCCTCAGACATAGGTGATCTTGGCCTAGAATCTCCTTCCTCAGACATAGGTGATCTTGGCCTAGAATCTCCTTCCTCAGACATAGGTGATCTTGGCCTAGAATCTCCTTCCTCAGACATAGGTGATCTTGGCCTAGAATCTCATTCCTCAGACATAGGTGATCTTGGCCTAGAATCTCTTTCCTCAAACATAGGTGATCTTGGCCTAGAATCTCCTTCCTCAGACATAGGTGATCTTGGCATAGAATCTCCTTCCTCAGACATAGGTGATCTTGGCCTAGAATCTCCTTTCTCAGACATAGGTGATCTTGGCCTAGAATCTCCTTCCTCAGACATAGGTGATCTTGGCCTAGAATCTCCTTCCTCAGACATAGGTGATCTTGGCCTAGAATCTCCTTCCTCAGACATAGGTGATCTTGGCCTAGAATCTCCTTCCTCAGACATAGGTGATCTTGGCCTAGAATATCCTTCCTCAGACATAGGTGATCTTGGTCTAGAATCTCCTTCCTCAGACATAGGTGATCTTGGCCTAGAATCTCTTTCCTCAAACATAGGTGATCTTGGCCTAGAATCTCCTTCCTCAGACATAGGTGATCTTGGCATAGAATCTCCTTCCTCAGACATAGGTGATCTTGGCCTAGAATCTCCTTTCTCAGACATAGGTGATCTTGGCCTAGAATCTCCTTCCTCAGACATAGGTGATCTTGGCCCATAATCTCCTTCCTCAGACATAGGTGATATTGGCCTAGAATCTCATTCCTCAGACATAGGTGATCTTGGCCTAGAATCTCCTTCCTCAGACATAGGTGATCTTGGTCTAGAATCTCATTCCTCAGACATAGGTGATCTTGACCTAGAATCTCATTCCTCAGACATAGGTGATCTTGACCTAGAATATCCTTCCTCAGACATAGGTGATCTTGGCCTAGAATCTCATTCCTCAGACATAGGTGATCTTGACCTAGAATCTCATTCCTCAGACATAGGTGATCTTGACCTAGAATCTCATTCCTCAGACATAGGTGATCTTGACCTAGAATATCCTTCCTCAGACATAGGTGATCTTGGCCTAGAATCTCATTCCTCAGACATAGGTGATCTTGACCTAGAATCTCATTCCTCAGACATAGGTGATCTTGGCCTAGAATCTCATTCCTCAGACATAGGTGATCTTGACCTAGAATATCCTTCCTCAGACATAGGTGATCTTGGCCTAGAATCTCATTCCTCAGACATAGGTGATATTGGCCTAAAATCTCATTCCTCAGACATAGGTGATCTTGGCCTAGAATCTCCTTCCTCAGACATAGGTGATCTTGATCTAGAATCTCATTCCTCAAACATAGGTGATCTTGACCCAGAATCTCCTTCCTCAGACATAGGTGATCCTGGCCTAGAATCTCCTTCCTCAGACATAGGTGATCTTGGCCTAGAATCTCATTCCTCAGACATAAGTAATCTTGGCCTAGAATCTCATTCCTCAGACATAGGTGATCTTGGTCTAGAATCTCATTCCTCAGACATAGGTGATCTTGACCTAGAATCTCATTCCTCAGACATAGGTGATCTTGGCCTAGAATCTCCTTCCTCAGACATAGGTGATCTTGGCCTAGAATCTCATTCCTCAGACATAGGTGATCTTGACCTAGAATCTCATTCCTCAAACATCTAGGTGATATTGGCCTAGAATCTCTTTCCTCAAACATCTAGGTGATCTTGACCTAGAATCTCATTCCTCAGACATAGGTGATCTTGGCCTAGAATCTCCTTCCTCAGATATAGGTGATCTTGACCTAGAATTTCATTCCTCAAACATCTAGGTGATATTGGCCTAGAATCTCCTTCCTCAGACATAGGTGATCTTGGCATAGAATCTCCTTCCTCAGACATAGGTGATCTTGGCCTAGAATCTCCTTTCTCAGACATAGGTGATCTTGGCCTAGAATCTCCTTCCTCAGACATAGGTGATCTTGGCCTAGAATCTCCTTCCTCAGACATAGGTGATCTTGGCCTAGAATCTCCTTCCTCAGACATAGGTGATCTTGGCCTAGAATCTCCTTCCTCAGACATAGGTGATCTTGGTCTAGAATCTCCTTCCTCAGACATAGGTGATCTTGGCCTAGAATCTCTTTCCTCAAACATAGGTGATCTTGGCCTAGAATCTCCTTCCTCAGACATAGGTGATCTTGGCATAGAATCTCCTTCCTCAGACATAGGTGATCTTGGCCTAGAATCTCCTTTCTCAGACATAGGTGATCTTGGCCTAGAATCTCCTTCCTCAGACATAGGTGATCTTGGCCCATAATCTCCTTCCTCAGACATAGGTGATATTGGCCTAGAATCTCATTCCTCAGACATAGGTGATCTTGGCCTAGAATCTCCTTCCTCAGACATAGGTGATCTTGGTCTAGAATCTCATTCCTCAGACATAGGTGATCTTGACCTAGAATCTCATTCCTCAGACATAGGTGATCTTGACCTAGAATATCCTTCCTCAGACATAGGTGATCTTGGCCTAGAATCTCATTCCTCAGACATAGGTGATCTTGACCTAGAATCTCATTCCTCAGACATAGGTGATCTTGACCTAGAATCTCATTCCTCAGACATAGGTGATCTTGACCTAGAATATCCTTCCTCAGACATAGGTGATCTTGGCCTAGAATCTCATTCCTCAGACATAGGTGATCTTGACCTAGAATCTCATTCCTCAGACATAGGTGATCTTGGCCTAGAATCTCATTCCTCAGACATAGGTGATCTTGACCTAGAATATCCTTCCTCAGACATAGGTGATCTTGGCCTAGAATCTCATTCCTCAGACATAGGTGATATTGGCCTAAAATCTCATTCCTCAGACATAGGTGATCTTGGCCTAGAATCTCCTTCCTCAGACATAGGTGATCTTGATCTAGAATCTCATTCCTCAAACATAGGTGATCTTGACCCAGAATCTCCTTCCTCAGACATAGGTGATCCTGGCCTAGAATCTCCTTCCTCAGACATAGGTGATCTTGGCCTAGAATCTCATTCCTCAGACATAGGTAATCTTGGCCTAGAATCTCCTTCCTCAGACATAGGTGATCTTGGCCTAGAATCTCATTCCTCAGACATAGGTGATCTTGACCTAGAATCTCATTCCTCAGACATAGGTGATCTTGGCCTAGAATCTCCTTCCTCAGACATAGGTGATCTTGGCCTAGAATCTCATTCCTCAGACATAGGTGATCTTGACCTAGAATCTCATTCCTCAAACATCTAGGTGATATTGGCCTAGAATCTCTTTCCTCAAACATCTAGGTGATCTTGACCTAGAATCTCATTCCTCAGACATAGGTGATCTTGGCCTAGAATCTCCTTCCTCAGATATAGGTGATCTTGACCTAGAATTTCATTCCTCAAACATCTAGGTGATATTGGCCTAGAATCTCCTTCCTCAGACATAGGTGATCTTGACCTAGAATCTCATTCCTCAAACATCTAGGTGATATTGGCCTAGAATCTCCTTCCTCAGACATAGGTGATCTTGACCTAGAATCTCATTCCTCAAACATCTAGGTGATCTTGACCTAGAATCTCATTCCTCAAACATCTAGGTGATATTGGCCGGTTTTGCCTTTCCTGTTTATGCCCTTTAGTTTTCTTTCTCCCGAAGACTTTCAAATTAGTTGGCTTTCAAATATTTTGGCCTTAAGTGTACCTGATGAACGCTATTCCAAAAATGCATCGTGTACACAAAATAAGATATCTACGTTTTTATTGCATCCGAAAGCTACCCAAGAAAGCATGTACATTGTACTCATAAGTTTATATTGAGACTGTGTATACACTCATTTGACAGGCGATGTGTACTCGATACAACATTATGTGATCAAGTTTGTCAGTGACTTGCTGAAATATTGTTGAAAGTTGCATTGAATACAAAAACCCTCATCCCTACAATTATTTGACATGAAGAAATGTCGTATGGATCATCATCTAATTCATGACGGCGACCAAAAACTTTTCTCTGGGGATTAAACTATAACATTTATATCGTACAAGACATTCTGAAATAATGGCAATTTGTTTGTTCGTGCTTAATACCCCCGCCATAAATCATTCTTAAGTTAAATTTTAAAGTGAATGGTTTGTATTAATACTAATAATTCGTGCCAAATACAATATCATTAAGGGTTATACGTTTATTGATAGTTAGACTACCACTGTCAACTATATAATGCCAAGTGGTAGTCGGTATAGATATAACCTAGGGGCAGTAGGAATTCGGAAGCTACTTACGTCTATTCTTGATGTTTGAAGTTTAAATCGTCACACACAAATGATATATAAAATAAATATTTAGTATCAACAAAGACACTTTAAATTTTATAATATTTTAATTCTATAGCAACAGTTTGTATATCTATTTAAACGAACGATTTTTGCAATTGATTTTTAAATTCGCTTTTAATTATTTATACTTCAATTATAATATTTCATTTCGGTGAACAAATGTTTCACATGGTAAACTTTTAAGAAGGGTTAGGTATACATGGATACATTCGTTTATATTTATTTAGGATTTGTTCTCCAGAACTTTTAGGTTGGTTGGTTTATAGTGTTTAACGCCACTTTCAACAATATTTCAGCTATATCGTCGTGGCGGTCAGTTTTATTGTTGGAGGAACCCGGAGTACCTTGAGAAAGCCACCGACCCGTTGCAAGTCACTGACAAACTTTATCACATAATGTTGTATCGATTACACCTCGCAATGAACGGGATTCGAACTCAACTTTAGTGGTGATAGGCACTGATTGCATAGGTAATTGTAAATCCAACTACCATATTTTATATGTAAGTTTATTTTTGCTATTTTTAAATACAACAAATGAGAACATTGTTGAAATGAATATTTCTATTAGCAACTTGAAATCTTAATGAGCTTAACCATAAAATTAAAGATAAGATATCACTGAAAAAGGAAATAAGACAAGTTTGAAGATACCAAAGGGGTAACCAGAATCTGTAAATCAAAGGACAGATAATACAATGACCACAAGATACCAAATGGGTAACCAGAATCTGTAAATCAAAGGACAGACAATACAATGACCACAAGATACCAAAGGGGTAACCAGAATCTGTAAATCAAAGGACAGACAATACAATGACCACAAGATACCAAAGGGGTAACCAGAATCGTAAATCACAGGACAGACAACACAATGACCACAATATACCAAAGGGGTAACCAGAATCGTAAATCAAAGGACAGACAATACAATGACCACAAGATACCAAAGGGGTAACCAGAATCGTAAATCACAGGACAGACAACACTATGACCACAAGATACCAAAGGGGTAACCAGAATCGTAAATCGAAGGACAGACAATACAATGACCACAAGATACCAAAGGGGTAACCAGAATCTGTAAATCAAAGGACAGACAATACAATGACCACTATATACCAAAGGGGTAACCAGAATCTGTAAATCAAAGGACAGACAATACAATGACCACAAGATACCAAAGGGGTAACCAGAATCGTAAATCACAGGACAGACAACACAATGACCACAATATACCAAAGGGGTAACCAGAATCGTAAATCAAAGGACAGACAATACAATGACCACAAGATACCAAAGGGGTAACCAGAATCGTAAATCACAGGACAGACAACACTATGACCACAAGATACCAAAGGGGTAACCAGAATCGTAAATCGAAGGACAGACAATACAATGACCACAAGATACCAAAGGGGTAACCAGAATCTGTAAATCAAAGGACAGACAATACAATGACCACTATATACCAAAGGGGTAACCAGAATCTGTAAATCAAAGGACAGACAATACAATGACCACAAGATACCAAAGGGGTAACCAGAATCGTAAATCACAGAACAGACAACACAATGACCACAAGATACCAAAGGGGTAACCATAATCGTAAATCAAAGGACACACAGTACAATGACCACAAGATACCAAAGGGGTAACCAGAATCTGTAAATCAAAAGACAGACAATACAATGACCACAAGATACCAAAGGGGTAACCAGAATCGTAAATCAAAGGACAGACAATACAATGACCACAAGATACCAAAAGGGTAACCGGAATCGTAGATCAAAGGACAGACAACACAATGACCACAAGATACCAAAGGGGTAACCAGAATCGTAAATCACAGGACAGACAATACAATGACCACAAGATACCAAAAGGGTAACCAGAATCGTAAATCGAAGGACAGACAATACAATGACCACAATATACCAAAGGGGTAACCAGAATCGTAAATCGAAGGACAGACAATACAATGACCACAAGATACCAAAGGGGTAACCAGAATCGTAAATCGAAGGACAGACAATACAATGACCACAAGATACCAAAGTGGTATCCAGAATCGTAAATCGAAGGACAGACAATACAATGACCACAAGATACGAAAGGGGTAACCAGAATCGCAAATCGATGGACAGACAATACAATGACCACAAGATGCCAAAGGGGTATCCAGAACCGTAAATCGAAGGACAGACAATACAATGACTACAAGATACCAAAGAGGTAACCAGAATCGTAAATCGAAGGACATACAATACAATGACTACAAGATACCAAAGGGGTAACCAGAATCGTAAATCGAAGGACAGACAATACAATGACCACAAGATATCAAAGGGGTAATCAGAATCGTAAATCGAAGGACAGACAATACAATGACCACAAGATACCAAAGGGGTAACCAGAATCGCAAATCGATGGACAGACAATACAATGACCACAAGATGCCAAAGGGGTATCCAGAACCGTAAATCGAAGGACAGACAATACAATGACTACAAGATACCAAAGAGGTAACCAGAATCGTAAATCGAAGGACATACAATACAATGACCACAAGATACCAAAGGGGTAACCAGAATCGTAAATCGAAGGACAGACAATACAATGACCACAAGATACCAAAGAGGTAACCAGAATCGTAAATCGAAGAACAGACAATACAATGACCACAAGATACCAAAGAGGTAAGCAGAATCGTAAATCGAAGGACAGACAATACAATGACCACAAGATGCCAAAGAGGTAACCAGAATCGTAAATCGAAGAACAGACAATACAATGACCACAAGATACCAAAGAGGTAAGCAGAATCGTAAATCGAAGGACAGACAATACAATGACCACAAGATACCAAAGAGGTAAGCAGAATCGTAAATCGAAGGACAGACAATACAATGACCACAAGATGCCAAAGAGGTATCCAGAATCGTAAATCGAAGGACAGACAATACAACATCAAAAAGAAAGAGCACACAAAAAACCCAAACAACGATCTACAAAACATTACACAGAAAACAAAATATTGAACAACAGGAACGCACTAAAAAGTGGGGGTACAAGTTCATGTGCTCTGGAGAGGTAAGCAGTTCCTACCTTACTAAAGGCATCCGTCGTGTTACTCTTGTTTCAAACGGAACAAATTTAAAAAGAAAACGATTAACACCAAATTCACAGAAAATTGTGAAATATGTATCAAGCAACCTAAATATATTAATACCTCATTGGTGTACATCTGTAGGAACAAAATGTTAATAAACAAAGGCTACAAAGTTTCGGGTTTTACACTGTAGTATCAGGGATATGCTACCGGTTAGAAAAGTTTAAAGAAATCCAATTTGGTAATCAGATGTCTTATATCGAAGAACAGAAAATACAATGGCCAAAAGCAAAAAAGACGAAAAGACAAAACACTACACAGAAAACTAAAATTGAGTGACATGACACCTCTAAAAATAGAGGGTATACTCGGGTGTCCCAAAGATTAAGAGTTCCTGCTATTTGGTGGCACCCGTCGTGTTACTGTTAAACTACACGACCATAATCCATTACTTAAATGAATTGTGAATTCAAAATGGTATTTTCTATAACAATATGCCAATACCATCTATCGTGACCTGTACGCAATTGACAGTATAGATTTCAACTGGTATGGCACTGCTTTAAAAACGAGACTGACTGACTGCGTTCTAGAAAAGCATGTTAAAGTATAACAATTTAAGATTGTCTGATTGATTACATTACGTTAGCTTTCTACATTTTCTAAACCAATAAAATAATTTATAAAAGGTACAAAAGAACACTTAGAATTCATTGATTAAGCCTACTATCGTTTACTATGTTGTCACGTTTTTAACGATTTTTTTCTCGTTTTAATTCCATACTGCTGCAGAAGATAATGGTTGCTAGGAATGATACCGGAAGTAAATACTTATAATCGAAGAACATCTAAACAAGATGTTCATTTCATGTATAGAAAGTTTTGGTCAGTTTTATTTATAGAATTCTCTATCTAAGATTGAATCTGAAACTATAACCAATTCATTTTATTCTTTTCACAATAAAAATTGTCAGACGGCATTCGATGCTAGGGAAATCTTTAATTTTTACATTGGATGGTGGTTTTCTCCGGGTACTCCGGTTTCCTCCACCAATAAAACTGACCGAAATATTGTTGAAAGTGGCGCTAAACACCATAAATCTAAACCAAGACCTGTTTACAGAAAAGGACAGTGTCCGACAGTAAATTTTATACAAAATAAGTATGAAGCCGAAATATGAATAAAATATAAAACGAGATTGCAATTTATCAATGTGTTTTAATGTAGATATTTATATACCAAATACAGTCTAGATGCTAGTCATATGACAATGTATACACCAACATTTTATGGCGAACTTCGATATACTTGGTAAGCAGCAATAAAAATAAATATTTAACAAAGAATAACTAAAAACAAGAATGAACATTACATGCTCCGGCATGACATGTAGAGATAAAATATCTTTCTTTATTTCATCTTTTTAGGATATCAAATCAAAATAAAATGTGGGATTGTAATATTGTTATTATTTTTTCTGAAAATACTTCTTCCGCGACCAGTAGTGAGTTAAATTACATATCACGGGTGGTAGATGCGTGTTAATAAAAATAAAATAATAAGAACATATGCGAAAATATATACCTTCATTCTTCACTGATTTTGCCATAACAAAAAAATTAAATCGAAGAATACAGTAACATATTTTCTCACGTAATTCACATTTAGAAAGTATAACCAATATTCTAATGGAGGGGGGGGGGGATAATTTGACAAAAGAACGGCCAAAAAAGGTCCCTTCGCTCAGAGAACGGCCAGCGTTGCTAAGACAGGAGTTTCACGTAAAATAAACAACTTTCAATACCCAAGTCATTTTTAACAGATATAGACAGTTCTATTTATGTAATTTGACACTTGATCTATTTTGTTTTCATAAAAAAACAGGGACAATCCAGTATATTACATCATTATAAAAATGTGTTTTACTTTTATCATATTGCTAAGCAAACCATGACACACATAGTCAAAATATTCATTCAGATTTTTCAATATAAGTAAAGAATTAATATATTCAATAATTTCTGTACAAGGTTGCCAATTCAACAATTTCCATGATAATTGAAATTTTATGATTTTAGATTAAACCAACTTACCCTAAGATTCATTTTTCTCTTATGAATTCTCTAGTTACTGTTAAATTAATCAATCCTACAGTTAATCAAGGAAAATATAATGTCTTGATCAAACAGCGTTCCATTGAAAATTATATTGATACTTTTTTTTAAATCTCCGATGACACACTGGTAACTAACGTCGCGTTATATAACTATCCTTTTTAAAATGAAATATCCAAAAATCAATTGTATATAAATCATATAGGACTGTTCTATCGCAAGCAATGTTGAAATTTAATTCCATCGGTCTAAGTTCACTGTCTTTTTAAAGCAACATTGATTTAACTACATAAAAGTTTCATGGAGGTGTTTGCCACGAAAACATTTAAGAAAATTAAATATTTACACCTCCAGAGCTCCTGTATTTATTTAATGTTAGTTAAAGGACAGATTGATATGATAAAATGTCTATATTACGAACGTGAATGATTGGGTACATGTGAACATTAACACTACGTTCTGTAAATACTTGATTGGGTTATTGAAAGCATTAAATATTCTCACGTTAAATAGTTAAATAACTACTAGACAAACATTGCTATAAGTGTCTATGAAAACCGGAATGTAAATTAAAATGTACTATTAATTATTCTTCAAATAGCAGCATTCCAGCTTTACATTCATTTATAGCTGCTGCACAACTAACGGACCAAATACGAGAAAAGGGAATTATACTGTTTTAAGATTGGCAATTCGTGTTGGTTGTAATTTTAATTCGGAATGCCAGGGAAAAGTATAATCGTGATTCGAGAAAAACTGGTATATTACAACGAGATTTTGATTTTCTGACGTTTTGATTTTCAAGCAAAATGTTCATAATAACTCGTTTCTCCCTTATATCATGTTTGAGCAGTATATACCAGTATATAAATTAAAATGTGTCGTTATAAACAATGAAAGTCTGATCACACTACTTTTGAGAGGCTGTCACCTACTATTTTACATTTCCTTTAAATAGTGTTCAACATTGCAAATTATAGATTATAATCCATGTGACAGACAGTCTGTTTACATAAATCATAGGACCTTGTATGTGACCATTATAGACGATCACTGACAATCCAGATAAATATTAGATTTAGTAACGGTTGATCAATAAATGAGATAACTGTTTAAGGTAACAATTAAGATAACTTGATCAAGTTGGAAACTGTTTAAGGTAACAATTGAGATAACTTGATCAAGTTGGTAACTGTCACAGACAACAAATGAGATAACTTGATCAAGTTGGTAACTGTTTAAGGTAACAATTGAGATAACTTGATCAAGTTGGTAACTGTCACAGACAACAAATGAGATAACTTGATCAAGTTGGTAACTGTTTAAGGTAACAATTGAGATAACTTGATCAAGTTGGGAACTGTTTAAGGTAACAATTGAGATAACTTGATCAAGTTGGAAACTGTTTAAGGTAATAATTGAGATAACTTGATCAAGTTGGAAACTGTTTAAGGTAACAATTGAGATAACTTGATCAATTTGGTAACTGTCAAAGATAATCGTCAACTCAAGTTAACTTTATCAATTTGGTAACTGTCTTAAGATAACAATTGAGATAACTTGATCAAGTTACTATGGTAACAGCTAAAGATCGTTGGAGAAATGCAACCGTCATATTATGAATTTTGTGACCGTCATCAACAATTACCAACTAACAAAATGTGACAATGGGACAGACTGTTTGTACTAATTATTTTATAATACAAATACTAATTAATTATCGAGAAGAGAGTAGATACGTGCAAAATATTTGTAGTTCATGATACTCTTTAACTGTTACCATATGATGTTTAAATAGTGGAGAGGGTCTATTGTGGCTTAGACCCTCATCTCTTCTAGACTCATTTGCTGATATTGATTATCTTGACATACATGTAGTTTCTTTAGATGTGGCCTAGCTAATTATACTATTTCATTCTCTAATATTAGTCTTCAAATTTTACAGCTTTACAATTAAATAATCTAAACGACGATCTTTGTACAAATATTTACAATTAGTTATATAAAGGGACATTTAAGATTTAAATTTGGTGTGTTTGAAAACCTACAATTAAAAAATAAAATGCAACGACGTTTTAAATTCAGTCCATTATATACAACTACTTATACAAACATATGTAAAATTTGTATTACTTTATTAATTTCAATTGGTGATGTTTGAAATACATTGCATGTCTAAAAGTACACGTCTTCAAATGATTTTGGCCACGTGTCGTGGTCTTTTATGTTCAATGGTTTGTTTGTAGGAGGGCTCATGTCTTGTTTACGTTATTTGTTTTTGCTTGCGTATAGTGGTGTCTAACATATATATTGTGTCGTGTTTTTGCTTTGTTTTTCTTCGTCTTGTGCCCTGTGTTACCAGTTTCTCTGGATGGTCCATTTTTGATTGCACCTTCGGTATTCTCTAATCTCTCAACTCAAATCTTTAAAAATAAAACAAATCACGACCTACGACGTTGGAAATTAAGGTCCTGGCTTGGGACAGGCACAAGAATGCCACGGAGACCCCGTCTCGCCGCTAAATATATGTTTCTCTCAATCTGATATATAGGCCACTCGATGGTCAAGTACCAATTCGTTAAAGCATTATCGTCTGCTACTTACAGTTTACAGACGAACTGAATAATGAGCAATGTATCGATAAACAAACCTGGTTAAATTTATATCTGATTCACTTACTCAAGAGCAAATCAATATTGAAAGTTTCAATTTATTTTCCGCTTCAAAAATTCAAAATAGAAGAATTGATTAAAGTTAAATTATTTACGACTGTCAGTTTAAAGTAGACGTTCGTTCGTACTCTTTTGAATGTGTCACTAAGAATATCGAATAATTATTCTACTTGGTAAAGTATAATAGTGAATTTTAACGAGGGGACACAAATGTCAATAACGATTTCTCTTCTTGAACACTGTTACTTGAATGTAAATCAATCAACGTGAATGAAATATTCTGAATTATCATCGTCGGTAACCCACGACTGGCACGCTCTCATATACTCTCCACTATGACCCGTAGGTTATAGGTCATATCTAAGCAGCCGTTTTGAGTTTGTTGATTTGTATTTATTAGTCTCCATAACAACATAACATCAAGGACCATGTATCACTTTCGTCTTTGATAACATCACTCAAATTGTCCTATTGGACGAATTGAAGAGAGTATGAAAGATACGATTTGACCAGTCGATATAACTTTTATCGTCGATGATACACGGGTAATGACCTCTTCTCTAATATTTTTAATTTGCAAAGAAATCCGTTCTTTCATAAATCTTTTTCATAATGCTAGGGTAAGGGTTATTGTGTTTAACGCCACTTTCAACAATATTTCAGTTATATCGTGGCGGTCAGTTTTATTGGTGGAGGAAACCGGAATATCCGAGGAAAACCACCGAAATGTCGCAAGTCACTGACAAACGTTATCCCATAATGTTGTATCGAGTACACCTCGCCATGAGCATGATTCGAACTCACAACTTTAGTGGTGATAGGCACTGATTTGTAACTACATTACGATCACGACAGCCCAGATTTAGACCTCAATGCAAATTCAATCTAAAAGAAAGTTTAAACAGTGACGGTCAACATTTCTACCAATATCAACAAAACAGAAAGTTTAAACAGTGACGGTCAACATTTCTACCAATATCAACAAAACGAACAATCACCTCTCACCTCAAATCAAAGAATGTTATACAAATTCAATCATTTCTTTACTTCTGTATATATGAGGAATTAGCCTACTCACCTTTGCCGAACTAAATCCAAGGTTGACCCCATTTTGACCTGATTTATCATCTTCGTCATCTGACACTAACATTGAGTCTAAGCTCTGAAATTATGTTTTAATGATATCATTTAATGGTAAAGTTGATTGATTGATTGATTGATTGATTGATTGATTGATTGATTGATTGATTGATTGATTGATTGATTGATTGATTGATTGATTGATTGATTGATTGATTGATTAATTGATTGATTGATTGATTGATTGATTGATTGATTGATTGATTGATTGATTGATTGATTGATTGATTGATTGATTGATTGATTGATTGATTGATTGATTTATTGGTGCTTAATGTCAACTTTTCAAATATAAAAAACAACAAAAACACGGTGCCAGTGGAGAGGAAGGCATCTGCAAGTTGTAAACAAGTTTTTACAAACAAACAAAAAATATGTTTTGGGACGATAATCTAAAAGACAAGGAAACATAATTGATTGCCCCACATTTCATATCGGCCTAACTATTTCCGACAATGTTATGTTATGGGTAATCTCAATCAGATTAATAGCAGCTGTTATAATACGGGTTAGGGGAGCGTAACGTTTTATAATAGTTAATTCTAATCGGATTGGGGTTATATCGATAAATTCTTGACTAACTTGTTCTGCTTTCCGTGATGGATTTATAATTTATGTTTAAGGTCACTTTCAACGACAATTCAGCATTATCTTGATGGTCAGATATATTAATGGAGGAAATCGAAGTACCACCACAGAACGCAGCCATCACACATAATGTTGTATCGAGTACACCTCCACATCTGCGGAAATCGACCTCGCAACTTTAGTGGATAGGCATTCATATCATATGTAGATCTATACAAATCAAATTACCATATAGCAGCCTGCTCCCAGGCACATGTCTCGACCAACGTACCTTTACTATCCATACTAATATGCAGAACAATATTCCAGCATCACCAGCGTATGGCGTTTACATTTCACAATACATATGTTATTCTAGAGCTTGTGCCCAATACAGTGATTTTCTGGACAGAGCTCAGCTGCTGACGCAAAAAAACTACTCAAACAAGGCTACTTTGCTCCTAGGTTGAAATCATCGCTACAAAAACTCTACGGTCGTCATCACAATCTGGTTGACCGTTACACAATATCCATATCTCAAATGACAATGGATCTTAACATTTTACGCAGATATTTTCTTTCCTCTTTCACTGCCAAGACTCTTACCGACTTGATTGTATATACGAGTAACATGGCGGGTGTCATAGAAGAAGCAGGAACTGCTTTTCCTTTGCGAGCACCTGAGTTCGCCCCCGGTTTTTGGTGAGGTACGTGTTGTTCATTGTTTTTATTTTCTTGAGTTGTTCTCTTATGTGTCTTTATGTTCTGAGTTCCGTGTTGTGATGTCTGTTACGATTTCCGCATAAAAACGATGTTCGATTCGCCTTTGCCTCCGGTTGTTTTGTATGAGGGTTCATGTCTTATTTATGTTATTTGTGTTTGTTTGTGTATAGTGGTGTGCGACACATATTGTGTTGTGTTTTTGTTTTGCTTTTATTCGTCTTGTGTACCCTATGTTGCCAGTTTCTCTGGATTGTTCATTTTTGATTGCCCAAGCTTTCAGTGTTCTCTAACTTTTATTTTCTGTATATTAATGTGGATAGTAAAGACACGTTGAACGAGATAATGTGCCTATGCACCATATGATCATAGCCATGACGCCCCGTTTTTCTGATTTCAATTCTGTTTTCTTCAGATTACAAACAGACTCTACCATACTTGCAAAAACATTTTCAGAGAGGACGGCCATTTTGAATGGGAACACGGAATAGAAATTATCATCAAACAGGTGACCCACAGATGATTACGCTACAGTTGCTTTCCGTAATGAGTGGAGAACAATTACAGCGTGATCAGCTGTGGGTTACAGACGACAGCGTTGAGTGTAAATTAAACATTTAATATGGATGCAGTTAAAACAAATTTCTTTTGTATCGATGATTTTATCATATAATAGTGGTTACCTGCAATGCTAATGAGAAATCATTGACTTCTTTCAACTTCATCTTCACTTCTTCTTTAGCACATCCTTGCACATAAATGTATAACACATAAGAAAATAAACCGTTGATGCAATTTACTTAGGCCTATTTTTATTGAATTTGATATACGTGTATATATATATATATACTCATGTTAAAGCTTTAGTCATAAGTATTTAATCCAGTCAGCGCTTTTGAAGGAGATTTACACTGGTTTAAATAATGAATAAACAATTATTTTCATAGACATTTTGAAATAATAAGATTTGTTATTGCCATTGTAATAATATCGTAAGAATTTAAGTAGGTGTCAAAAGGGTTTGACAATTTTGTTGACAAATTTTCTACCCATTGCTCTTCGATTAAAACTCTCTTTGTGTAGTAAAATTTCTCAATATAATAAAAAAAAAAAAATAGTACATTTTGTGAATCAATCAATGCATCTCTTTTCAACATGGTATGATATACCGCATGATATTTTATACTTTCGGGATTAAATCAGATTATGGGTTAAGTCGTCATAATAGTATACAATGATTTTCCATAAATTTGGTGAATAACCTAATAAAAACGTAGATATCTAATTTTAGTGCGCACGACCTGTTTCCGGAATAACCTTCATCGTGTACCCTTGTAGACAAAAGATTGAAAAGCCAAATGATTTTAAAGTCTTTGTGAGCAAGTAAACATATATATGTACATGATAGCCAACATTGGTTAATGGACCTAAGTCTAAGGGAGGTTAACCTCAATTACATTATTTAGGAAATGCACTTGCATATATTGCAAACATGAATATCTCTAATAAGCGATGGTCGATTCGTCGTTACTCCCATTTGTTTTGCAGAGGGGTCGTGTTTTATTTGTTATTTCTATTAATTTACGTATATTGGTGTCCTTCGCGATTTTCATGTAAGAAGGTGTTCGATTCGTTTAAGAGGAGCAGACACTGCTTTACCTTCCGGGATACCTGAGTTCATACCGGGTTTTTTTTTGTGGTGTTGGTGTTAGTGTTGCTCAATCTTTAGTTTTCTGTGTAGTGTTTTGTAGTTCATTGTTTGTTCTTTTTGGCCATTGTATTGTCTGTCCTTCTTCGATTTATGGCTTCATATTATACGTTGAGTATTCTCAATTTTTTCTTGACAAATATTATAGTCAGCTAATATTCGGTATGAAAAAAATAAGCAAAACGTTTGAAACCCATGTTCGGTGGGGAAATTCAAGAGCACGTGTTTTGAATGCTTCTCCAATTCTAGAAGTCGGGCGTCTTAGTCCCGATACATGCAGATGAATGAAGGAAATACAACAATTTCATGAATGTTTAATGCATTATGAATTATTCATCTACAATACATATATTTCATTAGTAAACAATGCGCTAAATATCCA
This sequence comes from Bathymodiolus brooksi, assembly GCA_963680875.1. Lineage (NCBI taxonomy): Eukaryota > Metazoa > Mollusca > Bivalvia > Mytilida > Modiolidae > Bathymodiolus > Bathymodiolus brooksi. Next base: position 56,049,423 of record OY804579.1, read on the forward strand.
GGTATTATGTGTAGAGAGGGTACTTTTTTGTATTTGGAAATCAGTTTTGTTTCCTCTAAGTGCCCAGTATAAATTATGATTCGCAATGAGCAGATACCCACTTCGATTGCAATATGTTTTCAATAGTTAATCTCTTGTCGAGAGAAGGTTCCAACATTTGTCGAATCAGACTTTTACAGTCTGGATTAATTTTGCTGTCCAGATGCTCTGGAAATGTCATTTTGTTATAAAGTTGGTTGTTAACCATTTTTCGGACATTACTATCATCATAAGGCATGGTACCAGACACCATTATATACAAAAGAACACCCAAACTCCAAACGTCACTCATTTTTGGGTCATAAGGAATACCGCTTAATACTTCCGGTGGTGCATATGACGGACTCCCGCAAAATGTCACGCTCATAAATTTCCCTTCAAAAAGGTCAGCAGTTTCCAGTGGTCTAGCAAATCCAAAATCACTAACGACAACAGATTTATCTCTCATAATAAGAATATTTTCACACTTCAAATCTCGATGAGCAATGTTCGTCTCGTGTAAATATTTTACTGCACTTAATATTTGCCTGAACATATTCTTAGCTTCCTTGTCTGGAATTGGACCATTATCTCTGATGTGCTGCAATAAATCTCCTCTTTCTGCATAGTCAATAACAATATACATCAGATTATTACTGCGAATGACATCGTGGGTATTAATGATGTTCCTATGGTTAATTCTCTGTATTATATTCAGCTCTCTTGGCATAAATTTATTTATATAATCCTTGGATGCCTTTTTGAGATTAACAATTTTCACGGCCAAGATTGTCCCGTCTTTGTTTCTTTCACAAATTCGAACTTTTGCGTACGTACCCTCACCAATTTTCGAACCAAGACGATAACCTCTGTCAATCAAAACATCAGCCATTCTGAGGAATTCACGTGCGGTAACAGAATCTCTCATAAACATTTTTGTTTTTAAGTCAGCTCAAGTTACCATCGTAAGTGGGTTTTTTTCTTTTTTACGTTACTATACTCAAAAAGAAAACCAATCCTGGTAACAATGATGTTTATACGACGTCACGATAAATAACACAGCATCACAGGGGATCAACGTTATTACAAATCTCTGTACACATTACATCATTTTGTTTTTCTTATTGTTCTTTTTTCGTAACTATTTATTCATGATCTACACACGGTAGGAAACACAATCAGACAGTACACAAATTCCTCTAAGCTATGTATACTATCTGTTAGAAAATGTCCTCTTCAAAATGTTTGCTTTACTTATTTTTTCCCGCTATTTTCAAGTTTCTAGTGAATTCCTTGAATGCGTTTAATTGAGCCACTGTAAGCCCCAATCAAAAACTGTTTCAATAAAATGAAAAATAAAAAAATGCCACACTATCGTTCTATTCGTGATAAAACTTACACTGAAACACACATCTTTAATGTTATACGATTAATTAGTTAATCAAAGAAGATGATAATTAAAAGTTCTATGTTACCGAAATGTTGACGAACACGAAAATACAGACTACTAAATAATGATGTAAGACATTTAAATTACTATGTTAATGTTCTCTATCTTTCTTTGTTTTTTTTGAAATGAGAAATAAAACTTTCACAGATGCACGTTTTCCGTTTTCACTACAAAAATTCCGTTACATTATTCCCAATGAACTATTTCATGTATGTTCTCAACAAGTCTCGGCGTCGTTTCCAAAAAACGTCACAAAAATTGTTCTTTTTTTTTACCCTGAATCGTATTTAATTACTGGTCTTAGAACACATCGCATATATTTCTTTTGAACTGGTCACATCACAGAAAAGAAAATAAATAAATAAAATTACGGAACATTTCTAAGTCTATTGTTGATTAAATGTAGCCAAGTAAACAATGTCAATTTTATTTAACAGTTTTGCGTTTCAATGTCGAATCTTGCAACAAGAAAAAACAACTTAAAGTAAAGTTGGAGTGATTGAACGGAGGTGCAGTTCAATGGAATGATGAATGTGACCTTTTCGAAAATCAAATGTTCGCTAGTTCAGAACCCTCTTTCAGTTATGGCGTGTCATTGTTTATTCGAAGCTTTAATCTGTCCAGTAAGCAGCTTCTAATTTGGACACTAGCCCAATGTGGAGTCAATAACACCTTGACACACGTCATGTTGCACAATACATGGGGCATTTCCTTTTAACTATTGACCAGCGGGTTTGTTACGTATAGGAGAATGTCCGAGTAACTCTCCATTCCTTAAAAATAATGGAGCTGAGGCCCCGAAGGGGCCGAGGCCCATTGGTTTTAAGGAATGGAGAGATACGAGGACATTCTCCAACTTAAAATCCACCCATTGTACTTTAATAATTTTTATTAATTATTAATCTTGTAACAAAAAAATTTAAATAAATTGTTTGTTATTCCCTTTTGCAATTTTAAACAGGTTGAGATTTTTGACCTTTAAACTCTAGCTCCGCCCCTGTACATATTGTTCACAACTCTCCATTCCTTAAAAATAATGGAGAGTTTAGACAATAGATTTACATCACAGGTGGATTTTAATTTGTATTTAAGGTACGTCGTAATACTATATAATAATATTGGGTGCCAACAAGTTGTCTATCCGATTGGTTAATTTGAGGGTCAAATTGTCTATCCGATTGGTTAATTTGAGGGTCCAATTGTCTATCCGATTGTTTAATTTGAGGGTCCAATTGTCTATCCGATTGGTTAATTTGAGGGTCAAAATGTCTATCCGATTGGTTAATTTGAGGGTCAAATTGTCTATCCGATTGGTTAATTTGAGGGTCAAATTGTCTATCCGATTGGTTAATTTGAGGGTCAAATTGTCTATCCGATTGGTTAATTTGAGGGTAAGGTAATTGCTTTTTCATGGACTGGTAAAATGTCATTATTAGTAATGTCTACAATACATTGATGGCCGAAATACATGTATAGGTTGTGGAGTCTATGAATTGAATATTAAAATATTGTTATGGTATTCATTCTGAAATTGTTCTAAAATTGCGTTCTTTTATTGAAATGTAAGATACCTATGTACAATTAAATAAAATGTTTTACAAAATTCAGTGACCAGTCAAATTATTTGTTACCTTGCATCGATATGTAAGAAAGCGGTCATATAGAATAATTAATAAATACATTATGTATATTTGTAATCGTATGGTATTGGATTTACAACTACTTATGCAGTCAATGCCTATCACCACTGATCATGCAGTGATGTTGTGAGTTCGAATCTCGACCAGGGCGAGGTGTACAACATTATGTGATAAAGTTTGTCAGTGACTTGCGACAGGTTGGTGGTTTTCTCCGGGTCCTCCGGTTTACTCCACAAATAAAAATGACCTCCACGATAGAACTGAAATATTGTTGAAAGTGGCGTTAAACACCATCAAGCAAGTATATTTCTTACTATTATCTCTGCTTTATATCTTTATCAAAAAGTTTTTCATATTTACAACAAAAAATAATTTAAATATAGGGACCGTCGTGGCCGTGATCGTATGGTAGTTGGATTTACAACTACCTATGCAATAAGTGTCTATCGCCACTGATGTTGTGAGTTCGAATCTCGACCAGGGCGAGGTGTACAGCATTATGTGATAAAGTTTGTCAGTGACTTGCGACAGGTTGGTGGTATTCTCCGCGTCCTCCGGTTTACTCCACCAATAAAAATGACCGCCACGATATAACTGAAATATTGTTGAAAGTGGAGTTAAACACAATCAAACAAACAAACAAGCATATTTACATATGTTTTATGTTAAACAATGTACTGTGGTGGCGGCCACATTGTATTTCTACTAGAGCTTTAAAACAAATGAAAATTTGCATATTTATTTGCAGTTTGTGCTAAATCAAGATTCAAGTTTCTTATGAGAAAACGTATTTATTCATTTTCCTATAGAGTCCTGTGTTCATTGTTTATTTTATCGGCGGACTCCATCTTTAATTTCCGATGAAAACAAATAGACTTCTGGTAAAGGTCCACCAAAGTAACATTCCAGGCAATTATGCTTTCAAATGGTTCAGTGGTTTCATATACTATATTATGAATAATAAAAAAAAATGTTAATGTTTATAGAATATTTGTCAATGAATATATTAAAAGAATAAAAGAAAATAAAACACTTCAAAAGTGTACATTTTTAATGAAAGTAAAAAATTATATACTAAATGGAAAATAAATAAATGTTTCCAAAAGGTATTAAGTACAATCTAATTAAAATTAGATGCGTGTACACGCGGCGACCAAAAAAAAAAACCCCGATAGATAATAGGGAGCAAGTGCGTAGATCTAATTTTAATTAGATTGGTATTAAATAGAAATTGAATTGATTTTTCATGTAATTCTGATTATAGCCATGGATAATCAGAACAGGATGTAACAGGGAAACACCAAAAGGAACTTGAACTTTTGGCCTGTTAATTGTAGCAAGCATTTGAATAAAAGATATCACTTGTAAAAAAAATTTAAATAGCTAGTGCCAGACCAATATTTGATGCAGAAAATAACTCTAACTGGTGTCAGACCAATACTTGGTATAGAGAATAACTATAACTGGTGTCAGACCAATACTTGGTATAGAGAATAACTATAACTGGTGTCAGACCAATACTTGGTATAGAGAATAACTATAACTGGTGTCAGACCAATACTTGGTATAGAGAATAACTATAATTGATATCAGACCAATACTTGGTTCAGAGAATAACTATAACTAGTGTCAGACCAATACTTGTTTAGAAAATAACTATAATTTGTGTCAGACCAATACTTGGTATAGAGAATAACTATAATTGGTATCAGACCAATACTTGTTTAGAGAATAACTATAACTAGTGCCAGACCAATACTTGTTTAGAAAATAACTATAATTAGTGTCAGACCAATACCTGCTGTAGAGAATAACTATAAAGAAAACAAATGACATGACATAGTGTGAATTCTAAAAATAAATAAGATCACCTACATTGCATTCATTTTTATAATGCATCAAACTTTTTAAAATTGTTTTCATCTTTTAGTCAGTTAATATATTATTTTAATATTAACTTGCATGAAAGGGGGCAACTGATTCACTTATGACAAAATAATGGATACTGCTAATCAAACATCTTGGTCTCAACTAAAGATCACGCAAGTGTTGGTATAAAGTGATTAAGTTCTAAGCATAAAGATCTTATTTTGATTTTCTATAGAATGACAGAAATCTGACCTCATTAATATCACAGCTGATTGTGCTTCTGGACATTGTCATTATTTACACTAAAGTGTACCTCTCCGTATCATTTGTGTACCTTTTTCCATTTTTTTCTTGAATATCCGCTAAATAAGTATCAAAGCACTTGGTTCCATTCAAGAAAAATGTAGCAATCCATAAAATCACAAACTGAACACATAAACATCCATAATTTCCAACCAGGCTCAAGCTAGCGAGCAATTTCTAGCGAGCATTAATCTAGTGAGCAATAAGGCGATATATCTCAAACCCAAAAAAATAAATAAGAGCAACATGTACTTTTAAAGATTTTTAGCGTCCAATAACAAATATATTGCTGTAAATGCATAGCCAACACAATAAATCGACATCGGGGCATACAGACAATATATATAGAGACCCCCCCCCCCCGCCCACACAATACAAAATAACGAAGACAGAAATATTTTTCGGATGGCGAGCTTACCACTTTAAATAAACACAGAATAAAAAATCATTTACTTTAATGTTTTAAACCGGTAGATAATTTGGACAGCGTTTTGTCAAGCAATATAAAGTCATAAGATTCCGGTTCACATGAAGACATCTCATCAATCTAAAAATAGTGTAATTATAGAACATTAAAAAAATATAACAGTAAGTTTTCTGAAATAATAAACAAAATCTAAATGGAAAGGAATAAACAATGGTAGTTGCAGGTAAATATGCAAGGATTATTTGGAACCCAAATTTGGTTACATTTAGTTGTATTGGAATCCTTTATGGAGGTCTTCATGAATGACCCATCAATACGAAAATTCCGGGAATGACGTTATTATTTATAGAGTAGGGAATATCCCAGAGCATGGTACTTCACTGCATATCAAAGTTGATATTTGTCACCCTGCTGTGGGTTTGAGGTGCGGAAACTCACCCAGGCATTTAAATCAGTTAAAGACCCGGGCAATATCTTTGATTTAAACCCCAAGTGGCAAGAACTTTGCCGTCCTTGATATATTTTTCATGAGATATTTATAGAGACCCCCCCCCTTCCTCCACAAAACAAAATTCAAATATCAAAGTTGATATTTGACACCCTGCTGTGGGCTTGAGGTACAGAAACCCACCCAGGCACTTAAGTCAGTTAAAGGTCTGGGCAATACCTTTGACTTAAACCCCAAGTGGTCAGGAACTTTGCCGTCCTTAATATATTTTTCATGGGATATTTATAGAGACCCCCCTCCATAAAAGAAAATCAAATATCAATGTTGATATTTGACACCCAGCTGTGGGCTTGAGGTGCAGAAACCCACCCAGGCACTAAGGTCAGCTAAAGGCCCGGGCAATATCTTTGACTTAATCCCCAAGTGGTCAAGAACTTTTCCGTCCTTAATATATTTTTCATGGGATATCCATAATTTTTTTTTCAAATATCAAAGTTGATATTTGACACCCTACTGTGGGCTTGAGGTGCAGAAACCCACCCAGGCACTTAAGTCAGTTAAAGGTCCGGGCAATACCTTTGACTTAAACCCCAAGTGGTCAAGAACTTTGCAGTCCTTAATATATTTTTCATGGAATATTTATAGAGACACCCCTCCATAAAAAAAAATTCAAATATAAAAGTTGATATTTGACACCCTACTGTGGGTTTAGGTGCAGAAACCCACCCAGACACTTAAGTCGGTTAAAGACCGGGGAAATACCTTTGACTTAAATCCCAAGTGGTCAAGAACTTTGCCGTCCTTAATATTTTTTTCATGGGATATTTATAGAGACCCCCCCCTCCATAAAAAAAAATCAAATATCAAGGTTGGATATTTGACACCCAGCTGCGGGCTTGAGGTGCAGAAACCCACCCAGGCACTTAGGTCAGTTAAAGGTCCGGGCAATACCTTTGACATAATCCCCAAGTGGTCAAGAACTTTGCCGTCCTTAATATTTTTTTCATGGGATATTTATAGAGACCCCCCCCCTCCATAAAAAAAAATCAAATATCAAGGTTGGATATTTGACACCCAGCTGCGGGCTTGAGGTGCAGAAACCCACTCAGGCACTTAGGTCAGTTAAAGTCCCGGGCAATACCTTTGACATAATCCCCAAGTGGTCAAGAACTTTGCCGTCCTTAATATATTTTTCATGGGATATTTATAGAGACCCCCCTCCATAAAAAAAAAATCAAATATCAATGTTGATATTTGACACCCTGCTGTGGGCTTGAGGTGCAAAAACCCACCCAGGCACTTAAGTCAGTTAAACGCCCGGGTAATACCTTTGATTGACACCCCAAGTGGGCAAGAACTTTGCCGTCTTTAATATATTTTTCATGGGATATTAATAGAGACCACCCCTCCATAAAAAAAAATCAAATATCAAAGTTGATATTTGACACCCTGCTGTGGGCTTGAGGTGCAGAAACCCACCCAGGCACTTAAGTCAGTTAAAGACCCGGCCAATACCTTTGATTGAAACACCAAGTGGGTAACAACTTTGCCGTCCTTCGATATTTTTTCATTGGTTATCTATAGGGACCCCCCAAATCCAAATATCAAAGTAGTATTTCGGGACAGCTCAAGGCATATTTCGGGGGGAGCAAAGGGGAGCAGGCTATTACGCATGGGTTACTGGAAGTGACGTCACCGGAAGCGGCCCTGATCGGAAATGACGTCACATGAAGTCACGTGACCGGAAGTTACGTCATAACCGGAAATATGTTCTGCGTATTCCCGCGCTTTTTTCTTACCATAGTAGTAGTACAAAATGTACCATTGCGTATGACCGTAAGTAGCATGGCTACCGGATGTGACGTGTCCGAAAGTGACGTCACGGGAAGTGACGTCAAAGGAATTAACGTCATAAGACCGAAAGTGGGTGATTACCCTTGGGGGTGTGACTTTATTGTTCGAAGTGTTGTGTGGTACTCAAATGGTGTTTTCTATCACGTTCGCGTTCTCACTGTGGTATCTCTACTTAATAACATAAGAGCCGCTGACCGAGGGCTATACGCAGCCGCCGCCGCTGACACAGGGATATACACCGCCGCCGCCTCCGCTGACAGATGGATATGTGCCGTCGTAGCGGCAGCAGCAGCAATACTCACAGAGTAATGAAGGAGAACCCTATTATATATTGAAAACCAATAATCCGGTTTTTTTTGGGTTCCAGACGGATACGATCCCGATCATTTCATGCCATGGGTACATCCGTTTACCAGTGTGATTGCAGGACCTACAGGCAGTGGATAATCGATGTTTGTCCGATGGTTCGTTCACAATATCAAACACATGATGACTCCCAAGCCAGATCGGATCTTAAGGTGTTATGGTGAATATCAGACGTTGTATGGAACCGTAAAAGGGATAGAATTTCAACAAGGTTTACCGGATCTGGATAATTTAGATCCAAGAGAAAAACATTTGATCATTTTGGACGATCTCATGGACGAAACGGATCAAAGGGTGGCTTCACTGTTTACGAAAAAGAGTCACCACAGAAACATCAGCGTCATGTACATCGTTCAGAATCTGTTTCACCATAGAACCATAAGTCTCAATGCCCATTACATGGTTCTATTCCAAAACCTGACAGACGTATCGCAGATCATGGCGCTAGCACACCAAATGTATCCCAGGAGAAATGAATTTTTCCTGGAAGCTTTTGCCCGAGCTACAGCCAGACCTCATGGCTACATGGTGATCGATATGAAACAAAACACGCCGGATATCCTGAGATTAAGAACCTTCATCTTTCCCGGTGAAGAACAGAAAGCGTATGTCGAGTCTCTGAGGGAATAGCATGGTCTCTCAGCGCTTAAAAATGCACGGCAGTGATATATTATATTTACAAAAGACGAAACCGTGCATTCGTAAACACATCATAACAAAAGCGGATGGCAGTCTCGTCGACTGTCTGTGTGAGTGTGCCGATAATATTTTAAGAGGCAACGTCCCGTTAACTAAACTGCAGAAGGAAAAACTCAAGAGAAATAAGGCCGGATTGAGAGCACCGACGAAAAAGTCGTTCTCTCTCAAACAGAAGAAAGCGATCTTACAGAAAGGTGGATTTTTGGGATCCCTACTAGCACCGATTGCATCTGTAGTAGCACCGTTGCTCTCTACATTATTTAAATGAAGGAACTAACCTTAATAAATAGATACCACCAGACTCAAGAGCGCCCAAAACCTCCAGTGGAACAACGCGTGAAAGTCATGGACACCTTGGATAAGAAGATGCAAACCATACTAAAAAGAGAAGACTGTCGGCAGACAAACGCCTCAAGCTATACGACCAATCGTTCACTCGATATTTGAACGTCTACGACGATTACAGACCCAGACCCGTGGCAGTCGCACCTGAACCCGTGAAACAGGACCTGATCGACAACGAAATTGTGGAAAGCGTACCAAAAACAATGAAGGCCAAGGTACAACTCTTGTTGAAAAAATGAAGAGCAGTCCCGACATTAGCTGGAACGAGAAAGGGGAACTGAAATACAAGGGAGAAACCGTTTAAGGAAGCAACGTGGTGGATTTAGTCAACGACGTGCTGAGCAAAAAGAAATATTTCAACCCACAAGGATGGGAACCATTTGGAGAAGCCTTACGAGAAGCAAATGTTTCACAAGATTTGATTGGTCACGAGTACCGCTGGAGATACATCACTCAGACCAAGAAAACACCGAGATCTCGCAAACGACAACAGGGTCCATCCCCTATTAGACCGTACTCCCCAAAAACACCAAGAAACAGAAGGAAAGAAGTCCAGAACTGGGTCGACTTTTAAAACGGAGGTTGAGACCACGAAGGGGCAGTTGTAAACATGGAATCGACCTATTACAACCTTTTAGCTCCCGCCAGTTATGGAGGATTGAATAAATTTAAGCCGAAAGGTTATACGAAGAAACAAATCAGAGAATGGTTACAGTCTCAGGACACGCACACTTTGCATAAACCAACTAGACGACGATTTCCCAGGAGACGCGTTGTAGTCTATGGAATTGACCACCAGTGGCAGGCGGATTTAGTGGATCTCGCAAAATTGTCTTCTTACAACAAAGGATTCAAGTACTTGTTGACATGTATAGACGTGTTATCCCGATATGCTTGGGTCGTTCCATTGACAGACAAGACGGGGAAGACTTTAAAATATGCGTTTCAGGTAATTTTTTAATCTGGCGCGGTAGTGAAATGCATCAAAACCAGACCCCCGGTATACTTAGTCAAAGACGACCACGGTGAAATTCGGGAAGGAACATTCTATGTCGAAGAATTACAGAACGTCATTAAGACAGACGACGTATACAAGATTGAACCCATTTTTAAAAAGAGGAAAATGGGACAAAGAGTTCAGTATTTAGTCAAGTGTCTCGGATATCCAGAGTCCTTCAGCAGCTGGATCCTTAAACAGGACCTACAAAAGCACACAACACCTACTTGAAGTGTCAGTCTTGCGAATGGCACCGAGTGACACGGACAGTGTATCGTCTTGTGTGACTTGTGGAAAGAAGACTCCACGTTCGGAGGTCGTATTTTTGTGTCAGGTACTCATTCTGTACACGGTTATCGTAGTCAGCATTTACAACTTAACGGTAAAATCGGAGAACAGTACCTTGTGGACGGCCTTGTTGAGCAGTTGTCTGGGATACCTGTTACCTAACCCCACGATCAAGACGAAGCATGTTTTACCTGACTCTGCCTAGTAACAGTTCCATGAATTACTGTCCGAACAATACGTTGACTCATTACACGACGAAATTGCCGAAAATAACGGATCTGGACAGATCATGGAAAATCGGATTGGCAGAGATACAGTATACTCACAGTTGGTATATCGTCATGAATAACGAAGCCTGGTTGAAGGTCCACTTTTACAAGGAGTCAGAACTACAAAAGCATTTGGTCTTGTTACCGGATGGGTACTATTCCTCGGCCAAAAGGATTCCCCATCGAGGGGAAAAATCACATGAAGGAACTCAAGAATAAATTCGACATGGGTTTCAACAAAATCAATCATAAAATCGATATGAAAGTGAAAAAAGATTGTCAAGTCATCATCAGTCCTTTAATACAATCCATGTTAGGATTCAGACAAGCTATATTCCCGGCGGGGGAGTATGTTTCAGATTGGGTAGTGGACGTCAAGAAAGGATTAAATTCTCTGTACGTGTATTGTCACTTGGTGGAATCGAGAATGGTGGGAGATGCCCAAGTACCGTTATTGAGAATCGTACCGGTGGAAGGAAGAGACGGAGAAATGATCACCCGAGTGTTTGATCCGATACAGTACTGTCCCCTGTACCAAAAACTATTTCAGACCATGGAAATAGATTTAAGGGACGACACGGGCTCTATAGTGCCATTCGAAAGAGGACGAGTGGTGGTGACACTTCACTGTAGAAAACGAAAAGAATTCTCTCTAGAATGAAACCAACTCATCGTTACGATACGAAAGCTTACCACGATTATTACATACACCAAGCAGGAAAAGGATATCCGGTATTTGCGGGAGGACGATATCAAAGAGGACATGGACTTGGCAATATCTTTGGAGGACTCTTTAAAGCAGCCATGCCTTTGTTGAAAAAGGGAACAAAGACCCTAGAACGCGAGGCTTTAAAAACGGGATTAAATATTGCCGGAGATGTCGTACAAGGAATAAATATCAAACAGGCAGCAACATCACGATTGAAATCAACAGGAGAAAACTTACTCCAAAAGGCTATGGACACGGTAGGACCCCCAGGACAACGAATTCTAAAAGGACCAGACGTCAGCAGACCAAGCAACGGAACACTTCGAATGACATTTCGGATAAAAATGGCACTTGTACATCCCAACTCATGCGAATGCACGAAATCAGAACTGGATTTATTTGAAGTTCCACCTACACAGAACAGTGTGGCTTATGGGTATTGGGAGCAGAAAGGATTGACATCGGCTCTGAAGGATCAAGGACCTTACGAATTTGCCGTCAGTGGGGCGGGGGACGACTACATCGACTTGGCTAATACTTACCCGTTTGTGGAAGCACAGATCATGGATGACGACGATATTGCATTGGATGGCGGAGCGAACGTTGGATCTGTCAACTTATGGATGCATTCCCTGTTTAGTGATGTCAGTGTTAGCCTCAGCGAAAATCTGGTTTCACCACCGACCAGCTTGTACCCTTACAGAGCTTACATAGAAATATTACTCAGCTATGGCCCAGCTGCCAAAAAATCTCAATTAACGGGGTTCATGTGGTACAAGGATACACCGGGACATCAGGATAAGAGAACAACCGATAACAAAGGATTCACGTCCCGGAAAGCATTGACGGCCCAAAGCAAGTCTGTACAGATGATGGGAAAACTACACTTGGATTTATTTTGTCAAGAGAAATATTTACTGAATCACGTCGATCTGAAAATCAAATTACGACGAAGTCGAGACGTGTTCGCTCTAATGGCCGATGCCGACAACTATAAGATCATAATCAAGGATCTCGCTCTATTTGTGAGAAATGTACAGTTAAGCCCTGCCGTAAGAATGGGTCACGTCAAAGCTTTGGAAAAGACCAGCTGTAGATACCCCATCCGACGTGTAGAAGTCAAAGTAGATACGGTTCCCCGTGGCAACATGAATTACGTCCAGGACAACATGTTTTTGGGACAGTTGCCGAAAAGACTGGTGATTGGTTGCGTGGACAGTGATACCTTAAATGGGACTATTACGAAAATCCCTTTCGATTTTAAACACTACAAGATCAATTTTGTGGCACTGAACGTGGACGGACGACAGATTCCCGCCAAACCGTTACAACCCGACTTTGAAAACGCAGGTTATATTCGCAGTTATATGGTACTCTATGCCAGTATGGGAAAGATGCATGAAGACGAAGGAAATACCATCTCCAGAGATGAATACGCTAAAGGAAACATGTCTTCATGTGAAAATTTTAGAGAAATAATGTAATAATAATGCTTATCATATTGTATATTGTATATTGTATGTATATGGAGAAGTCAATACTAAGTTGAAAAATTGTGTCTGATCCTTTTGTCATTATTTAGGCAATACAATATGTTTAAATTTAAAAGGAAACACCTTAATTGGATTCGATATGACTCTGGATAGGGCAATTTACGTGTGGAGATTCATTTCGACGAAGCTCTGGCAGGGACCATCAACGTTGTGCTGTATGCAGAATTTGACAACGTGATCGAAATCGGTAGAAACAGACAAGTCTTGTTTGACTACATTGCATAATGAATACGCTAGAGATTAACACTCTATTGAAATAACATCCCCACTCCAGACCTGTGTTTAATGGGGTATATGCCAGAAACAGATTACACAGATTATTAAATGTACCTTCGGCCCTTGTGGAAAATACGGATCCAGACCATCCAATGGGACAACACTGGATCGCTATATACATCGACGCCAACTCACGAGGGGAATACTACGATCCAACCGGACGTCCACCGAACGAATCCGCTTATGTCAATTTCATAAACAAACATTGCCTTCATTGGACTTACAATACCGTTCGAGTACAAGAAGAAGGATCTACCGTGTGCGGATATCATTGCATTTCTTAACTCATTCATCGATGTGCAGGACATAGCATGACAAACGTCACCAGGCTCTTAGAAAATGCCGTGGAAGCGACGGGTATTGTACAGAGTTTTGTGTTGTTACTTGTTAAAAAAAAAAAAAAAAAAAAAAAAAAAAAAAAGTTAATGCAACCTCTATATAGAGTCAGTCACAAGCATGGATAAATGCAGAGTGACCTTCTACTGGATGACTTAGGGGATCAAATGTACCATTTCATTCATTTGACTCTTAGGTTATTTAGTAGAAATACCACAGTGAGAACGCAGACGTGATAGAAAACACCCTTGGAGTACTACACAACACCTCGAACAAATCAGAACACACCCCAAGGGGAATCATCCACTTTCGGTCTTATGACGTCACTTCCTGTGACATCACGTCAAATCCGGTAGCCATAATACTTCCGGTCATGCGCAATGATACATTTTATACTAATACTATAATAAGAAAAAAGCGCGGGGAAAATGACGTCACTTCCGGTCACGTGACTTCCGTTCATGTCACATCCATTAGCCATGCTACTTCCGGTCATGCACAATTGTACATTTCGTACTACTGCTATGGTAAGAAAAAAAGCGCGGGAATGCCCTTCCGGACATGTGCAGAACATACTTCCGGTAATGATGTCACTTCCTGTCACGTGACTTCATGTGACGTCATTTCCGGTCAGGGAAGCTTCCGGTGACGTCACTTCCAGTAACGCATACGCAATGGCACGCTCCCCTTTGCTCCCCCCGAAATATTCCTTGAGCTGTCCCGATACACTACTTTGATATTTGGATTGGGGGGGACCCTATAGATAATCCATCAAAAAATATCGAAGGACGGCATAGTTCTTTCCCACTTGGGGTTTAACTCAAAGGTATAGCCAAGGCCTTTAACTGACGGAAGTGCCTGGGTGGGTTTCTGCACCTCAAGCCCACAGCAGGGTGTCAAATATCAACATTGATATTTGATTTTTTTTTTATGGAGGGGGATCTCTATAAATATCCCGTGAAAAATATATTAAGGACGGCAAAGTTCTTGACCACTTGGGGTTTAAGTCAAAGGTATTACCCGGACCTTTAACTGACTTAAGTCCCTGTGTGGGTTTCTGCACCTCAAGCCCACAGCAGGGTGTCCAATATCAACATTGATATTTGATTTTTTTTTATGGAGGGGGATCTCTATAAATATCCCGTGAAAAATATATTAAAGACGGCAAACTTCTTGATCACTTGGGGTTTAAGTCAAAGGTATTGCCCGGGTCTTTAACTGATTTAAGTGCCTGGATGGGTTTCTGCACCTCAAGCCCACAGTAGGGTGTCAAATATCAACTTTGATATTTGAAAAATAAATTATGGATGGGGTCTCTATAAATATCCCATGAAAAATATATTAAGGACGGCAAAGTTCTTGACCACTTGGGGTGTCAATCAAAGGTATTTCCCGGGCCTTTAACTGACTGAAGTGCCTGGGTGGGATTCTGCACCTCAAGCCCATAGCAGGATGTCAAATAACAACTTTGATATTTGATTTTTTTTTGGGGAGGGGGGGCCTCTATAAATATTCCATGAAAAATATATTAAGGACGGCAAAGTTCTTGACCACTTGGGGTTTAAGTCAAAGGTATTGTCCGGACCTTTAACTGACTTAAGTGCCTGGGTGGGTTTCTGCACCTCAAGCCCACAGCAGGGTGTCAAATATCAACCTTGATATTTGATTTTATTTTATGGAGGGGTGGTCTCTATAAATATCCCATGAACAATATATTAAGGACGGCAAAGTTCTTGCCCACTTGGGGTGTCAATCAAAGGTATTACCCGGGCTTTTAATAGATTGAAGTGCCTGAGTGGGTTTCTGCACCTCAAGCCCACAGCAGGTTGTCAAATATCAACATTGATATTTGATTTTTTTTATGGAGGGGGGGGGGCTCTATTAATATCCCATGAAAAATATATTAAGGACGACAAAGTTCTTGACCACTTGTGGTTTATGTGAAAGGTATTGCCCGGGCCTTTAACTGAGATAAGTGCCTGGGTGGGTTTCTGCACCTCAAGCCCACAGTAGGGTGTCAAATATCAACTTTGATATTTGATTTTTTTTATGGAGGGGGGGGTCTCTATAAATATTCCATGAAAAATATATTAAGGACGGCAAAGTTCTTGACCACTTGGGGTTTCAATCAAAGGTATTTCCTGGGCCTTTAAATGACTTAATTGCCTGGGTGGGTTTCTGCACCTCAAGCCCACAGCAGGGTGTCAAATATCAACTTTGATATTTGATTTTTTTTTATGGAGGGGGGTCTCTATAAATATCCCATGAAAAATATATTAAAGAAGGCAAAGTTCTTGATCACTTGGGGTTTAAGTCAAAGGTATTGCCCGGGTCTTTAACTGATTTAAGTGCCTGGATGGGTTTCTGCACCTCAAGCCCACAGTAGGGTGTCAAATATCAACTTTGATATTTGAAAAAAATATTATGGAGGGGGGGTCTCTATAAATATCCCATGAAAAATATATTAAGGACGGCAAAGTTCTTGACCACTTGGGGTGTCAATCAAAGGTATATCCCGGGCCTTTAACTGACGGAAGTGCCTGGGTGGGTTTCTGCACCTCAAGCCCACAGCAGGATGTCAAATATCAGCTTTGATATTTGATTTTTTTTTATGGAGGGGGGTCTCTATAAATATCCCATGAACAATATATTAAGGACGGCAAAGTTCTTGACCACTTGGGGATTAAGTCAAAAGTATTGCCCGGGCCTTTAACTGACCTTAGTGCCTGAGTGGGTTTCTGCACCTCAAGCCCACAGCTGGGTGTCAAATATCAACTTTGATATTTGATTTTGTTTTATGGAGGGGGGGGGGTCTCTATTAATATCCCATGAAAAATATATTAAGGACGACAAATTTCCTGACCACTTGGGGTTTAAGTCAAAGGTATTGCCCGGGTCTTTAACTGACTTAAGTGCCTGGGTGGGTTTCTGCACCTCAAGCCCACAGCAGGGTGTCAAATATCAACTTTGATATTTGAATTTTGTTTTGTGGGGGGGTCTCTATAAATATCTCATGAATAATATATCAAGGACGGCAAAGTTCTTGCCACTTGGGGTTTCAATCAAAGATATTACCCAGGTCTTTAACTGATTTAAATGCCTGGGTGGGTTTCCGCACCTCAAACCCACAGCAGGGTGTCAAATATTAACTTTGATATGCAGTGAAGTACCATGCTCTGGGATATTCCCTACTCTACAAATAATAACGTCATTCCCGGAATTTCCGTATTGATGGGTCATTGATGAAGACCTCCATAAAGGATTCCAATACAACTAAATGTAACCAAATGTGGGTTCCAAATAATCCTTACATATTTACCTGCAACTACCATTGTTTATACCTTTCCATTTAGATTTTGTTTATTTTTTCAGAAAACTTACTGTTATATTTTTCTAATGTTCTATAATTACACTATTTTTAGATTGATGAGATGTCTTCATGTGAACCGGAATCTTATGACTTTATATTGCTTGACAAAACGCTGTCCAAATTATCTACCGGTTTAAAACATTAAAGTAAATGATTTTTTATTCTGTGTTTATTTAAAGTGGTAAGCTCGTCATCCGAAAAATATTTCTGTCTTCGTTATTTTGTATTGTGTGGGCGGGGTCTCTAGATATATTTACTGTATGCCCCGATGTCGATTTATTGTGTTGGCTATGCATTTACAGTAATATATTTGTTATTGGATGCTAGAAATCTTTAAAAGTACATGTTGCTCTTATTTATTTATTTGGTTTTGAGACATATCGCCTTATTGCTCGCTAGCTTGAGCCTGGTTAATTTCCATCTTATTTCAAAAATGTTTACAATATATTTACCTTTTCATACTGCAAGAAAATTAGCATTGAATTTATGTTATTATCAAGTGAGTATAAATTAACTACAGCAAGGCAAAGGCAGTACATGTACATGTATACCTATTAATAAAAAATAATTACTGCCCTTATTTAGAAACAGTATTTCGAAAATTCTAGGTGAGCATTTTTTCAAGACATCTTTGTCAAAAGTTGAAATATAAACAAAATCTATAATGACAACCTTAACATATTAACTGAAACTAATTTTTGTTGTAATGGCCTTTTAAATAATAGTTTCTTTGCTAAAATGGTTTGCCACATTTACCTGTTCTATACAAATATCATGAATTTTATAATACCTTATATTCTTCCTTTGCAAATCCAGTTCATTATAGATGTAATGCGTCCATTGCACAATGGTCTCAATAGCACTCTGTATGCATCTGGTCCCCTGAATAGGTATTAAGGGAGGAAAGGGGGAGGGTTAAGCTTGGGATAGACAAAAGGGGGGAGTAAAGGGTGGGACAAGAAGGAGTGAGAATGGAAGGGTTAAGGGTGGTAAAAGGGGGAGGGAATGATTAAGGGTGATAAAAGGGGGAGGTAAGGGTTAAGGGTGGTAAAAGGGGGATGGAGTGATGGGTAAAGGGTGGGAAAATGGTTAAGGGTGTGAAAATTGGGGAGGGAAGGTTAAGAGTGGGAAAATGGGGGGAGGGTGGGGTTAAACATGGGTAAAGGAGGGAAGGTTAATGGTGGGAAAAGGGGAGGATTAACGATGGGAAGGGTTAATGTTGGGGAATGGGGGGAATAGCTATTTAAAGGAGTAGGGTTAAGGGTTGAAAAAGGTCAAGGGTGGGAAAATAAGGTCACAATAGGGATGTTGCACAAAATGATATTATCGTTCATGTGCATGACACACGGGATCACACATTTTTAGATGAATCTAATTGATCATATGTCAATGCAAACTAAAGGGCATTCAAGTTTTTATTTATACTATGTTTTCAGCAAACTTAAAAATTTAATAAAAATCACAAACAATCACTTGTAATTTATCTATTTTTTTTTATCTCGACCTTTTAAATCTCTAAATTTCGACTGCCTCCATGGTCTTTGTAGATTATAGGTCAATGTGGACAATAGGTCAATGTGGACAATATGTCTATGTGGACTATAGGTCTATGTGGACTATCGGTCAATGTGGACTATCGGTCAATGTGGACTATAGGTCAATGTGGACTATAGGTTTATGTGGACAATATGTATATGTGGACTATAGGTTTATGTGGACAATATGTCTATGTGGACTATATAGGTCTATGTGTACCATATGTCAATGTGGACTATAGGCCTATGTGGACTAGGTCAATGTGGACTATAGGTCTATGTGGACTATACATCAATGTGGACAATAGGTAAATGTGGTCTATATGTCTATGTGGTCTATAGGTCAATGTGGACTATAGGTCAATGTGGACTATAGGTCAATGTGAACTATAGGTCAATGTGGACTATAGGTCTATATGGACTATACATCAATGTGGACAATAGGTAAATGTGGACTATATGTCTATGTGGTCTATAGGTCAATGTGGACTATAGGTCAATGTGGACTATAGGTCAATGTGGACTATAGGTCAATGTGAACTATGGGTCTATGTGGACTATACATCAATGTGGACAATAGGTAAATGTGGACTATAGGTCTATTTGGACAATAGGTCTATGTGGACTATAGGTCAATGTGGACTATAGGTCTATGTGGACTATACATCAATGTGGACAATAGGTAAATGTGGACTATAGGTTTATGTGGACAATATGTCTATGTGGACTATAGGTTTATGTGGACAATATGTCTATGTGGACTATATAGGTCTATGTGTACCATGTCAATGTGGACTATAGGTCTATGTGGACAATAGGTCTATGTGGACTATAGGTCAATGTGAACTATAGGTCTATGTGGACTATACATCAATGTGGACAATAGGTAAATGTGGACTATATGTCTATGTGGTCTATAGGTCAATGTGGACTATAGGTCAATGTGGACTATAGGTCAATGTGGACTATAGGTCAATGTGGACTATAGGTCAATGTGAACTATAGGTCAATGTGGACTATAGGTCTATATGGACTATACATCAATGTGGACAATAGGTAAATGTGGACTATATGTCTATGTGGTCTATAGGTCAATGTGGACTATAGGTCAATGTGGACTAAAGGTCAATGTGAACTATAGGTCTATGTGGACTATACATCAATGTGGACAATAGGTAAATGTGGACTATAGGTCTATGTGGACTATAGGTCAATGTGGACTATAGGTCTATGTAGACTATACATCAATGTGGACAATAGGTAAATGTGGACTATAGGTTTATGTGGACAATATGTCAATGTGGACTATATAGGTCTATGTGTACCATATGTCAATGTGGACTAGGTCAATGTGGACTATAGGTCTATGTGGACTATACATCAATGTGGACAATAGGTAAATGTGGACTATAGGTCTATTTGGACTATAGGTCTATGTGGACCATAGGTCAATGTGGACTATAGGTCTATGTGGACTATACATCAATGTGGACAATAGGTAAATGTGGACTATAGGTCTATGTGGACTATAGGTCAATGTGGACTATAGGTCTATGTGGACTACAGATCAATGTGGACAATAGGTCTATGTGGACTATAGGTCAATGTGGACTATAGGTCCAATTGGACTATACATCAATGTGGACAATAGGTAAATGTGGACTATAGGTCTATGTGGACTATAGGTCAATGTGGACTATAGGTCAATGTGGACTATAGGTCTATGTGGACAATAGGTCAATGTGGACTACAGATCAATGTGGACAATAGGTCTATGTGGACTATAGGTCTATAGGTTAATGTGGACAATAGGTCTATGTGGACTATAGGTCTATGTGGACAATAGGTCAATGTGGACTATATGTCAATGTGGACTATAGGTCTTTGTAGATTATATGTCTATGTGGACTATATAGGTCTATGTGTACCATGTCAATGTGGACTATAGGTCTATGTGGACAATAGGTCTATGTGGACTATAGGTCAATGTGAACTATAGGTCTATGTGGACTATACATCAATGTGGACAATAGGTAAATGTGGACTATATGTCTATGTGGTCTATAGGTCAATGTGGACTATAGGTCAATGTGGACTATAGGTCAATGTGGACTATAGGTCAATGTGGACTATAGGTCAATGTGAACTATAGGTCAATGTGGACTATAGGTCTATATGGACTATACATCAATGTGGACAATAGGTAAATGTGGACTATATGTCTATGTGGTCTATAGGTCAATGTGGACTATAGGTCAATGTGGACTAAAGGTCAATGTGAACTATAGGTCTATGTGGACTATACATCAATGTGGACAATAGGTAAATGTGGACTATAGGTCTATGTGGACTATAGGTCAATGTGGACTATAGGTCTATGTAGACTATACATCAATGTGGACAATAGGTAAATGTGGACTATAGGTTTATGTGGACAATATGTCAATGTGGACTATATAGGTCTATGTGTACCATATGTCAATGTGGACTAGGTCAATGTGGACTATAGGTCTATGTGGACTATACATCAATGTGGACAATAGGTAAATGTGGACTATAGGTCTATTTGGACTATAGGTCTATGTGGACCATAGGTCAATGTGGACTATAGGTCTATGTGGACTATACATCAATGTGGACAATAGGTAAATGTGGACTATAGGTCTATGTGGACTATAGGTCAATGTGGACTATAGGTCTATGTGGACTACAGATCAATGTGGACAATAGGTCTATGTGGACTATAGGTCAATGTGGACTATAGGTCCAATTGGACTATACATCAATGTGGACAATAGGTAAATGTGGACTATAGGTCTATGTGGACTATAGGTCAATGTGGACTATAGGTCAATGTGGACTATAGGTCTATGTGGACAATAGGTCAATGTGGACTACAGATCAATGTGGACAATAGGTCTATGTGGACTATAGGTCTATAGGTTAATGTGGACAATAGGTCTATGTGGACTATAGGTCTATGTGGACAATAGGTCAATGTGGACTATATGTCAATGTGGACTATAGGTCTTTGTAGATTATATGTCTATGTGGACTATAGGTCAGTGTGGACTATGTCTATGTGGACTATAAGCTTATCTATAGTATTTGTACCTTGATAATTGTACCATATTTTCTATCTGTATGTCACAATTTACTTAGTTTGATGAGATGTTTCTTTGACAGTAGCCCCCATCTCCTCTTTTTTATAAGACCAAAAGTGGCCTTATAAGAAGTGACAATTTAGTATTATTTTACTATCTCTGAGTGAGCATCTCATATATATGGCCTTTGATGCGAGTGGTCTTATATGAGGGAGACTACATTGATGCGAGTGGTCTTATATGAGGGAGACTACAGTGATGCGAGTGGTCTTATATGAAGGAGACTACATTGATGTGAGTGGTCTTATATGAGGGAGACTACATTGATGCGAGTGGGCTTATATAAGGGAGACTACATTGATGTGAGTGGTCTTATATGAGGGAGACTACATTGATGCGAGTGGTCTTATATAAGGGAGACTACATTGATGCGAGTGGTCTTATATGAGGGAGACTACATTGATGAGAGTGGTCTTATATGAGGGAGACTACATTGATGCGAGTGGTCTTATATAAGGGAGACTACATTGATGCGAGTGGTCTTATATAAGGGAGACTACATTGATGCGAGTGGTCTTATATGAGGGAGACTACATTGATGAGAGTGGTCTTATATGAGGGAGACTACATTGATGCGAGTGGTCTTATATGAGGGAAAACTACATTAATGCGAGTGGTCTTATATAAGGGAGACTACATTGATGCGAGTGGTCTTATATGAGGGAGACTACATTGATGTGAGTGGTCTTATATGATGGAGACTACATTGATGTGAGTGGTCTTATATGAGGGAGACTACAGTATCATCATAAATCAATGTAGTTCCAGCAGCACCTGCATCAGAAGTATATCAGTCGATCCGATGTTCCAGAACTTGTAGTTCCTATCAGATTTTCTGTGATAGAGGGTTGCTGCTAACAAGGAAACTACTGAATCAAGGGTTACTATTGGTTAAGTTGAAGTTATCACTTTGAAAGTTTTACGGTTGCTACCATGACTTGGTTTAAGTGCTACGGAATATCTGTGTCATAAATGACCATGGATATGGTTCACTTGTCATAAGCACTTCCCATGACTTATTACCAGGTTTGTAACTATATTAACATAATGGATGCCACTAGTGGAGAGTTCATCCCCAGTTTGTAGTGAGGTTTGTGTTGCTCGATCTTTAGTTTTCTGTGTAGTGTTTTGTAGATTCTGATGATTGATTTCCTTTTGTCCTTTTTCTTTTGGCCATTGTACTATCTGTCCTTCAATAAACAGATTCTAATTACCCCTGTGGTATCTTCAAACTCTTTTTACCCAAAATAAGGTAATTTTGAGTTCTTTAACTCAATGGAAAAAAATTGCTTGACCTGACATAATTTTCCAGTTTGTTTGTGTACTCAAAATAAAGCAAAGAGTGAAAATTTAGAAATGTTTATTTAAAAAATAAGTGCTACACTTCTGCTGAACCAAATGCTACAGAAACCTGTATATGATGAGTATCAACAACTACTTACAATGGTAAAATAACATTCACTTGATTATTATTTTTGTGTAAAATTGTTTGTTCCTTGGCTCTTCATAGCATCAACAGCCATCATCCAACAACCAGCTTAATTAACTTGTAAATGAAGCTATGCTTGCAATGATGTAAAATCACCAAACATGATAGTCTTGAAACTATGGTAGAAGGAATACAAATATTTTGCCATTCATCCCAAGTTCTTTATTGCACATTTCTCCAACAGATTTTGATAAATAATAATTAATAATTACATGATGTGAAATAAATAAAGATAAACTATTAAGATTTATCACTGTTCTATTGGGGTCAGTCCAAGAAGAATATACTGTTAAAATGACTTGTACATAGTCTTTTTACTTCCTCTGAAATAATTAAATTAATAGATCATTTGCACATTTCCAATTTGATTCTAAAATTATATGAAAAAAAGGGTGCACTCGACTCTCAGCCACAAGTGATAAAGTTTACCAGTTGCTTGCCCATGGTCGGTGGTTCTCTCCAGCTTCCTCCACCACTAAAACTGGTCGCCATGATATAGCTGAAATATTGTTGAAAGTGGCGTTAAAACACCAAAAGTCAAATCAAATCAATCTAAAATTATATGTTTGTTAACAGAGTTAATTCCCTTTAATGCAGACAAAAGTGTCTACTTAATATTCAGATTTAAAAATAATATGGTCTATTTGTAACTAAAAAAATGCATTCACAATGATTTATTTTCTTTACACGATTATATAGTGCAGGTGTGATTGTTGTTTAACAATTTTTTCAGCTGTTCCATGGCAGAACTTGTTGCATTCAATGAGATGATAATGATGTCTGCTTTGTACCAGAGCAACACGCTTATTTAGATTTTGATAGTGCTAGGTCACTAAAACAACGGTCTGCCGGAGATATATCACTACACTCTGACACATTGTCCGATTACGAGCCATCCAGTCTTTGCTCTTTCTCCTTAATGCTGCATGCTTAGTGGAGAAGCAACAAATACCAATTTCATAGTCTTTGGTTTGACCCAACCAGGACATAGGTACAAGTATGGTTATGTTTTTCGAACTATAGGAAAAAATTTTGACTTTGAAGACAATGTAGAATTTAAACAAGTTTATAAACTTACCATTTATTTCTATAAGGTTAGCATTCTTTTGATTAATTACAACATAAAATTCTCTTTGGTCTGACCGTTTACCAACCACCCAATTTTCTGATGCCGTCTTTACAATAGTTTCACCATCCTCCCCATTCCTGTAACATTGAAGGAATTGGATTGATATTTGAAATATATTCTGTAGTTCTCTGGAAATCTTTTTTATTTAAAGGTAACAAATGGAAGAATGAGTCCATAAAACACAGATGCCCCCACTTCCAGCTAAAGTAAACTGGCATTTTTGGGCAAACCAAGGTGCATAACTCCAGATAAAAAAAAGCAGTAAAGTTCAAAATTGAAGTTGCCTCCCTTTTATGGTCTTTGATCTTGCATAGAAATTTCAAAGATTAGCTTAAGTTATTGAGCAGAAACCAAATGCAGGACATATGTATAGACAGACATGGGTTAATTTATAATATTTTCAGTCAGTTCTATTGATGAAGTTCCAGGTCTGCTGCAAGTACATGTAACTAATATAATGTTGTATCAAGTACACCTCTTCATATGTGGTAAACAAATTCAGAAAAATTATTGGTAATAGGCTCCAATTGTAATGATAGATGTAAGTTCAACTTCTATGAGATTACAGCCCTAGTGACTTGAGATAAATTTTAAGTATCTTCTTCAATATAACGTTGTGACAATCATTGGTAGACAGTGGTTGTACTATAAGGAAAATACTATCACTTAGAAATTGTGTACATGTATTACCCATGAAAGACAGTTTTGCAATGCTGTAAGTTAGAATTTTCACACAATCATCACTTTGTACTACCTACTATAACAGACATTTATTGTACATTAGCTTTATATTGATAACCTTGACATATCAGAATCTGGTGTCATTGATAAGAAAAAGTGTATATTGTGATACATTGACTGACCTTGATGTGCCCAATCTAGTTAGAATTAGATGTTTGCTGTCTCATTTTTTCCTTTCTTTTCTTTGAAACAACAAACATCTAATTTTAATCAGATTGTGATGCATCAGAACTGATATTACTGATATGACATCAGATTGTGATGCATCAGAACTGATATGACATCAGATTGTGATGCATCAGAACTGATATTACTGATATGACATCAGATTGTGATGCATCAGAACTGATATTACTGATATGACATCAGATTGTGATGCATCAGAACTGATATTACCGATATGACATCAGATTGTGATGCATCAGAACTGATATTACTGATATGACATCAGATTGTGATGCATCAGAACTGATATTACCGATATGACATCAGATTGTGATGCATCAGAACTGATATTACCGATATGACATCAGATTGTGATGCATCAGAACTGATATTACTGATATGACATCAGATTGTGATGCATCAGAACTGATATTACTGATATGACATCAGATTGTGATGCATCAGAAACTGATATTACTGATATGACATCAGATTGTGATGCATCAGAACTGATATTACTGATATGACATCAGATTGTGATGCATCAGAACTGATATTACCGATATGACATCAGATTGTGATGCATCAGAACTGATATTACCGATATGACATCAGATTGTGATGCATCAGAACTGATATTACTGATATGACATCAGATTGTGATGCATCAGAACTGATATTACTGATATGACATCAGATTGTGATGCATCAGAACTGATATTACTGATATGACATCAGATTGTGATGCATCAGAACTGATATTACTGATATGACATCAGATTGTGATGCATCAGAACTGATATGACATCAGATTGTGATGCATCAGAACTGATATTACTGATATAACATCAGATTGTGATGCATCAGAACTGATATTACTGATATGACATCAGATTGTGATGCATCAGAACTGATATTACTGATATAACATCAGATTGTGATGCATCAGAACTGATATTACTGATATAACATCAGATTGTGATGCATCATAACTGATATTACTGATATAACAACTTCTGTGTCACAAAGATTAAATATATTACATTTAAAGTTCAAGATTAGGATGTGTGCTAAGAGTATGTATTTTGCCTCTGTTTCCACAATTTTTCAATTAGATTTCGGAACAGTTCTGACAGTGTGCGTTAGGGTTATGGTGTATAACACCACTTTCAACAATAATTCAGTAATATCGTGGGGGTCAGTTTTATTAGTGGATGAAACCGGAGTAACAGGAGAAAACCACCGAACTGTCGCAAGTCACTGACAAACTTTATCACATAATGTTTTATCGAGTACACCTCGTTTAATCTGGATTCGAACTTACAACGTTAGTGGTAATAGGTACTGATTGCATAGGTAGTTTTAAATCCAACTATCATAAGATTACGACAACAGTGTGGTAATTTTTGTTTTTCATTTTATACAAGGGTATATTGTTGGTATCAACTCATGCATAGGTAAGTTGACTGACCTTGATATATCAGAACTGATATCACTAATAAGACGAAGTGTATCCTGAGGTATATTGACTGCTGGCACTTTCTTATTTTCTGTATGAACTGTTGTCTTTTGAGCTAGATTCATATGATTGAAGTAGATATATCTGTATGGTGGGTCACTGCTAAAAATAAAAACATGCCATGCCAAAAATATTCTTTTTCAACACTCAATGTAAAATAAATTTTAATTCCTGTACTCCCTGAGAAGTAACAAAAAAATCTTTTCATCGACAAATTTTAACTTTGGTTGATGTTCATGTTTTCAGAAGTATTATAGTGTTGCTGCAAGAATATTTGTTAAAATTGTCCTCAGCAGATCAGGGGCAGATCCAGGATTTCCAGTTAGGGGGGGGGGGGGGGGGGGGGAACGTGCACATAAAAAAATTGTGCAGAGCAGAGGGAGGTGCGAAAATCATATTTTTTTCACCTGGCGTTTGCCCCCCTGGATCCGCCCCTGCAGATTATTATACAGCATATTACTTAGTTAATATATCTGTGTGAAATTTGTGGTAGTGAATATTCATTATTCGAAATCAAAGTCATTGCTGCACAATTAAAACTTGTATGACATTGATCTTATAGTGAATAGACAACAATGACTGAGAAACATAAACATCCACCAAACAGATCTCACTGAAGGAAGGTTTGGCCAAGTTGAGGCATGGGGGTCCATTAATATGTCACTCAGATCTGGGAAATATTTGGCATATTACCTGGACAAGAACACATTTATTAAATAAATTTCACATAAACTTTCAGTTATATGATATACAAGTCAACCTCATTACCTAAATAAAATGTATGTGGCTAACAAGCACTGAATAACTATACATGTTTGATAAAAAAAGGACAGTCTACTATAATGAGTTGTCTTTAAAACTCAATTTTTGGTTAGTAAATAATTTGACCAATTTAAGGGTCGATAATTATACACAAGAAATCAGTTAGGGTAGAAACTATTAAAATGAACATGAAAGAGGGTTAGAGTTATGGTCACTTTCAACAATATTTCAGTTGTATCGTGTCTGTCTGCTTTATTGGTGGAGGAAACCGGAGTACCCTGAGAAAACCACAGACCTGCTGCAAGTCACTGACAAACTGTTATCACATAATGCATACATGCCAACCCTCGAGAAACTAAAAGCGGTAGGGAGGGGTTTGCACCCCCTCCCCGAAAATGTTTTTTTCAGAAGGACGCAAAATGGTGCATTCTGTTGCATTTTGGATATACAATCTGTTCAGTCAATTCTTTAAATATAAATGTAGTATGAAAAAACCATGAAAAAATGGACATATTTATTCAGACATTGATCTGTTCCGTTGATGTTTAGGAATCATAAGTTCAAAATGTAGTGCTTCAAAACTTTGTTTTAAATACCGTTTTTGATTGGTTTAAAGATAAAGAATTGACCAATGGAAGTTTCCGGTACAAATTAAGAGGGAAACGATTACGGAAAGGGCCTAAATAATTTGGATTTGAACTCATTTATATGTCGTAGAAATCTACAAGAATAATCAACATATGAACAATTCATGATAAAAAATTTTTACATTAATTTTTTTTTAAATCGGTAGGAAAACATCTAAAATCGGTAGAAGACTTAAAAATTCCGTAGACTACCGCATAAATCGGTAGGATTGGCATGTATGCATAATGTTGTGTCCAGTACACCTCACCACAAGCAGGTTTCTAACTCGCAATATTAGTGGTGATAGGCACTGATTGCATAAGTAGTTATAAATCCAACTACCAAACGATCACGACCACAACGGCCACCGACCAATTAGGGTCGACTATTCTCTACAAGAAATCAGTAAGGGTAGAAAATATTAAAATGAGCAGGAAAGAGCTGTGTATTATATATCAATGTGTATTATATACAGACAATTATAGTTTTTTTTGCAGTGATGAACAGAAATATGCAAAAAGTATTTGGGCAGTTTCAAAATAAATGGCTCCTACTGCTATAGCAGTCTAATTTACTCATTTTTATGATTTTATTGGATCTAAATAGTTCAAAAGATCTGTAATGATTTGATGTGTGTTACTGCAAAAAATCTTTAAGATATCTAGAATAACAAAAAAAATATGTCCAAAAAACATGTCAAAATTGTCAGGAGTGCAACACTTTTTTGTGACACTTTAAAAAATCCTTAATTTTCAACAACCTACCACAGTGCTAAATCAAACAATATGTTATCAAAATCTATTTCATCACAAACTTTGATATGTTGACATACTTTAAGATAGCAATAGATCATGCTTCACATTTATTATTGCATAAAAATATGGCTTTGTAAAAAAGATGTACCTAGTCAGGAGTGCAACAAACTTTTATGCAAGTTTTCCTAAATTACATTGTAGAAATGTTGTCTTTTAGTTTTCAAAGATATGGGGTATAAATAAATCTTAATACATCATTGCTGCTTCAAAACCATAGTTAAAGGATACACTAAAATCAGTAGTAAGGCCAAGAATGTCACATTAAAGGCAGCACCCTCAAATGTCAGGAGTGCAACATTTGATATTTTCTTAGACATATTTTCTTTTAAATGTAACTAAAATCACATTTGTCTTTCTATTTCAACAGAGACTGACTAAGAGAACAGATAAAACCCATTTACCTGTTTGAGATACATAAAATATCTCTCACAGAAGCATTTGATTCATGTCAGGAGTGCAACTAGTTTTAAGTGATCTTCTACACAGTCTAAATTATAGCTTTTTATATGGATGATTTAAATAAAATGAGATTCTGTCAAGTTTAGAATAATGTTTGAAAAAATTAAAAGTGCCAATAGCATTTTATGTGCTTTTAATTTTATGTAGTAAAGCATTTTTGTTCATTTTAAATTGTCTCATGCTTTAATATCTATTAGGTATTAATACTAGAGACATTCTCTGACAAGGGAACATGTTTTCTAGGTTCATTAGCTATTGGAGATTAATTGACTTGATAAAGTTTATGATAAATGCATTTATCTATTTTCTTATAGATAATTTATGGTTGACCATGTAAATGTTGCACTCCTGACATAAATATTTAAAAATCATTGAAATTTGATATAATCAATTTTCTAAGTATCCAAAAAATACTTGTAATTGTACATTAAACATCTATTTTCAATATTAATTTAGATTAATACATGTTTCAAATGTTTTTATATAGTATATTTCAAAAATAAGTTGGAATTTTCGAGAAGTATGGCTGTAAGCAAGTTACAAATAACTAGAAAAATGTTACTTTAAGAAACAATTATCATTAAAACTTGGTAAAACTAATGCTTGAAAGAACACCAACTGATTTTTTCCCCTGTGAATTGTTTTTAAGTTAATAACTCGGCTTTTTCTTGATGGCAATATAAGGTCAGGAGTGCAACATATCCTGATAAAATAGTACCATTGATAAAATAATGATAATTTATAATAAATTGCCTTTTCTAGCCTATGAAAATATTCTAATTATTTCTTTATGATTTATCTTATATATAATACAAATTTTCAAATGTAATTAAAAATATTGCTGCTAAAACTGGGTATTAAAGAAGGGTATGGCAAAAAATTGTTACAAATTTCCAAATACTGTCATTTCTGTACAAATATTTCATTGAAACAGGTAAAAATTGTTGTATAAGTTAACAGTAACATACTGTTCAATGTTGGCATTTTAAAATGTGATATTTTCTTCTTTTTTCTTTATTATAAAATGTCAGGAGTGCTACAAAAATAGACAACCAATTATTTTGCAATCGTTCAAAGAATCCATGTGATTTTTTTTTACAAATGGCTACTTATCTTTAAAGTTTGAAAATTTTGCTGTCTTAAGTAAAAATATTTGCTATTAATTTGATAATAAAAACTTTATCAGGTAGATTGGACAAAAATATTGAGAATTTTTCATAAAAAATAGCTTTTAAGAAAAACTACAACTACCAATAACCCAATATTTTGCACAAAAAGTCATTTATATCAGTTGCATGGTTTGAGAAACCATTATACAAAATAATTGAGACTAAAGATTGTTTAACTGATATAGAATAAGTATGTGTTTTACATGTTTTTCATGCCAATTTGTGTTCAATAAAAGGTTCTTAAAAATTTATTGCTTATCTGTTCATAGTTTCTTTCTTGTTTCATTTACTTCAATGTATACAACATTGAAAATTATCAGCAGAAAGTTTTTAGGAGTGAGTTTAATTTGAACATTTTTTTCACATGTTGGAGCCATTTTTTTTTAAACAGCCCATTTGTCACATTCATTTTTATTTTACATTATATATATTTCATTTAAAATCCCACTTTTTTAAAACATTATCATGAGGTCAATTCTTGTCAGGTGTTCATCAAAGACATGACAAGGGCAGAAATTGGCCTAAAAAATAAACAAATTATAAATGAAACGTATTTCTTTCGTTGTTTCTTGATTTTATAAGACCTTTACCCCAACTACTATTTTGGTAACAATTTTCCATATTTGCACGTGCGATGACGTCACACTAGTCAATGAAAAGTCTATCGTTTCATGAAAATATATGAAATCTAACAAGAAATGTGTATTTAATGTCAATTTTCAGTATAACCACAAGCAGGTACCAACGGCATATTTTAGTATGATGTTTAATATACATAAGCACATATATATATATATATCTCATTTAATTTTTGTGTTGGTACCCGAGTGTGGAGAGTATGAAATCTGCAATCAAAAAATAAAGTCGATTTCTCGTCAGCGGCCATTTTTTATTGACCGTTTTCATCCGTAATAGACAGAAATAGAAATCAACCTTTTAATCTCATCCAAAATAAAGTTGGTTATCGTAGTTGTTTTGCTACTGGAGTAAAACATAAACAATTTTTATGAAAAAGTTTTGACGTATTATTAGTACGTCAGATTATCTTAGAAATTAATTCATTGGACATGTAAACGACACATCGGAACTTTCTATTTTTAGCAGTCCCTTTACTTTTTATTATTATTTTATTTTTTGTTTTGACAAATATATTTTATTTAGCTCTTTCGCAAAGTGAATTCCCGATGAATAATTGTAATAACGTAAATTTGATTTATAGTATACAATTATATTCTTTTGTTGAGGTCAATGCTCGATTTCGGAGTGACATCACACAATGTAATTGACCAATCAATGATTATCAATTTTGAGATGAAGAAAATATTTGAGGTGAAGCCAAGCAAAATCCTCGGGATTCTACATAGACTCCAATGTATATTAATTTATTTGCTATCTTCCAACAGAAGTTAAATATTTTAATCAAAATCACCTCTGGTCCTTATAGACACTAAATCAGATATCTAGTTTGATTTTCGTCAATTTATATCAGACGGGTTTATTTTAAATTAGGGGAAAAAAAATCAAATTTTCCATTGGAATCTAGGTAAAATCTAGAGGATTCCTGCTGACCTTACCCCAATGAATTATTAAATACCTGGATGTTCGGATATGAGAATATGAGTTTTTATGGACCTTAAAAACGATATTCACCGAAGCCTTTAGGCTGAGGTGAATATTGATTTATAAGGTCCATAAAAACTTGTATTGACCGATACAAAAGACTGTAATTGTTTTATTACATTAAAATGAAAAGTGAAAGTGAAACCAAGTCTCCGAGATTTCTGCAAATCTCTGTTGGCTTCTGCAAGCCCTTCACCTGCGTCGGACATGATGATTACTTGTTCATTCTAAAGTAACGTTAATACGACGATTCTGATTGGACGAAATTTCACATTACCTTTATGTCCATTGGTCGAATAGAAATATAATTCATGTGATTCTTTTTATAGATTTCGTTAGAAAACGAAAGTGAAACCAAGTCAATACGAGTTTTAATCAAGCAATATCAAATTTTACGGAATGTCAGGTGACAGCATGATAGCCAATAAAATGGTTTAAATAAAATCATTATGTAATAAATAACTTAATTCTATCCTTTCAATATTCACGTTGCGGTGGCGTAATGGTTAGCACACATGACTGCCGATAACAACATCGTGAGATCGAATCGCCAATTAATTATTTTTTTTGACAAAATTATTATGCATCATAAGAAAAAGTTTTTGATGTGCTAACATTATTTAATGTTAAAATAACTGTTAAAACAAATGATCAAATGTCCATAGATTATAGCACTTCATTTTGGGTTAACTACTCAGAGGAAACTTTTTTAGAGCATGACAAATAAAATAACTTGATATTCATTATACAGACATAAAATGAAATTCACATGTTCAGATTTTGAGAACAAATTAATGATTATTTTGATAGATTGTCATTATATTAAAGTTTTACCCCATTTTTCATGATATTACAATTTACATACAGATACAAAAAATGTACTTATTTAATATCGGAACTTCAGTATCCATTCATTAGAGTGTTATAATGTAAGTTTAATCTTGATGGATTATTGCAAGTAAATTATGAACTGACCATAATGAGAATAAAAAACATGGTTTTCCCCTACAATAAAAAAACACAAAACATCAGTTTAAAAACATTGGAACAATATTGATTATTAAATAGCATGTTTGAATCTATTGACGCTATGCATTCCCCAGTTCTTTAAATTGTGAAATGTTGGGTAACATAATAAGATAGAAATATAGCTGATAATTTTCTAGTACAAATTCTTAATCATTAGTAAAAGTGATCGTTGCTTACCGCCAAGTGAACAATTCTTCAGCTATACCATGGCGAGAGCAAGTTAAGTTTATATCAAAATGGTGCTGTCTGGTTTGCTCTAGACTAACACACTTAGTTGAAAATTTTAGTGCCATCTCACTGCTCCGCGGATAGACATGGGGATTCACACATTATCATGATTCCGTTTTTGTTTTAATGCTTTACTGTCGTGTGCTTAGTAGAGATGCAACACATACCAATTGTATACAACTTTTAATTACAAAAATAAAAAAGAAATAACGTTAGAGAAATGAAGTAAGGAAAACGGATCGTATAATAAAGGTTAACATTGCTATCGTTGCCTTGTTTAGTGCAGACTGAAAAAATCTGATATAATGAACTGAAATTGATCACTTTTATACAATTTAAACCATAAAAGTGTTTAAAAAAACAAAGAACACGACTTATTCTTATAAAGAAATATATATTTACAGTAAGCATATCGTGTTCGTATATGGCAGAATATTTTTTTCCCAAATCTTAATAGCATGTACATTAAAACTCAAAAGCAGAAAAAGGAGAAACTACATGTATAAAGTTCAGAAAAAAAAACCTTAGAAAGGGTAATATATAAGACTTCCTAAATGTTGCATTAGTGTGGCCAGAGATTGTTGCGTGGTTACTGTGATGTGCTCATCACATGGATATTGACTTTCGTAATGACTGGAGTGCAAATCTCACTGACACTAAAAGTTAATTGATGATGACAATGAAGTGAAGCTTCTACCGAAGAATATAATGCACCTATGACATTGGATTTTTTCGATAAGCATTATTATTTTTGATTACCATTATCACAAAGAAGTACAAGTATGTACCCTTGTCCATCGATCTGCACGTCCATACGACCATGCACCCTAGGTTTTGGTTAACTTATGGATATATGTCAAGATCTTGAATATAATAAATGGTATAGTCACGATAGTACATTAATGATATTTTGTATTGGATAATGCCTGATTTTGTCCTTGATATGTCATTGTTGCCTCCATCTTACCCTTAAGCACTGTTGCTAATTATGTAGGAATAGGTTCAATTTTCATTTACTAGATAGGTATGATTAAGCAATGGATTTTGATAAAAAGCACTACAGTATTTACTAATGGTTAGGTCACTGTTAACTGAGAGTTCAGAGTTTGCGAAATGTGTCAGTCCTGTCAGACATGACCAGCAAAATTTGGGCAGATTTTACCAAGGACTGACACAAGTTTGGTATTTTGCAATAGAAAATTAATGAGGACTGACATTCTTTTCACTAGGACCACCAAACCCACATGCAATTTCGCGAACCCTGAGAGTTCGAATAAAATATCGTGCCTTTAAAACTAGCTAAAATGTTTGTAGTTTTCTGTAGTTATTTTCAAAAAAATATTTTGAAGAATGATTTTTAAATATTCACAATTCAAACACAAACTTAAATCACTGGTATTTAAAAGTACTGTCATAGTATTGTGTTTTGGACATAGTAAAATAATCACAGTTACAAATATTTTTGCACATCTCTGTATTTACTGATTATTGCATAGGCTAATGTTCCTCTGTATGCAATGCTAGTAATTATTTCCCAGGACATAAGGTGAAAAGCATACTTTATTGATAGTATGTACATGATCCTTTTCCTATATACCTGATGCTAGTAACTAGTACCTAGTTCCAAGGAAATAAGGTATTCAAATGTTTATTTTAGTTTTTAATGTTGAGAACACTCTTTTACTTGCTGCATGTAAATAGGTCAAAGAAAGAAGGTCAAACAGCTTACTTTACTGATAACCTCTTAGAATACTGTTCTCCTATATCTGATGCCAGCTGTGTTAACTGTGGTCCTAAGAAGGCATCTATCTTCTGACACAGTTCAAAGTTTAATGTCGCTGAAACTAAAATTGAAATTGTTTTTTTTATCAATGTACATGTTTATATAAAACTTGTTTTTATTTGGTAAATGTATTTATCATATACATGTACTTAGTACTAAATAAAGGAAATTTGCATATATAATACTGAAAGAACATTACGACTGTATTTGTCTGCCGTGACTGATATCGATATCATCACCCCTTTATCATACCCCTTAAAATGATATTGATCATGTGACTACGTCGACGTCACAATTCATAATACAGAACAAGACTTTCTCATGTTTAAGTATATGATAAACATAATATGATATGGCTCTTTCTGTATCACATCCTGTATCAACCCTTGAGCTAAAGCTCTCAGGATGATATTGTTGTCTCGGGTTGATACGGGATGTGATATGGAAAGAGCCATATAATATTCTCTATTTATTAAAGGGTGGTTATGGTATTTAATGCCACTTTCAACAATATTTCAGTTATATCGTGAAGGTCAGATTTATTGGTGGAGGACAACAGAGTATCCAGAGACAACCACCAATCTGTCACAAACTTTATCACACAATGTTGTATCGAGTACACCATGCCAGCAGCGGGATTCAAACTCAGAACTTTAGTGGTGATAGACACTCATTGCAGTTATTGTAAATCCTACTACCATACGATCACAACCACGATCCCCCACCCCCCATTTGTTAAGGTAATGTATAGCCTAAATCTTTTGTTTTTTAACTTTTTATCCAGTGCCTGGACCTTAGCTAGTTGGTAAACTTCATCATTACATTTTCTCATTCTGTTCATATTTATAAATTAGTGTGCAATATACTTGAATAATATAAAGTATAAAGTTCAAGATTATGATTTTTAGTAATTTACGTCACGATAACTGATGCTCACGTGACAATTTTTCAAATCGGATTACAGACGCT
Source organism: Bathymodiolus brooksi (assembly GCA_963680875.1). Lineage (NCBI taxonomy): Eukaryota > Metazoa > Mollusca > Bivalvia > Mytilida > Modiolidae > Bathymodiolus > Bathymodiolus brooksi. The sequence continues at coordinate 56,085,843 of OY804579.1, forward strand.
GATGAAGCTTGTCGGTCAAGCGAAATATCCGTCGATTTCATTATAATTATAGTCTTTTTGTAGACTTATAGTTATTTTTGTTACATTTTAACATATTTTTTTGATATCGTTGTGCTAACATTTTAGACGTTTATTTATCATTTTTGTTTGTTTGCACAGTATCGTTAACACTTGTTTCCGATCCGACATCTCGTAGATTTATACGTTGGCTACTTTTTCAGATGTTTATTTATATATATATATATATATATACGTCTGAAAATTAAACCAAACAGTGTTAGAATTAGATTTTAGAGCTGTCAAATTTTTGTTCTTCCCTCGACGGGATTTGAACCCACACCATTGTTACACTGCAGCACCATTCGCTTAGCCTTACGTCCAGCGCCCTAGACCACTCGACTACATCCACTCCCTATATATATATATGTATATATAGGTTTCAGTTTTTATCTTTGTTTATTTTGTTTACTTTCTGACACTTATTTCCATCAAGGTATTAATTAAATATTTCTGGGATGAGAAAATACAGTGTTACAGGTAAAACATAGTTGAATCTATAGTGAAATTGTAATATGTACATTTCATTCAAATTCATGTGGTAAGTTATAGCTTATAATTATTTATGCTCTTTCTGACAGAACACCAGTGATAAAGTATGCCGATTACCTTTCCAATATAAAATGATAAAGTTAACTCTTGGGTTTTCAGACGAAACCATGTAGCTAGCTCTGTTCGCATATATGTACCCATGTACTTCATCAACAAAATAACAATATAATATGTGGAAAAATTGGGCCACTTAATGTGGCCGAGTTTTATTTTAACTTCTATCTACAACAATTTGTACATAAATATGAATATTCATGAGCGTGGACCAACAATTACTCGAAGTAAATTAATTCCGAATTCGCATAAAAGAGTTATTATCATAACTCAGATTTATCATATATTTTACCATCTGATATAAAAGTTAAAATCTAATGAAATGCATTAGACATCTTCCTGAGATTACCTTAGCGGGCTGATATAAAAAATATATCACATGGTTCAGGAATATATCATATACCTTTCCGTAACCGGTATCACATTGTAATTTCGTCAATTTCCAGATATGTCTTCTTGTGCCAAGTATATGATAAAAAGATCTACCAGCTCTCTAGTTGATATATCAGAACCTAGGGTTGATCAGGGGTCTTATATGAAAAGGGTCATGTGATAATCTTTATATATCACCTAGTTTAGATGTAAATATCCAAGTCCCCTATATAACATCCCAAATATAACCTGTTACCATGAGCTTTCATTGTCACTTCCTCATCATGTATGGTAACTTATTCCCACAGTAAAATATATCACCAAAAACAAATGTTTTCTTTATATTGGTGAACAGAGGTGGGTAAACCAGGATTGTATATGGTACTGTCAGTAACAGAAAGGATGAACCTTATATTGTTCTATCCTGCACTTGTTTTATTTGAGCAGTAAATTTTCATTGACTGGATAAATTTTTGCTACATACGGTCATTGAACAAGATTATAGTTTTTCTGGTACCTGATTCATGTTGAGCAACAGAAAGAAACAGTAACAGTACAAGACCAGACTACACAGATGAAACCATAAAAAAACAATTAAAACGATGCTTGTTTCTGCTCTTTTTAAACAAGTTGGCAGTTGTTTTGGGCTTTTTGACATTGCAGGATAAACACATTATACGTACATTATCTGTAAATATAACATTCATTTACACTCGCTACAAAACTGAGCAAAAAAGCTCACCAAAGGCTCACTTTTCTACCCGTTTCTAAAGCTTGTGTAAATAAATTTCACATTTTCTGACACTGTACATATATTGTTTATGTATTATATGGGTTGTAACTGAAGAATTCAATCTCTGTATTTTAACAATTACACACATGATGTTAAATTGTTGTGAATATCAGATATAAAGACAATTATTTAATTTACTCAGTCTTCCGTAAATTTATGCCTTTTTTTATATTTTTTATTTCATACTATATTACAATACCTACCATTAATTAACATACACACACTAGCATTGTGTGCTCTGTATACTAGTAGATAACATTCCTCATTTTCTTCATCTGTGTTTATATATACTCTCGGAATTTTACCTAGGTTTTGTTCATTCTTTATATCTGGTGGACCCGTTATAAACCTTTGTATTAATAAAAATGTAGATAGATTATATTAACAGAATACAATACGAATTATGGTGACAATAGCAATTTACATGAAGCATTGCTATGTCATATTTGGAACAGAAAGGTATACATAAAACATTTTTGTGCCTGTTCCATGGACCATGATTTCCAATGTCATATGTCATGGTCTTTTTTGATGTTCAATGAGTTGAGGTGAGAAGTGATTGTTGGTTTTGTTGATATGGGTGGAATTGTTGACCATTACTGTTTTATACTCTCTTTTCATAATCTCATATTATATTCTGTCAGAAAAATGTTATTATTGAGTGTCAAGTGAGCAGTATTTTAGCAATAATCATGACTATTTGGTAGATGAAGTCTACAAATAATAAATCATATAGTTGAATAGATGGTACCAGGATAGGCCAATCCCATTGTTACATTTTTTCCTTCTATGTATGTGGCATTCTTCATAGATAAGGCACTCATTCTTATTTGATTTGTTAATATTGACAGTGGACTCAGATGAATTTTGGTAAAAAAAAAAAAAACCCCAAAAAACATAATTTTCATAAATAAAAGGACACTTCAGGTAAAATTAGATCTGCTCGTTTAATTTTCTTATTTTTTTGGCAGTGAGTTTGAATATATCCACTGTAATAAATATCAAAATTTTAACAAATTCCAACCAACAGTGGTTTTGATCACCGAGATGCTTGAAATCTGCATACAAACATCATATGATCAAAACGTTCAACTGATTTTAAAGAGTTATCTCCCTGTAGTGTATGGTACCACCTTAAAATAGATAATAGATTCAGTAAATTTTTTTCTAGAAGTATACGATAATTTCTGCTATAAAAAGTTAGAAAAAAAACCGAGAGGTATGGGTCCATAAAGCTAGTTTAACCCTGCCACTTTTTATTGATGTGCCTGTACCAAGCCAGGCAAGTCGGCTCTCATCTATATGTGTTAGGGTATCGATTTTGCCTGTTTCTACGATTTTTCAATTGGATTTTGGAACTGTTCCTACAGTGTGGTATTTTTTATTTTTCCATTTTATGTGAGATATTTACTTTCCATAATGAACCCCTCCCTGTATCCTGGCTGGGGAGGTTGTACCTCCTTGTAGTTCTTGTTCTAGATGAGTAGGAAAGAGACTGGTGGTTAAATATTTGTACATTATCCTCATATCTTCTTGTTCTAAACCACTCCTTAAAAAATGGAGAAAAAAAACATATCTTTAAAAAAACTCAGGTTTCATTTTGCAAATAGATATATTAAAAGGACCATGATTGGTACAATCATAGTTAATATCTCTTTTTTCCAAACAGACCTTTGACCCTGAAATATAGTAAAAGAATAATGTTGTTATGTCAAACAACCATTTAAACCTTATTTATTTAAGTTTTATGTGCCAATCTAAAACATGTCTGTTCAGTCAATAGTTACAAGAAATGAAAAAGATTGTCATAAATGTAAGACGTGGTTGGATATGTATAATTGTGTTGAGTGATTGTTCTTTAACACCGAGTGAGCAATTTTTCAGCCATATCAAGGCTAGAACAAGTTGCATTTCAATGATATGATGTCTGTTTTGTACTAGACCAATATGCTTAGTTGGATTTGCATAGTGGTAGCTCATTGAAACAACGGTCCGTGGGTAGATATGTCACCCCACTAGGAAACATTATCCTGATTTCGAGCCAACTAGTTTTTTTACTTACGGAGAAGCAGCTAATACCAATTTTATAGTGTTTGGTTTGACCTGACCGTGACTTGAACCCGAGATCTACCACACTCAAAGTGAGCACGCAAAACATTACACTCATTAGAGTAGAGATATCGTTAGTCATGTCATGAGAATTTACAGATCAAGTTTGAGTTTCAGTCCATAATAATGTATGCTCATCTTCAGATATATCTGTGGCCGGTTGTGGACATGTATTGCTTAGAAGTACTCCCAGAAAGCTTATTTTATCTGAATTCTGTGGAATTATTGTCTTGTAACAGAGAATTCTATAGACATATATTTTTCAGAATATGGAATTTTCCTTCCAGGTCAGCTAAACATTACAGTGCAGATAAACAGATATTGGTATGAAGTTCAAGTATAATAGAAAATACAAAAGCTAAAAGTGTAAATCCATTCATAAAATATATAATTGTACCATTACTTTTGCTATAAGTATGGTATATAAGATCTTACCAGACTAGTTGGTCATTGTATAGAAAAGCTGTATATTTGACAGAAGAAAACGTAGCTTCTAATAAGTTGATAAAGCACTGCACTCGCAGGAATGTGATCTTGTCTAATGGCATAAAATGGATTCCACAAAATATATCCAGTATATCACAGAACTGTGGCTTTAATGTTTGGAGGTACTGAAATAGAGGAAACATCAAAGTCTTGTTAGAACAAGGTCAAAGGTGAAGCTTACAGTAAAAAGCTTCTAAAATTAAATAATTTATTCATGTTGAATATTGCTTTCTTAAATAATATTGTTTAATTTTTGCAGACACATATTTTTCTTCACATTTTTTAAATGATTAATTAATAGCTTATACAAAATAAATGTTGAAACAAGGAATATTTTCACACCATACAGATCTTCTAATAGACAACCTAATTACAGCATGGAAATATAAATACATCAATAACATATACCATGGTCAGAGTATCCTGTCTTAATTCTCTGGATAGAGGATTGATGTTGACAAGCTGCTTACATACAGGTTCATAACAGTTTATAGATTCAAGTTTTCACTTCGGAAGTTCACGGTCGACATGATAAATTGGTTGATGACTATGCCCTGTCTGCCTAACAGATGACTCAGGATCTGTTTTTACCATCATAATCTCTAGCCGTCTCTTTTAGTTCCTTTACAACATTAACTGGACTCTAAACATTACCTTGAGTGACACTGGTTGCCACATGCAGAGCAGGAACTGCTTGCCTTTTCAGAGCATGCACCTGAATTCACCTGATATTTGTCAGATCCCATGTTTCTCATCCTAATTTTCTATGTTTGTTCATATTTATTTTTTATTTGTCTATGTTTCTTTTTTATATTTGGGCTTCAAATTTGTCTTTCTATATTGAGTTATGATTTTTTCTATCACATCTTGGTATCTTCTGCCTTTCTTTTTTCTACATTTAAGTCTTATTCATTGCTACATATTTCTACTTCTACATGTAAGTCTTATTCATTGCTACATATTTCTACTTCTACATGTAAGTCTTATTCATTGCTACATATTTCTACTTCTACATGTAAGTCTTATTCATTGCTACATATTTCTACTTCTACATGTAAGTCTTATTCATTGCTACATATTTCTACTTCTACATGTAAGTCTTATTCATTGCTACATATTTCTACTTCTACATGTAAGTCTTATTCATTGCTACATATTTCTACTTCTACATGTAAGTCTTATTCATTGCTACATATTTCTACTTCTACATGTAAGTCTTATTCATTGCTACATATTTCTACTTCTACATGTAAGTCTTATTCATTGCTACATATTTCTACTTCTACATGTAAGTCTTATTCATTGCTACATATTTCTACTTCTACATGTAAGTCTTATTCATTGCTACATATTTCTACTTCTACATGTAAGTCTTATTCATTGCTACATATTTCTACTTCTACATGTAAGTCTTATTCATTGCTACATATTTCTACTTCTACATGTAAGTCTTATTCATTGCTACATATTTCTACTTCTACATGTAAGTCTTATTCATTGCTACATATTTCTACTTCTACATGTAAGTCTTATTCATTGCTACATATTTCTACTTCTACGTGTAAGTCTTATTCATTGCTACATATTTCTACTTCTACGTGTAAGTCTTATTCATTGCTACATATTTCTACTTCTACGTGTAAGTCTTATTCATTGCTACATATTTTTAACAGAAATCAATTCACATTTTCATTAGCATTATGGTAATTATTGTATATTGATTCTTACTAAATCATCAAATTATGTGGGGTTAAGGTTATGGTGTTTAACACCACTTTTAATATTTCAGTTATATCATGGCAGTCAGTTTTATTGGTGGAGGAAACCAGAGTACCCAGAGAAAACCACTGATCAAAATTATGTGAAAATATGAATGGATAACATGTACACATATTACATGTACATTAATTTTAAACTGGAGAGCCAGATGACATATAATTTTAACCAATCACAAAAACGAAAATATTATGCAAAGTGAACAACCAATGGCTTTTTAAAGCAAATTCAAGTTAGTAATGAAAACTAAGAATGAGTAAGGACCATCTAACATAGTGTCTATGATGTCAATATCATGAATACCTTTGTCTGGTACCTGATTTGTGTGTATGATAATTACTTACTCTACTGTAGAAGTGATCCAATCTTTGCTTAAGACTTTGAACATCATCTCCATTTTTTGATAAAATATGATAAAATGTTCCGTTGAATAGCTGTAAGAAAAAGATGTGTTTCAATAATGTTTTCAATATATTATTAGATGGATTATTTAAACATTTATGTTGCTTTGCTAAATGTCAACTCAGGACCATAGAGGGAAATGTATTTGGAGAGTGCCATGCTCCCTGCAAGCTACAGACATCTTTTGTAGATTCCAAAAAGACTAGAATTGTCGTCCCTACCCAAATCTTCATACTTTGTCAGTGGCAGTCAAAAGATGTTGACCCATCTCTTCACTCATTCCTATATAGTTTTTATATATTATTGAACTTGTTCTCCTTCTTAATATAGTCAAGATACTGCTCTCTGGATGCTAAGCAATAATCAAACAATAAATCTAATCCCAGGTAAATATCTAAAAACAGACATGTTAATGTCAACAGAAATATTTATAAAAAAAAAAACAAAAACAAAAACCCCAACATATTTACACAATTAAGTTGACATTTAAATGATGTGATATTTACTTCAATTACTTTATGATTAGGATGTTAATAAAACAGTAATCACTTTCGTGTTTAAAACTTAACCCATTCTCCGCCTTCATTATGGTTATGCATACAGGTGATTACTATCACATGTACATATATTAGGTTTAAATACACATATGTTTGTGTGCTATATGACAGGGATCCTATGAAAAAAAAATACAAGGTACCAGTATTAATACACACTGGAAAAATACATATAGTTTTAATTTGGAATCTTCTCCCTGAAAGTCAAATTATTTCCATGGAAACATTTTTTTTCAGTAAATACCTGGAACATTTTGTATGCTTGTTTAAGTAAAGCTTCATACACACAATCTTGCACGTCTTCTTCACGATATTCTACTATAGAAGTACCATCCTTTGCCTTCTCTGTATAAGGTATACTAATTGTCTACAATATATAAGTTCCTTTTATTTAAGAATTGAATGAAATACAATGAAACCTGTCTAATCTGAACCTCCCTGGGAACAACTTTTGTGTTCAGAATGCACAGGTGTTTGGTTTATACAGGTTAAATTAACAAAGATTCCTACATTCAGACTACATTAATGTTCGGTTTATAAAGGATTCCAGTTTATTCATGGCTCTACTAAGACAGGCTTCATTGTATTTTATTCTTTATGGGAGAATAAAAGATAGGAACAAAAGGATTTTTATTCATGCTAAAATATAAACTCATCTCTCTATTTTAAGGTCATGTTAAAGTACAAACTATATAAACACTAATAATTAAATTATTTAAGATTAAAACTGAAAAAAAAATTACGCTTTATTTTTGTCATATAAATATCTGTGGTAGGGCTGTTCTGCATCTCACAATTACAGTAAGGTTTTCAACAATGAGTAAAACTGTTTGAGTAAGTACCTTATGTGAGTAGTATATAATGTGTAAGAACTTTTAAGTTCTGTGTGAGTTCTATGTACCAGGTGAGTTCTAAGTACTATGTGAGTACTATATATGCAGTTTTGCGAGTTTTTCATATTGTGTGAGGGAGTGATTGCTGTTTAATGGCAAGTGAGCAATTTTCTTAGCTATAATCTTGGTGAGAAAAAAAGATGATAATCATGTCTGCTCTGTACTAGATCAACAACATTATTTGGATTCTTATAATGCTATGCTCGCTGAAACAACAGTTCACGTGCAGACATGTTGCTACACATTATTCTGATTCAGAGCCAACCAATCTTTGCTCTTACTCCTTAAAGTGAGGTGCTTAGCAAAGAAACAGAAAATATAAATTTATAGTCCTTGGTTTGATCTGACCAGGGCTCAACTCCTAGATCTACTGCACTTAAAGCAAGAATGCTAACCATTACACAACTGATGTCATTTGTACTGTGTGTGTACAGCATTACTGTCATCACTGAGTGAGTACAAAGTACTGTTTGAGTATGTAGTTCTGTGTGAGTATGTACTACTGTGAGTTTGTAGCACTGTGTGAGAACATACTAAAGTATTTCTTACCATTATTATCCAAAAATCTTTTTCTGGTTCATAAAATAATTGTCTTGTTTTTTGTGTATGTAAGCTCTGGCATGGCTTGTCTGAAAATGTTCTATGAAAAGAAAGAAGGAAAATAAGAATGTTTTAAAACCATCACAATTTTAACATGTAACTTTTGTTTAAAAAATAATACTAATAAAATCCTTAAATACTGGACAGGAATGTAGATGTGACCCACAAATCTTAAACTGACAGTCTCAAAATGTAAACAAGAGGGTTTTGACCATTGAAAAAAAATTTCAAAAATAACAAATGGGTCATGACAAACTGTAAATTTTGTGGCTTTAAATAATAGGGAGATACACTATGCATGGACAAAATAAAAATTAAAATACACTTTATGATACATGATATAACATAAAACAAGCAAAATTTCAACAAACTTGAAGTACTGAGTTTAACAACTATCTGGTTCAAACTACAAGACTACAGGTTAAAGGCAGAATTTGACATTTTACATTGATGATATTACTGTGTCACTGCTGAAACAAATGCAACATGTATAATTTGACCTACTATATGAGTGAGTAACTACATTTTGTAATTGTTGTTTAATGGCTAATTTTCAGCTACATGTATATCATGACAAAAAAGTCTTATATTCAATGAGATAATAATGATATCCACTTTGTACTTGACCAACATGTTTACTTGGATTTTTAAAATAGTACTAGCACACTGAAACAACATGTACAGTTCGCTGGTAGACATGTCGCTTAAATCGGACACATTATCCTGACTCCGAGCCAACCAGTCTTTGCTCTTTCTCCTTAATGCTGCATGCTTAGAAGAGAAGCAAACAATAACAGATTTATTGTCTTTGGTTTGGTCCGATCGGGGCTGGAACCCACAATCTACCGAACTCAAGGTGAGCATGCTATTCATTACACCACCGATGTGATTAAATCTGTGAAGAGGAGTAATGTTTAAAGATGTCATGTGAAACTGTGAAATGCTGATATGTGATGGCAATGTTACACCATTTTTGGAGAAATGTTTGAGTTTTGGTTTAAAGTTTTTTTTTTGTAAATTCTTTCTACTACAATACTCACTCTGTAAATTTACTGATGGCTTCACACAAGCCAATCTGTTTTATTTTTGTATCAATATCTACATTCTTTGGATAATAGAACATGATCTTTTTCTCTTCCTGTAGAAAATCATTTAAAACAATAAGTACACATACAGATTTAGCTTTAATTAAGTGTAATACTGTACTGTAAAGTATATATCATTGTATGGCATGTATGGTCAAAATCACAACCATTTTACTTTGCACATGGTACTCATTCTAATTTATATCTGACAGGAACATATTTTAAACAAATTAGAAAATTCAGAATCCATATTCATACATGTGATAGAGTTGCTATACTACAACTGGAGATTTGCAAATTTTTGGCTGGAGATTTTTTATCGATGTATTTGATGCGTGTTTTTATTGTTTATTGATGTTTTCCTTTTGTTTATTTCAGTATTGAACCAACTGCATCCCATTTCAATATATATTGTTTACATTTCTGTCTTATTAGTAGTGTTTCATATGATGAATGAAGGATAAAAACTGTATTTATAATTTATTCATAATCATAAGGTTATAACAAAGCAATAACAATGAAGACAGAATGTTCTGAACAATAAAGTCATAGAGCACTAAAATTAAAAAGTCACTTTGCTGCTGGTGCGTTGGGTGATAGCATACGTTTCGGCATTTTTGTGGTTTATCAATTCCATCCTGGAACTTAGTCCTTGAATAATACTTTGATTGGCTTTGGTCCCAAACAAGCCATAACAACTCAATCCGAGATGAATTCATTGCACGTTTGATCGAAATAAGAAGTTTTCCTCGGCATCAAAGGTTGTCCGACTCCTGTTTGCACAACGGTTTATAACTTTTTAATTGCTGCTATCACACTTCTAATCATCTAAGCGTGTGCCACAAACCCACTTCCTTATCCCCAATTAACTGTCAATCAGTGGATAATTGTTGTATAATCATCAACACCTTAATTAATCACCATGACCCAATTTACCTGTAAAGGTGTCAAACAGATCAATAACCGGATATCATTAAATACAACATTCACCTTTACCATTCATATCTCTCAGCGTTTTTCGTCAGCGCAGGAGTTCCAAATGGGGAATTTCCAGAAATATTGATCGCAAAATGTAGGTCAAGATTTTATTGTACTTGATTTTTTTCATGGGCAGAAGATTTTGAAAGTTGACGGGAGGGACCCTCAAAATCAGGAGAAAAATGCTCCCGCTGGAAGGTTCACACGTATGCATATTGTGATTAGTGAGTAACTCTCAATACAGTTTCAATTCGTTAAGATTTCAATACAAAATGTAAATGTATGGAATAAGAAAACTACAATCACTTTTAGTTATTAATTATGAAGTTAGACATGAAAGTTTACAGCAACCTTATTCACATACAATGTATCGCAAATCTTTGCAAAATTAAAAAATTTAAAAACAACAAAAAATTGGCTTTCACTCCATGTTTTCAACAAAAAAAAAAATGTAGTTACAATGAGAATCCATATTGTAAGTAAATGGCCTTGTGAGTGTTTGCATGTTTGGACAAATTTCAGTATAAAATTGCTTTGACATACAATGTATATCAAAATACTGCTGCAGATACATTATAAACACCATACAGTAATCCTATAAGAGTAGCAGCATAAATTGGATATCTTGTAGACCTACTATATAGTATAGCGGCGTAAATTATTAAAGCAATTTTAAAGGCTGTATATTAACAAAACACATGAAATAATATTGTTACACAATCAGTAGGACAAAATATGATATAATTATATCAGCGATGCAACACACAAGTGCATTGAACTTGTCATCATTCCGGTGGATCTCAAGATGTTCACATTTACCTTTGATAATTTTGATAAGATTAGATTAGAGAATGGCTACATGGATGTGTGAGATATGCTACATGCGTCTGGTCCATATTTCATTTCGTTGTATATTGTTTCGTTTCGTTTTTACTGTGTTTTGTTTCTGTTTCGTTTCTCACTTTACAGGGATCCTTTTAAAATTGCACTTAATATTTAAAAAATAATTTACGCTGTCCATTTGAAAATTGTGAATTTACGCCGCTACTCTATAGGATTACCCACCATACTATACTGTATACTAAACACAGAAAGGGAAAAAAAACAAACCTCTCCTTCTCTGGGTGAATATTCAGAGTTATATACAAAGAAGTTAAGAAGTGTTATTCCTCCTTTTGTTGTCATCGTCTTGTTTTTATCAAATCGTTTTGGAATGTGTTCATCCGATATCTGTAGACCAGCTTGTTGATTGAACCTTCTGTCACATTCGTTGAACAAGTTCTGCAACTTGTCACAGCTCAAACATGAACCACAGTAGTCTTGAGTTTCTGTGATGATGTTATGCATGCGCAATTATATAACACATATCTATTTACAGGGCAGTCATCCTGATTACTTCCTGTCCACACGACTACACCTGAAAATTCGCAAGAAACAAATATTTTTTGCGTACTCCTACTTTCATTTACAACCGGAAGTTCTTAAGTAAACTTATCCACTTCCGGTTACTTTCACTTTTGTGGAGATAATTAGGCTATAGAAATGATCATCTCCCTTGGCTATATACTCAGCCATTCAAAATATAGGGACCTGCTAATGTGTGCATCGTGTTAGGTAAATGAGTTGGCCAGACATTTATTTATGGATATATTGTGACAAAATATGGATGTAATAGTTTGAAATATATAATTTCCCACGGAGATTTGTATTATTTTACATTCAACATACGGCTTCTTGTAAAATTGTGGATGTGATGTAAAATATAATCAAATTTTAGGCCAAATCTTACCAGCGAGCTGCTGTTAAGATCAGGATCAGAATCAGGAGGATTTTTAGTTTGACAATTTTTTCTGAATGGATTTTTTTTCTTTTGTAATGTATTTTTACCTTAGCTATTATATATAGAAACAGAAAATATAGGTTATATTTTCTTTTAAATAAATTAATAAAAAAACGTGTCTATCTATCTATAGTCTAAATCTATCTATGGTGTTGACTTGAAAAAGGTCGTTGACCCATCACTCAAGTATTTGTGACGTCCTCCAACATGACAAAATTATTAGTATATACAGTAAAGTCCCAAAAGTGTGTGTATTTACAAGTGATTAAAATCAGGATAAAATCATCATATTTTGTTCATGTTGTTCAGCCACCGTAGTAGAGCTTAGTGAGTCCGCTCTTAAATTCCTCACTGCTCTCTATGTCTAACAGTTCATCTGATAGTTGGTTCCAATCCCTGATGGTACGTGGGAAGAAACTGTATTTGTAAACATCTTTTTTCGGTCTAATTTGTATGTATCATTTCGGATGATGGAATCTCGAAGTTCTCGTTGGTTTAATGATGTAGGATGGTATTGGTATCGCTACTTTTTCATGGATGGCTTTATGTAAAAGTGTGATGATACGGGCTATTTTTCTCCTTGTTGAAAGTGGTGGTAATTCCAGTTGTTCGAGTAATGTTGTCACTGTACCAGGGTCTCTTGAGTAGTTGCTTTTGATGAAGCGTGCTGCTCGGCGTTGGACCATCTCAATCTGTTGAATATGTTTTTGGAGATGAGGGTCCCAAGCGCTGCTGGCATACTCAAGGTGAGATCGGACAAGCGCAAGGTATGCTTGTTTCTTTACCTCCTCTGGACATGATCCTACATTTCTACGTATGAAGCCTAGTGCTTTATTTCCTTTCGCTACAACTTTCTGAACTTGTTTGTCCCAAGACATGGTGTTCGTGAGTTCAGCTCCTAGGTATTGATTTGATGCTACTGTTTCTAAGGTTTGTCCATTGATGTTATAGTCGAAGTCTACTGTTTCCTTCTTTTTTGTAATCTTTAGAACATAGCATTTCAGAGGTCTTCTTAGAATATGGTAAATCCGAGGATTTATGATATGCAAAGCAGATGTTTGTTTACAAACAATACTGAGTGTATTTTGTAAACAACTAATGATATGTACTGTAGATATCTAACATAGTTAACACTTACTCCAAATTTTATTTAGCATACATATGCATTTTAGATTATTTTATTTTATGAATATGTAATTTGTTATTAAAAACAGAGGATCTATTTAGATGGGCTTCCCACTCCTACAGGAGTACAGACAATATTGTAAAATATTTATTTCATTCATAGCCAGAAATGATAGGTGATTTGCTCATTTGCATATTCAAAATGGCGGCTCAAAGAGAATTTGGATTTTAACATATAGTTGAACGGGAAACTTTCTGTTAGCTTGGGCCGGACAATTTTCCGGGATAAAAAATCAAACTATGCACCGGTTTGAACAATATCTCAAAATATTACAGCTGTACCATGAAAACTCAAGGTTCCCACCCAGTTTCAAATTTTGAAGCGTAAGCGCCATTCAAAAGCATTGAGAAAAAATGAAAAAATGCGTCCTGCACGGTTTTCAAGACCTAAAAGCACTTTTCTTACAATCCCCATTCTAGTTGCCGGGACAAATTCGGTCAGTTCCGGTAACATTGTTGAGGAATCTTTCTTTGATAAATATTTTGCTGAAAAATTAAAGGTTCCCACGATAATTTAAAAGAGGGCTTCACAATATTTTGTTTACCTTTCTAGTAGAGATTCAATAGGGGTTCACGCAAAAAAATCTACTATTTCGTAAAATTGCTTCTGCTAGACATAGCATTATTTGAGTAAGCACCGCATTCCATTGTAAATGTAAATAAACAATTAAAAAAAGGCTCCACAAGGGTATTTTTTTATTTCGACAAAACAACAGAACAAGTAACTAATAAGGCTGATATATAAAGTTCGAAAAATTTAACAATATATATACCAAACGATTTCAATGACATAATAATACTTATGTGGGACAGAAATTGAAAAAAAATGCACAATATATTTTTTATTTACATATTTTTATTTCGTGGAAAAAGGGGGGGGGGGGGCAATGCATTAAATATATTCTCGATCTTTTACACACATCATCGGATTCCTAATAAACATATGATGACAATTAATTTTGATACCATCACAAATAATTATGAAGTTATTTATGTGATCAAAACTGTGATGAAATATTATTTGAAAAAAATAGATATGAGTTTTCATCAGTGTCTTCCAAATATGGTTCAACGTTTATTTGCTGACGTCATAGATGACGCGATTTGGTTTATGAATATTCATGAGCAAAATCACCCATGATTTCTGGCTATGTTTTTTAAATATAAGGATACTTATTACTAGCTTATAGACAAACTGTGTAAATCACTATTGGTTCAATTTTTTTTACTAAAAAAACTTTTTCAGTAGTAATTTTATGATACTATACTGGACCAGGGCTATAAAAAGATTCGCCTTATTCGATCTCTTAAAAAGTTTATATTCCGATACCAATATCTTGTCGAAATATATTCCGTCTCTGCAGAAACAATTATAAGCGATGCATTTTCATATAGTGAAAATGTATAAAGATAAAGAAGTCCAAAATGTCAAGAATTTTTTTGTTAATGTGTGACGTAAAGGTATTTTTGACATTTACGTCACCGAATATGGTACTGCTTTGACAACTATTTTACCTATTTTGTTCCTATATTTAAATACTGTTACAGTGACAGCCGGAACCTTTGAACCGTAATGAGAGCGGGAGGTTTGGCGCCTTAAAATCTGATTCGGCCCACCATTTCTTTAGAAATGCCTGTACCAAGTCAGGGTCATTACGGTTTTCACAGTTTTCCGGTTGTTGACTGATTTTGTCTGTTTATATAATTATGAGTTTTGACTTTCCCTTTATAAGATTGTTCGGAGTTCGGTAATTTTGTTATTACCTTTATTTATTCAAATTCCTTAAAAAGCATTTTCCCCAATAATTATTGTTAATTCAACTTTTTGCATTTAATTGTTTTATTTTGAAATTGTTATCAATATTAAATAATAACTTCTTTAAAGTTCATATTTATATGAATATTATAGTTGCAATTATTTAAATTAAATATACCTACCTTGAAGAACTTTTGGATTTATTTATATAATCAACGCCCACTTTCTTATAAATATATTGCCGAATTTCCTTCGATATTTTCTGTATATTACAATTATACTTCGGTATTTTCCGACTTATTTCGGTCGATTCTAAATTTGCATACGTCAAAAAATCATCCAATGAAAAGTTTCTCGATATACGAGAATTTCCTTACTTATTATAAAATCCCGAGATACATCGAATGGTAAAATCGGCCATTTTCTAGCATCATTATTTGCCGATTCCATCCCCTTTCCTATGACATCCCCTGAGATAATCATCCGAGATTGCTATAATCCCCTGAATTGCTGCATCGTCTGATAATTTTCTTGGTAAATTATCTTTATTAGAAGGTTGTTTAATTATGATTGTATTTTGTTGAAATTGTCCTTTGTCACTTGAAATGTGAACAGCACATTTTTTATTTTGCATGGACTCTAAATATAATCTTGCATAGCTTACATTTTTATATTCAATTGGTATCAGGTCGATCCGGCCCCAAACCAATTCGGCCCTACTATTAAAATTACGTTATAAACTAGCAAACCTGAACGTCAAACAGAAAGTGTGTTTCAAATGATAAGTGGGAGATGACTAGTTTCCACAGGAGTCTCAGAGCTGTCGAAATCTCTTTCCCGTCTGTCAGATGTGGACAATGTGTCAGACCTATCAAACATTTGCCGGACCTACATATTTTTTACAACTTCAACTGAATTACACATATACTGGCTAAATCCATAAAATGGTTTGTTTACAGCTTCAAGTGATACCTTGGAATACTCAAGTTAGTACAACACATTTTTGTGTGACATGTGGAAATATACATACAATACAATAGACTTGTGTATGAAATAAACAAAGATACCAAGTTTGCATAATGCTAGCTATGCACATGTTTCAAGGTGTTACCTCTTATACAAATGTAAGTAGCATTAGGTCTGGATAGAATCAATTGGATGACTGACAACCTAGGCCTAAATTAAAATTAAGTTTGTTTCCCCTTTCACCATACGATCCTTTAAAAAGCCGGCGAGTCAAAAAAAAATATTGCCAAAAATTAAAAAAAAATCAAAAAATAAATAAATCGTAATTTCCGGAAAATCAATGCGCGTCCGTCCGGAATCGGTTGATCGTGGCAGGTGCTGGATAGTAAACTGGAGGAAATAGTGAGATTTATTTGATGATATAGCACAAGTTAATCACAAAAATACCAAAAAGAAAGGAAAAAACGAGGAATTTTTTTTTCACAAAAAAAGGGGGGATCCTATCCCCGAGTACCTATGGTACGTATGAGGTTAATTGCAGGGTAGCGAGAATGGCCGAGTAGTTACGATTGCATGCAGCCATAACGGAAATGATAAAATTACAATTTACAACGATTACCGATAGGATACGAAATAAAATCCGGAATGGGAACTGGTTCCCGAAATTTAGCATAAACAGAAAGGAACAGAAATTTTTACCGATTTGTTTACCACTTTTGACTTTATTAACGATAATCAAAGATCCTTCGCTTAGGGGTCTAAGAGGTAACCAGGACCGACAGAAATTTGATTATTGACAGCCCCAAGTAGTAAAAATGTTTGCCGGTCATTAGGTCTGACACAAAGACGTCATTTGCCGGACCCTCTAAAATTCTGCCCCCTAGGTCCGACAGCGCCGACGGTTAGCTGCATCTCTGGGTCTGGAGCACACTACACATGGGTAAGACATCATGGAAGGAATGAATGAAAGCTATAGTCATGGTTGCTTTTTTTATAGTCACAGTGCGGCAGAACAAAGACTTTCAAATTTCTCACACCCTATTAGTCCGAGATTTCTCTGTCATTTAACGGCATTTATAAAGTTGCTGTAGCCGTTCTTCAACGGCTACAGCAACTTTATAAATGCCGTTAAACGACAGAGGAATCTCGGACTAACACCCTATATGTCCCTAAAATTAGCTTGGGTTTTGAGTTCTTGTATGTTTTTACTACGCTTGATTTTATAAATTGTTCAAATTAATTGGCGATATCAAACAATAGAATCAGCTTGGGTGTAGCTTAATTTAGAGTACAATCAAAGATAACGAGTACATTGATTTCTTGATTACACACAAAAAGTTCTAATGTTTGAATTTTTAAAATTAAAATCGATCAAAAACATTTTGAAATGATAAACACTTGTGTATTTCAGTTCAAAAGTATTTAATTTCCAATGGGGCCGAATCGACTTTTAATTTAGGGCCGGAATGATCTGGGCCGGAAGGACGTGAAACCAATTCATTGCTGCAAACTTGTATCCATGTCATTTCGCATGTTCACCTGTTTGCTCCGGTCATTTCGCCCCGGATTGTTAAACTTTTGAGTAAAAGGAATGATAACGTTTAAAACCAGATATATATTTGACATCCATTTTAATATTTGACATAGATCTATATCGAAAAGTAAAAAAATGCAAAATAAATATAACAAAAGTAAAATTTTATTATCAGTTTTTTTTTTATCTTTTAGAATGAATCATGTGGTGATTATTCATAATTACCTTAAACAAATATTAGTAATATTTTTTAGATTTAGATTTAGTTTTTAGATTATACTATTATTAGTCTGTAATAATGAACCCATCTGTACTAATCTGACATGGTGGTTATTGGACCCCCACCTAAAGGTAGCTCCATACATTTAAGAAAATTGTCAAGCATGTTGATTGTTCCCCCAAAATCAACTTGGCAAGGAACGAAGAAAGTCTTTTGGGACAAAGTTACTCACCGTGACATATCAGTATAGGAGAGCAAGTGATTATAATAATCAGTTTCTTAGTATTACTATACCTGCTATACAGATTCTTATGTTGACATTTGGACTGTATCGCTTTAGTAAACTAAAAGAACCATACCTCATGGAATTCATTACACATGACAGTCGATGACAACTGATGTTAATACACAAAATGTATGTGATGAAAAATGCAACACTTGGCACCTTTGCGCCTGCTTGAACACTGATTAATACACTAAAATAACTTAAGAATAATCCCAAAGGTTAAAGATACAAGTTATTACGTTTATTCAGAACATAATATTGCACAGGTAGTTGTAAATCCAACTACCATAAGTTCACGACCACGACGACCCCTCAGCAGATCGTTATATATTTAATCCAAATTTATGGGTAAATTGGTCACAATATATTTACACTATACTCATTACAGAATCAACTCTGACACAGGATTACTAGCAATATGTATTAAAATAACTAAGTAGGCCTATGAAAAAAACAATTTTTACAATATAGTCCTATTTACATTTACTATAAAATATAGGAGAGAAACGACCTGGATTCCTACAATCTCAGACCACTTTTCGGAAAATTCAGATTACTTTACAAAAGACAACTCCGACCTCTTTTTTCCCCCATAATTAGTGGCTCTGGGACAACTCAAACCACTTTTCAAAAGACATAGCCACTTGTCTCTGGAAGGACAGATCTGCACATACCACGTTATGAAGAAATGTGGTTCCTACTGTTTAGTGGCAGTTGGACATTGTAACCAGAGCAACTTACACTATTTCAATAAAAAATCCCATACAGTCAATGGTTAAAATAATCTCAATGTGTAATATACATTTTGTATAAAGAGAAGGCTTCCAATTAAAAAAATCGTCAAAAAAGTATACAAATCAGTTTATTTATCGGTTTTCACTTTTCAACTGCAGTATTTTTGCACATATGACTACCTAATATTTTCTCCGCTACACAATGTATTGGATACATCGACACAAGCCACTTTTTTCATGCTATTGATGAAATTCTAGCTCCATCGCTCATTGGCCATGATTGTTCTATGTGCACTGAATATCAGGAATTCAATTCCAAGCAGCAGCTTAGTTAATTCCTGTCTAGATATCCAAAACATATCTACCTTATCATTATAGGTATTGTTAACTTTTAGAGGGGGAAGCTATTTTATTTTCTATAAAATTTGGCTACAGAAATGTAAGCAAAACTCAGTCTGACCTAAATGTAAATGGTTGTCTCTTTAGGATTTAATATTTATAAATACATTTTTAGGTCACCTTGCCAAAGGCAAAGTGAGCTTTTGACGTCCGTTAACTTTTCACATTAATCTTCTCCTCTGAAAACCCTCAGCCAAATGAACTGAAACTTGGTAGGAAGCAGCTATAGAAGGTCCTCTCTAAAGATTGCACATTTTGTCCCGATCCATTAACAAACATGGCCACTACAGGCAATTCTTGTTTCTGATTGGCCGATTTTTAAGAATCTTCTCCTCTGAAACTGCTTGGCCAAATGAACTAAACTTGGTAGGAAGCATCTATGGAAGGTCCTCTATAAAAATTGCTCATTTTGTCCCAATCGGTTAACAAACATGGTCACCACAGGCAATTCTTGTTTCCGATTGGTTGATTTCTAAAAAATCTTCTCCTCCGTTAAAAAGAAAGATAACTCTTTCCCTTAGAAATTAAATAATGCTGATATAGTGTAACATGTTTATTCTATACATTACAAGTAGGTATTCACATTTTAATATTCTTTTCAGCAAACCTTGCCAAAGGCAATATGAGCTTTTGCCATCACTTGGTGTCCGTCGTCTGTTATCCGTTTACTTTTCACATTTTAATCTTCTCCTCTGAAAACCCTCATCCAAATGAACTGAAACTTGGTAGGAAGCAGCTATGGAAGGTCCTCTCTAAAGATTGCACATTTTGTCCCGATCCATTAACAAACATGACCGCCACAGGCAATTCTTGTTTCTGATTGGCCGATTGTTAAAAAATCTTCTCCTCTGAAACCGCTTGGCCAAATGAACCGAAACTTGGTAGGAAGCATCTATGGAAGGTCCTCTATAAAATTGATCATTTTGTCCCAATCGGTTAACAAACATGGCCACCACAGGCAATTCTTGTTTCTGATTGGTTGATTTCTAAAAAATCTTCTCCTCTGTTAAAAAGAAAGATAACTCTTGCCATACTGTTAAAAGAAAGATAACTCTTGCCCTTAGAAATTAAATAATGCTGATATAGTGTTTACAACATGTTTATTCTATACATTACAAGTAGGTATTCACATTTTAATATTCTTTTTAGCAAACCTTGCCAAAGGCAATATGAGCTTTTGCCATCACTTGGTGTCCGTCGTCTGTTATCCGTTTACTTTTCACATTTTAATCTTCTCCTCTGAAAACCCTCATCCAAATGAACTGAAACTTGGTAGGAAGCAGCTATGGAAGGTCCTCTCTAAAGATTGCACATTTTGTCCCGATCCATTAACAAACATGACCGCCACAGGCAATTCTTGTTTCTGATTGGCCGATTGTTAAAAAATCTTCTCCTCTGAAACCGCTTGGCCAAATGAACCGAAACTTGGTAGGAAGCATCTATGGAAGGTCCTCTATAAAATTGATCATTTTGTCCCAATCGGTTAACAAACATGGCCACCACAGGCAATTCTTGTTTCTGATTGGTTGATTTCTAAAAAATCTTCTCCTCCGTTAAAAAGAAAGATAACTCTTTCCCTTAGAAATTGAATAATGCTGATATAGTGTAACATGTTTATTCTATACATTACAAGTAGGTATTCACATTTTAATATTCTTTTCAGCAAACCTTGCCAAAGGCAATATGAGCTTTTGCCATCACTTGGTGTCCGTCGTCTGTTATCCGTTTACTTTTCACATTTTAATCTTCTCCTCTGAAAACCCTCATCCAAATGAACTGAAACTTGGTAGGAAGCAGCTATGGAAGGTCCTCTCTAAAGATTGCACATTTTGTCCCGATCCATTAACAAACATGACCGCCACAGGCAATTCTTGTTTCTGATTGGCCGATTGTTAAAAAATCTTCTCCTCTGAAACCGCTTGGCCAAATGAACCGAAACTTGGTAGGAAGCATCTATGGAAGGTCCTCTATAAAATTGATCATTTTGTCCCAATCGGTTAACAAACATGGCCACCACAGGCAATTCTTGTTTCTGATTGGTTGATTTCTAAAAAATCTTCTCCTCTGTTAAAAAGAAAGATAACTCTTGCCATACTGTTAAAAGAAAGATAACTCTTGCCCTTAGAAATTAAATAATGCTGATATAGTGTTTACAACATGTTTATTCTATACATTACAAGTAGGTATTCACATTTTAATATTCTTTTTAGCAAACCTTGCCAAAGGCAATATGAGCTTTTGCCATCACTTGGTGTCCGTCGTCTGTTATCCGTTTACTTTTCACATTTTAATCTTCTCCTCTGAAAACCCTCATCCAAATGAACTGAAACTTGGTAGGAAGCAGCTATGGAAGGTCCTCTCTAAAGATTGCACATTTTGTCCCGATCCATTAACAAACATGACCGCCACAGGCAATTCTTGTTTCTGATTGGCCGATTGTTAAAAAATCTTCTCCTCTGAAACCGCTTGGCCAAATGAACCGAAACTTGGTAGGAAGCATCTATGGAAGGTCCTCTATAAAATTGATCATTTTGTCCCAATCGGTTAACAAACATGGCCACCACAGGCAATTCTTGTTTCTGATTGGTTGATTTCTAAAAAATCTTCTCCTCTGTTAAAAAGAAAGATAACTCTTGCCATACTGTTAAAAGAAAGATAACTCTTGCCCTTAGAAATTAAATAATGCTGATATAGTGTTTACAACATGTTTATTCTATACATTACAAGTAGGTATTCACATTTTAATGTTCTTTTTAGCAAACCTTGCCAAAGGCAATATGAGCTTTTGCCATCACTTGGTGTCCGTCGTCTGTTATCCGTTTAATTTTCACATTTTAATCTTCTCCTCTGAAAACCCTCAGTCAAATGAACTGAAACTTGGTAGGAAGCAGCTATAGAAGGTCCTCTCTAAAGAGTGCACATTTTGTTATGATCCATTACCAAACATGGCCACCACAGGCAATTCTTGTTTCTGATTGGCCGATTTTTTAAAATCTTCTCCTCTGAAACTGCTTGACCAAATGAACCGAAACTTGATATGAAGCATCTATGGAATGTCCTCTATGAAGTTTGCTCATTTCGTCCCGATCGGTTAACAAACATGGCTACCACCGAAACTTGGTAGGAATCATCTATGGAATGTCCTCTATGAAAATCGCTCGTTTCGTCCCGATCAGTTAGCAATCATGGCTACCACCAAAACTTGGTAGGAAGCATCTATGGAATGTCCTCTATGAAATTTGCTCATTTCGTCCCGATCGGATAGCAAACATGGCCACCACATGCAATTCTTGTTTCTGATTGGTCGATTTCTAAAAAATCTTTTCCTTTGAAACTGCTTAGCCATATGAACCGAAACTTGGTAGGAAGCATCTACATGTATGGCAGGTTCTGTATTAAGTTTCCTCAAAAGCAGAATGAAAGGTGAGTGACACAGGCTCAGCCCACTGAGCCTCTAGTTTGTATTAGCAACATTTATTGAACTTTTACTGTTACTAGTATATGAAAGTGTGAAGAGAAATTATTGTCTTCATTATCAATATCATTCTAATATTTTGCTGGACATGTCTGAAAACAGAATAATCCAAATTATATATTTGTACATTGTAGGTACAATTACATCCAAAATGGAGGTGCTACGAAGTAAATTTGGAATGGGACTGGACAAGTTTTTTGGACTGCAGGCATTTGAATTGTCATATTTAGGAGTTCTAGCAATATTACCTTACATTGTTGTACAACCAGTGGTTGCTAATTCAATCATATTTGTAACACTGATGGTAATCTTTAATGCCATTTATCAGAAACTAACATTTAGGAGGATAGACACTGAAGACAAATATGTATTTATAACTGGTTGTGACACAGGTAATTACCATGTTCTATTCATAGAAGACAAATATGTATTTATTACTGGTTATGACACAGGTAATTACCATCTTCTATTCATAGATATACATACTGATTTTCAAAATGCCCATGTTCTATTAGTAGACATACTGATTGTAATTTCCATGTTCTTTTGATATCATTGAAGTTTTATTATATCGAAGGGTTAGGGTTATCATGTTTAAATATTTCAGTTATATTGTGGTGGTCAGTTTTATTGGTGGAGGAAACCGGAGTAACCGGAGAAAACCACCAACCTGCCGCACATCACTGACACAGATTGATTGATTGTTGGTTGCTTAATGTCTTTCGTAAAATATTTCATAAATATTCAAGATGAGATCAAGTTAAACAATATATAAGAATTACACAGAAATGAGGGTGGAATGGGACAACCAGGACACTGACTTTGAATTGCTATTGGAAAAGTATGGAGAGTTGGTTAAGAATGCAAAAATATTATTAGCCTTTCGTAGCAACTATAAAAAGTATGGAGAGTTGGTTAGGAATGCAAAAATATTAGCCTTTCGTAGCAACTATGAAAAGTATGGAGAGTTGGTTAGGAACGCAAAAATATTAGCCTTTCATAACAACTATAAAAAGTATGGAGAGTTGCTTAGGAATGCAAAAATATTAGCCTTTCGTAGCAACTATAAAAAGTATGGAGAGTTAGTTAGGAACGCAAAAATATTAGCCTTTCGTAGCAACTATAAAAAGTATGGAGAGTTAGTTAGGAATGCAAAAATATTAGCCTTTCGTAGCAACTAAGAAAAGTATGGAGAGTTGGTTAGGAACGCAAAAATATTAGCCTTTCGTAGCAACTATAAAAAGTATGGAGAGTTAGTTAGGAACGCAAAAATATTAGCCTTTCGTAGCAACTATAAAAAGTACGGAGAGTTAGTTAGGAATGCAAAAATATTAGCCTTTCGTAGCAACTATAATGCACTTGCTCTTTTTTTAGAAATGTATAAAAGGTTTTTTTTTAACTGCAGAAGCATCGTTTGCTATATTATCAAGATAGATCACAACTAAATATTGTACATGTATCAGATAAAAAAAATTATGTAAATATTCATGTATTTTTACTTAAATATCCTATAAAAATAAACAATATTGTCATCTAATTAATATCCTCCTCTTTTGAAAGTAGAAAGAAAAACTAAATTACTTTGTGTGTACTATTTTACAAGAGTATGGTTCTGAATAGAAATGTATTTGATTTTATATAACTTAAAGGTTTCAATACATAATGAAAACCATTTTCAAAACTGTTTTATGAGTTTTTAATGTCAAACTTATGAGTAGAGAAATCTTGTATAACTAATATAGCACAGAGTTTGATATCTGAACATGACACATTGCTCTAGCATAATGAATACACTTACATTTTTGTATATGTATTATAGTGTTACAATTTAAGCTGAAATTATTACATATGTCAGAGTATTTAATAAATTCTCCAGATTTTTCTTTCTGCTGTGCTATTTAAGATCTGAAGGGCCAATAACTAACATAATTTTTTTTTAATATATTAATTTTTCAACATAAGTACAATATACCTTGTATGATTTATTTCTTTAAAGGGATTGGCAATGCTGTAGCACGGAGATTATCAGGAGAGGGGCTATCAGTGTTTGCTGGATGTTTGAACCAAGATGGGCCAGAAGCCAGTAAACTGAAGTCTGAGTACAGTAACATACAGATAGTACAGATTGATATAACAGATGATAATTCAGTAAATAAAGCCTTTGATGTCGTAGAGAAAAAAGTCAAAGATAAAGGTTTGTCTTTTATAATGTATCCAATATCATTGATAATTTATACATTTTTCTTTTGATCTTATTAAGGGATATTTTCAGTAAGAACAGACTGACTGGTAATACTGATGTGACATCAAAAACATAATGACAATTCTGATATAAACAATAATATATATTTTTTTTTATTATATCTATATTACACCTGTGAACAATTTACCTCTGGGTGCCAGGAAACCTCAAAGGTTTACAAATATTTACAATGAACAATATAATTAAATAAATAAATACTGGTACAGTTGTAAGAATACAATACCATAAGCAAATAAATCATATTTTATCTCTCATATTCAATTTATAAACATACATTTTTACACAGTAAACAATGAAAGGAATTATTAATACAACTAAATTCATAATGTATCCAATAATAGCTGTAATTTCATAACAATAACATTTTGAATGTCTTTACATCAACATTATCACTTGTATCACAACTCGTACTATCAGACTCACTGTGATACCAGTGATAATGTCTGTATCGACCTTCATAATTCTATAAATATTTTATTTATGAGTTGGACAACATTGCACAAATAAAATGAATGCTAACGTTCATGATTTACAGTGACCAAAATTGTTGTGTACAACATCATCGAATATCTTTTCTATACTGTGAAAAAAAACTATCATTTTACTGATTACTTGTTGTTACACCCAATATGATTGGTCAAGAATTGTTAGGATTAGGGTTATGGTGTTTAATGCCACTTTCAACAATATTTCAGTTATATCGTGTTGTCAGTTTTATTGGTAGAGGACAAACTTGATCACATAATGTTGTATCTAGTACACCTCGACATGAGCGGGATTCAAACTGACAACTTTAGTAGTGTTATGTACACTGATTGCACAGGTAGTTGTAAATCCATCTACGATACGATCGTGACCATGACGGCCCCTCAAGAATTGCTACAACCAATGTGATTGGTCAAGAATTTTTACAATCAATGTCATTGTCAAGAATTTCTTATAGTTGGTGCACACTTATACCATCCCTAGGTAGCTGTTTTTACTAAGAACAGAAATTTCTTAAAACTTCCACATATTAAGTAGGATTAAGTTGTAGACATAATAAGTAGGATTACACTGTAGCTACATCATGAATAATTCATCTGCAATCTGATTGACCTTGTGTCATTTGGAGGATGAAACTTATTTGCACTCATACTAGATTCTTCTTGACCAGAAAATTATGTTACACTACTTTGATACCTCATTTGTATTGTAAATGAACAATTATTGTTTTATATTATTTTGTTTATTTTTGTGACCTACCCACCAATTGTAAAATTTGAGTAATGTTATGTTGCTATAGCAACTTCTAAATGCCTGAACTCCAAAATGAATGCAATTATTTCAATTGACCCACGGATAATGAGTGGAGAGAATCGGAGCATAATCAGCTATATGCTATCAACATCATGAGTTAAATGTTAATACAGTGTAGAATATTCCATTTTTTCTGTGCTTTTTTTTTTTATTTCAAAGTTTGCTTATATATAAATTAGGCTTTATTATCCTACAAAAATCTCTTAAACTGCCAGACCAATTTTCCCCGGTAAATAAAACTTGACTTGAATTGTCCTTTGGTAATCCCTTTTAAAAAATGTTTTGACAACTCTACACTTTATCTTAGATGGTATTAGTTGTTTAAACATACTAATTTTAAAGGCCTAAATCTCTAAATTTTCACTCTGAATGATTGATATTTAGTCAGTGGTACAAATTAAATGCATATATTAGAAATAATGTCTGTTAGTCCCCCCTCTTATAAGGCCACTCTCACATCAAAGGCCACACACCTCTTTTCATGCCACAGTTAAGATGCAGTGAGATAGTAAGATATTAGTGAATTGTCCCCCTCAAGAGAGGTCACCTCTCTTATAAGGTCATTTTTTAATTACAGAATGGGTGGCCTTACAAGAAGGGTGACTACTATAGTCAGTTTGAAACCTCAGATTATTTCATATTACAGTGTAATATTATGCATTATTTTAGGACTATGGGTATTTATTAATAATGCTGCAATTTATGGAGCTGGAGACATTGAGTTCTCTCCCCTGGAAGAATACAGACGATTAGCAGAAGTCAATTTGTTTGGATTAGTCAGAGTCACAAAGAAGTTTATTCCATTAGTCAGACAATCAAAAGGTTAGTAAGGTTTTTGATTTTGCAATTAAGATTAAAAAATAGACTTTGGGCCTCTGCTTCAGCTATGAATCAAAGGCAATGTGAGCTTTTGCCATCACTTGTCTGTTGTCCGTTAACTTTTCACATTTTAATCTTCTCCTCTGAAACCCCTCAGCCAAATGAAGTGAAACTTGGTAGGAAGAATCTATGGAAGGTCCTCTCTAAAGATTGCTCATTTTGTCCCGATCCATTAACAAACATGGCCACCACAGGCAATTCTTGTTTCTGATTGGCCAATTAAAAAAAATCTTCTCCTCTGAAACTGCGTGGCCAAATGATCCGAAACTTGGTAGGGAGCATCTATGGCAGGTCCTCTATAAAGATTGCTCATTTCGTCCCGATCCGTTAACAAACATGACCGCCACAGGCAATTCTTGTTTCTGATTGGTTGATTTCAAAAAATTCTTCTCCTCTGAAACCACCTGGCCAAATGAATTGAAACTTGGTAGGAAGCATCCTTGGAAGATCCTCTATAAAGTATGCTCATTTAATTCCGATCCGTTAACAAACATGGCCGCCACAGACAATTCTTGTTTCCGATTGGTTGATTTCTAAAATATCTTCTTCTCTGGAACTGCTTGGCCAAATGAATCGAAACTTGGTAGGAAGCTTCCTGGGATGATCCTTTATAAAGATTGCTCATTTCGTTCCGATCCGTTAACAAACATGGCCGCCATAGGCAATTCTTATTTCTGATTGGCCGATTTTTTTAAATCTTCTCCTCTGAAATCGCTTGGCCAAATGAACCGAAACTGGGTAGTGGGTAGGAAGCATCTATGGCAGATCCTCTATAAAGATTGCTCATTTTGTCCCGATCCGTTAACAAAGATGGCCACCACAGGCAATTCTTGTTTCTGATTGGTTGATTTCAAAAAGTTCTTCTCCTCTGAAACCGCTTGGCCAAATGAATCGAAATTTGGCAGGAAGCATCCTTGGAAGATCCTATGTAAAGATTGCTCATTTAGTTCCAATCCGCTAACAAACATGGCCTCCACAGTCAATTCTTGTTTCTGATTGGTTGATTTCTAAAAAATCATCTCCTCTGAAACCGCTTGGCCAAATGAATCGAAACTTGGTAGGAAGCATTCTTGGAAGGTCCTTTATAAAAATTGGTAATTTAGTTCCGATCCGTTAACAAAGATGGCCGCCATAGGCAATTCTTGTTTCTGATTGGTTGATTTCTAAAAAATCTTCTTCTCTGAAACCGCTTGGCCAAATGAATCAAAACTTGATAGGAAGCATCCTTGGAAGGTTATCTATAAAGATTGCTCATTTAGTTCCGATCCGTTAATAAACATGGCCACCACAGACCATTCTTGTTTTTAATTGGTCGATTTCTAAAAATCTTCTCTGTAACTGCTTAGCCAAATGAACCGAAACTTGGTGAGAAGCACCTATGGAAGGTTCTGTATTAAGTTTCCTCAAACCAGAATGAAAGGTGAGCGACACAGGCTCAGTCCACTGAGCCTCTAGTGTCATTTGCATCAGATATAAATTGTCTTGCCGGCAAAACTCACATGAAAGAAGTGATTGTTTTATAAAGTTCAATAAAGAATATTATGGGAAATTAATCCACACAAAACCTACTGGTGCACACTTATATCTAGACTATTGTGGTCACACCAACAGAAATACCAATATTTCAGCGTCTCTATAACTGGTATCTTAAAGTAATATGAAATGCCAAAATCATTATTTTCAGTTTTCTAAAAATTTCTGATATATGTAAAGATTAAATATATAAAGAACGTAAACCATTCACTTTTTGAGAGCTACAATGTATAATTCAGGAGAAAACGTCATTTTATTCTGTCTTCGATAATTCTTGCTACCCGGACAGTAATGCAAATCATATGCTATTGACCTCAGATTTGAACTCATTCGGTAGAGATTGTGTGCATGCTCCGTTATAGTCTTGACAGGTAACATCATTTTCGTTTCGATTTACATTCCATTATTTTCCATTCAATCCACGATTAAAAATAATTTTCCCTTAGCGAAACGTTAAACGAGGATCTCTTTACCTGGAAAATAAATATATATCACCATCTATGATCTAAACTGCCATAAATGTCTTTTAATGGCATTATGTGTATAATCAAGGACGTACATATATAGAATCTTATGTACGTCCTTGGTATAATTCAGCAAATTTCGCGGGGCCCAGTAAGGGTACACTGCATACGCAACTTGTAATTATGTTAAAACATTAGGTTTTTTTTATCTTAAAAATGAATACTACTTTGTTTCAAATCTATTTAAAATTTATTTGGCCTAAGAGACAAAAATGTGAAAGAAAGCACACATTCTTTATCTCATAATAATATATAGGCAAATAATTTGATTCTGGGGGGGGGGGGGGGGGGGGCTGGCAAGATTAGTCAGGTTAGAATATGTGACAGAAAATTCATTCGACACATAGTGCAGGACAGGTTATAATATTGTTTACTCAGTTCAGGCCAGATTATTTTTATTTATTTTCTATGAAGCTAAGGCCAGAATTTTTTTCCAACTTTGGGTGGCCAGATTATTTATTAAATTTTCGTCCTCAAACATGCACGAATGGTTTAGTTTTTAGGGAATGTAAACATATCAAGAATATTTTTGAAGATGTTTATTTCACCAAAAACTCATTTCATATTACTTTAATAACAAACATATATTAACACCAGATTAGGTATAGAGTAGGCTGTTATACTAAATCTGGCTACAACAAACGAAATACATGGAATCTGCAGACTATTAAAATGAACAAGAATTTCATATACCGATAATTTTTTAACGATAACATTACAGTATATATTTAGTATATATAGGAATTAAAATTATGGTAAAGCACTCCTTTTTGCAAAAATTAAAATTTTTACAATCACAAGCACAAATATATGTTTCTTGCATATCTTGTGAGATAATACCATTCACAACCAGAAGTAGGAAATTAATTAAATTTTTACAATCACAAGCACAAATATATGTTTCTTGCATATCTTGTGAGATAATACCATTCACAACCAGAAGTAGGAAATTAATTAAATTTTTACAATCACAAGCACAAATATATGTTTCTTGCATATCTTGTGAGATAATACCATTCACAACCAGAAGTAGGAAATTAATTAAATTTTTACAATCACAAGCACAAATATATGTTTCTTGCATATCTTGTGAGATAATACCATTCACAACCAGAAGTAGGAAATTAATTAAATTTTTACAATCACAAGCACAAATATATGTTTCTTGCATATCTTGTGAGATAATACCATTCACAACCAGAAGTAGGAAATTAATTAAATTTTTACAATCACAAGCACAAATATATGTTTCTTGCATATCTTGTGAGATAATACCATTCACAACCAGAAGTAGGAAATTAATTAAATTTTTACAATCACAAGCACAAATATATGTTTCTTGCATATCTTGTGAGATAATACCATTCACAACCAGAAGTAGGAAATTAATTAAATTTTTACAATCACAAGCACAAATATATGTTTCTTGCATATCTTGTGAGATAATACCATTCACAACCAGAAGTAGGAAATTAATTAAATTTTTACAATCACAAGCACAAATATATGTTTCTTGCATATCTTGTGAGATAATACCATTCACAACCAGAAGTAGGAAATTAATTAAATTTTTACAATCACAAGCACAAATATATGTTTCTTGCATATCTTGTGAGATAATACCATTCACAACCAGAAGTAGGAAATTAATTAAATTTTTACAATCACAAGCACAAATATATGTTTCTTGCATATCTTGTGAGATAATACCATTCACAACCAGAAGTAGGAAATTAATTAAATTTTTATAAGTGTTTTTTTTCTTTCAATTTACTTTTAGGACGAATTATAAACGTAACAGGCAGTAATGGAAAGATAGGTATACCATGTAATTCTGCCTTCTGTATGACAAAGTATGGACAAGAAGGGTTCACTGATGTACTTAGAATGGAAATGAGAAAATTTGGTATAAAAGTAATCACTGTTGAACCAGGAAATTTTTCTGCTTCTACTGCCATGCTTAATAAAAGTAAGGTATGCATTAAAAGTTAAAAAAAAAGTAGTAAATCCAATCCAGGAAGCATCCTTATCTATAGTAGAAAATAGGGGGTGATGATTTAATTCCAATCACGAAAGCATACTATATACAGTAAAAGATTGGGTTTGAGGGTTTAGCTCCAATCTAGATAGCATCCATTACTGCAGTAAAAGATTGGATGTCATTTTGGACTCTTAAGACAAAATACTGGTTAATAAATCATAAACAGATTTATATACAATGTACATGTATATATTACATCAGCTGTTATCATATCACCACATTTCATTAATTTGAAAAATTATTGGTTATTAACAGATTGATTGGAAGTAATTTAAAATAAAACATTATATGATGTAAAATCCTAAAAGAAATGTATTTTTAGGTGTATAACTAAAGCATAATCATTCTTATTTGTAAAGGGCCATGTTGGGGATCAGGCAAAAATGGTCTCCATGTTCATTTTGATCCCTTGTGTTACAATATTACAATAGAACTCAGGTTAAGTTCTTATACATACATGATTATCATGTATGATTTTCTGTTGTTATCATCTGATTATCATGTATGATTTTCTGTTGTTATCATCTGATTATCATGTATGATTTTCTGTTGTTATCATCTGATTATCATGTATGATTTTCTGTTGTTATCATCTGATTATCATGTATGATTTTCTGTTGTTATCATCTGATTATCATGTATGATTTTCTGTTGTTATCATCTGATTATCATGTATGATTTTCTGTTGTTATCATCTGATTATCATGTATGATTTTCTGTTGTCATCATCTGATTATCATGTATGATTTTCTGTTGTTATCATCTGATTATCATGTATGATTTTCTGTTGTCATCATCTGATTATCATGTATGATTTTCTGTTGTTATCATCTGATTATCATGTATGATTTTCTGTTGTCATCATCTGATTATCATGTATGATTTTCTGTTGTTATCATCTGATTATCATGTATGATTTTCTGTTGTTATCATCTGATTATCATGTATGATTTTCTGTTGTTATCATCTGATTATCATGTATGATTTTCTGTTGTCATCATCTGATTATCATGTATGATTTTCTGTTGTTATCATCTGATTATCATGTATGATTTTCTGTTGTCATCATCTGATTATCATATATGATTTTCTGTTGTTATCATCATATGGTAGTAATATTTAGTATAGAAGTAATATTTATCACATACCTGTACAATCAATACCTATTTCACAATTATAGTTTAGTTTAATAAACATCCTATTGATTGATAGTCTTGCAACCAGCTACTGAAAAGTCGCTTATTTCTCGAGTTTAATGTGCTGAAATAAGACACAGCTGCAATATCTTTTAAATTTTAGATAAATATGTCTTCTTTCCATTTCAAGTTGTCGTCAATGATTTTTGCGGTAAGCTTGCGCAATATCGGTCTGTTAACTGAGCCACCCCAAAAACATGTATTTCACTAGTCAATTTGAAAATGAAATCGTTTCATCATTGTATCACATATAAATAAAATAAAGATTATATTTGCATGAGAAAACATGTAAAATGAATATGAATGTATTGGTTTTGCAAAAACGCATGTCATTATCGAAAGTTAAACTTCCAAACATTGATCAAATTGACTGTCAGTTTATAGGCGTTTTTCTCTTAACGGACGAAAAAAATTATACCCGATACATTGATTTGCATTCAAAATGCAAGAATATTGTGTTAACGAATTCCCTGCCAAATTTTAAGGTAAAACATCAAGTAGCTTTGCTTAAAATCAACAAAGAAAAATAATTTTTACCACTTTGTAATTACGGAAAAATAGCCTTCCGTCAATCGAGTCTATAAGTTATTCAATTAGTTCAATAACTAGGACAATTTGTTCACTTATGAACTTGTTTTATCGTTGAAATTAGACACACAATTGTAGTTTCACTGTCGTATTTCAATTGTTTTGAATGTATTTTACTTTAGGACAATTTGCTTTTCTTAGTTATTTTTGTAAATATGCGTTTATTTTAGAGTTTGTGTATTAGCGTTTTAAATACACAAATCAAACACTTGGGAATCAAATTTATTCCGGTTGCCGTTGTTTCATTAATCAAATTGTGTTAGTGCGTAAATAAGTTGTAAATAATATTTTGACAAGATATAAATGATGAATTTTTTCTCTTGTTTTGGGATGTTGATTTCTATTATTTGACATTTTGTTCAATCAGATGTAAATAGTCGTATATAGGTCTTTGTTGTTCTGTTTTTTATCAACCCAATGTTTTGAAAATGGCTAGTTTTGGCAGTCCTTTAAAGCTTGAGCCGTCGAGTCCTAAACGACGAAGACCAGCAAATATGTGGGACAAATGTATTTTTTGCCAGCATCCGAGCCTTGAAAACCTGATTTGTATGAGGAGTATAAGTAAGAACAGCTTCATTGAAGGTATGAATGTACGGCGAGACAATATATTTGAAAGAATAACTGGAGAATTATCGTCCGTCGATGGCTTACTGTCCCCAAATGTAAAAGTGTTTTACCACCGATCATGCTACAAAACATATACTAGCAAACACAACTGTAGACGATTCACACAGCTTGAAGAGAATGAGGATACTGGATCAATTCCCGATTCAGCTGTCATTCAGACCCGATCGGTGGTTCAACCCGGTTCCATTGATAGCAATTTATGCTTCATATGCAAGAAAATAAATTTCAAACGAGACTTTAAACTACACAAGATTGAATCGTCAGAGCGCCTAGATAGCTTAATGAGTCGTGCAAAAGAGCACAATGATTTGATGATGCTCAAGACACTCAATAAAACCGATTTTCTGGCGAGTGCTGTTTATCATTCGGGGTGTATTTTAGAAGATTTTTATTGCATTCGACGCCACTTAAAGTTGAATTTAAAGAAACTGAGCAGTCAGATCATGAGGTTGCCTTTGACTGCCTTATTTCTAGAATCAGTGATGACCTTTTTGTACACAAGAAAGCTTTTGTTATGTCTCATATTCTTGAAATATACAAGTCACTTTTACCAAAAGATGTTTCTGAAAACTATCAGTCGACTAGGCTCCAATGTAAGCTTGCCAGTTACTACAGCAGCTCAATAACTATTCAGCCTCAGAGAGGTCAAGGTATGTCAAGTATTGTATTTAGTTCTAGTCTCACTATTGCTGATGCAATCGCTGCTGTTGCAAAGTTAAAATCTATTTTGAAGGTAACATAGTTTGAACAAGGCATGTCTGCAGCCTGTAGTGAAATGTCTGAAGAGCAGATTCTCCACTCTGCTTCAAGCATTATAAGACGCGACATAGAAAGTCTTGATATTGAGCATGAATTTTATCCAAATGCTAGTGATGTTTCTCTAGGAACATCTTTGGAGAAAATGCCATCTACTCTTACAAAATTTCTTGCATGGTTGATTGATGATAAGTCCTTTGAGAAAGCTAATGAACCGCATGCTATGTCAAAGGAGAAACTTCGAAAGGTACTAGGTTTAATAGAATCAATTGTTTCTGTAGCCAGATGCACTTTTACACCATTTCACCTAGGTCTTGCTATTGAGCTATATCATGAATATGGATCGAGAACATTAATTGAAACACTTTTTTCTCATGGGTTTTGTGCTTCATATACCGAAGTTAGGCGCTATCTTACAAGTATAGCTGTGCATGAAGTGGAGAACATGGAAAATGGGGCTTTTGCACCTGATGGTATCATCTCAGTGCAAGAAGGCGGGGGCTTGATACAAGAAGGTGCCGATGATATCGATCTTAACACCGAAACTATCGATGGCAAAGACACATTCCATTCTATGGCACGCGCTGTCTTTCAGACTTGTCGATCGCATGATGATTCCTGTTTGAGGCAATTAAAAGTAAGAAGAGGCCAAGAAAGAACTTTTCAGCTCACCGAAAGTGCATCAACTATCATGTCTTGTTTGCCTTTTACTAAGCCCAGATCTCGTGGGAGTCCTTCTCGTATTTCAAATGCTTTCAAGAATATTGCAGAATGTGCTGAGGGTATTGATAACTCATCAGAACTTTTATGGGTTCTTCTTCGGCCTTTCGCACAGGATCCTTGTATTTTGCCCTTTAAAACTGATGCATTTGATTGTCAGTATATCCCCTTTTGGACTGGTTACAATTCCTCCACTTCTGATTATAGACCAGAGTTTTCTGTAGTATCTTACGCTCCAATTGTTGACGCAAAGCCAAACGACATAGCTACAGTGTATACGACAATGAAAAGATGCTCTGATATGATTAATGGTCTAGGGCAATGATATTCCATACAAACATTTGACCAACAGCTTTATGCTATTGCTAAGCAAGTAGGATGGGCAATGCCAGAAACATTTAAAATGCATATTGTTAGACTTATTATTAGGCTTTCATACTTTGTCACGCTTTATCGCATCAATAGGAAAACTTTGGGGCGATTGTGGTTTGAAAGAAATCTTAGTAGATTCATCTGTGTATGCAGCAGGGACTGTTGATCAAATGATGTGTGGAAAGCAGTTCAACCGTGCTGTGAGGGCGTTAATACTGGAGTATGAAGCTTGACGTTCACTTTGGCTGTCTGCATTCTTTCAGTGGTGTGAGGACAATGGTATTGTAAATCCATTACCCGACCCTATCAGGACAGACCTTTATAATATTGTTTTCAAATTCCATAAAGGTCAGATTGATTCCAAATCCGTGAGTGAAACATCTGTTCTTGTTATGACCAGCCTTTCAGAGCACTTAGAAAAATTTAGAAAATAGAAAAATTTAGAAAATTTGGATATACGACTTCCCCAACTTTCAAATACTGGGACTGATACATGTTGCATCCCGTTGACTCAAACTACAGATGAAGATTGTGATGATGAAATGAACATATAATTCTTGCATCTAACTATCGCTTTATTTGAGTAATCTGTGTACTAATAAGCAAGTGATTTGGAAAAGTCATCAAATATCTTGTGATACAGTCTGTGATAACACAGTACTTAAAAAAACTCTAATACTCCAATGATTTCTCTTAACGTACATCTGAAATCATTTCATCCTTAATTCATCTTAAATAATCTTTTACTGATCTTAGAAGGCCACAAAATTCAATGTGGTCGCCATGGAGGGTGTTAGTGTTTGTTGTTTGGTGTAACATGTGTAAGTGTTTATGAGACCTAAGCTTCGCCTCCGATGACTTAATAAGCTTAATTTATGTAGAAACCAATTCTATATAATATTTTGAGGTTTCTTATCTCAATTGATAACTCAAAAACCTTAAGCAGTCACCGATCATAATTAGACGCATAACCACTAAATTGCCATGATTTTGGGTCTACTATGGACTCTCTTAATTTTTTTGTTAAAAGTGAAATCTGGTTTTTTTTATGTTAAAAAATGAATTTAGGGCATGTTTTTTAAGAAACCGTCAAGATA
This sequence comes from Bathymodiolus brooksi, assembly GCA_963680875.1. NCBI lineage: Eukaryota > Metazoa > Mollusca > Bivalvia > Mytilida > Modiolidae > Bathymodiolus > Bathymodiolus brooksi. Next base: position 56,122,844 of record OY804579.1, read on the forward strand.
TCATGCATTTTGCAAATATGTCAAGTTCAAGGTCGGGTTAACTTCTTGTCAGTTGAGATTTACGAAAAATGTCAAAGTTCAAGATTAAGGCTAATTTTTAGAGGCTCTTTTGATTTTTTTCCATCAAAACTTACAAAATATGGCAATGGTAACTATATTATGTTAAACAGAATGAACATTTTCAAAGTTACATAATTTTTAGGACATACAGAATTATTTTATTAATCTTCTCCAACATTTGAACGAAACTGTAGCCTGACCTTTGACCTCAAATATTTGATACATGCAGCCGTTTTTCAATTTGACAACAACTGTATTCTTATGCCATTTGTCTTTCTCTTTCCAACGATATACAACTTAGTCGTGTCTTCTTTCAGCACATTAAATCCATCAAATGATGTATCTGGTTGCAAGACTATGAGGGAGGGTGGTAGAAAATGTAAGATTGCGACTCAAAAGACAATTGGGATTTTTTTTTTTAAATCAAACAGATTGAACCTAACTTTATATGAAAGGACCAAACCTTTTCCTTTAACTATAAGTTATTTTTTTTGTTAATTGGAAATCAGATTACATTTTACATTAGACCACTATAAGAACATGTATGATATGAAATCTTTTGCCCTTAACTGATCTAAATGGATATAACAAAAAATATGAATGATAATTGGGTGGCTTATTAATTGTGTATTATAAATTGACTCAAGTTGGCCTCCATATCTGCTGCACAACATATTTTTGTAAAAGGCAGAAATATGTGAAATATTAAACGTAATGGGGTTTTTTTCATTTTTGTCTCTAATTAAATGTTTTAGATGATAATTGGATGGTTCATTCCCATTTATCCAACTTTTTAGTTCACCTGGACCAAAGGTAGAGGTGAACTATTGCCATCACTTGGCGTCCGTCGTCTGTAAACTTTTCACATTTCAAGCTTCTTCTCCGAAACCACTTGGCCGATTGGAACCGAACTTAGCAGGAATGTTCCTTGGATGGTCCTCTACAAAGTTACTGTTTTTCGTTCCAGTCGGATATTCAATATGGCTGCCAGGGCCAATAATATGCTCTGATTGGCTGAAATTTCAAAGATCTTCTTCTCCGAAACTAATGAACTGACTGAACCCAAACTGTAAAGGAATGATCATTGGAATGTCCTTTACCAAGTTACTGTTTTTTATGCCGATCGGAAATCCAAGATGGCCGCCATCGCAGGACATAGATTAACATTGGACCCTATGGGAAAATGTTCAAATGCCTTCTTCTCAGAAACTACAAATATGATTAAAGCCAAACTGTACATGAATGTTCATTGGATGGTCCTCTACAATCTTAAGGTTTTTTGTTCCGATATGAAATTCAAAATGGCGGCTACGGCAGGACTTAGTTTAACATTGGACCCTATGGGAAAAATGTTTCAAAATGCTTCTTCTCTGAAACCACTTGGACAGTTGAAACCAAACTGCCCAGGAATGATCATTGGAAGGTCCTCTACAAATTTTCTGTTTTTTATGCCGGTCGGAAATCCAAGATGGCCGCCACCGCAGGACATAGATTAACATTGGACCCTATGGGAAAATGTTCAAATGCCTTCTTCTCAGAAACTACAAATATTATTAAAGCCAAACTGTACATGAATGTTCATTGGATGGTCCTCTACAATCTTAAGGTTTTTTGTTCCGATATGAAATTCAAAATGGCGGCTACGGCAGGACTTAGTTTAACATTGGACCCTATGGGAAAAATGTTTCAAAATGCTTCTTCTCTGAAACCACTTGGACAGTTGAAACCAAACTGCCCAGGAATGATCATTGGAAGGTCCTCTACAAATTTTCTGTTTTTTATGCTGGTCGGAAATCCAAGATGGCCGCCACCGCAGGACATAGATTAACATTGGACCCTATGGGAAAATGTTCAAATGCCTTCTTCTCAGAAACTACAAATATTATTAAAGCCAAACTGTACATGAATGTTCATTGGATGGTCCTCTACAATCTTAAGGTTTTTTGTTCCGATATGAAATTCAAAATGGCGGCTACGGCAGGACTTAGTTTAACATTGGACCCTATGGGAAAAATGTTTCAAAATGCTTCTTCTCTGAAACCACTTGGACAGTTGAAACCAAACTGCCCAGGAATGATCATTGGAAGGTCCTCTACAAATTTTCTGTTTTTTATGCCGGTCGGAAATCCAAGATGGCCGCCACCGCAGGACATAGATTAACATTGGACCCTATGGGAAAATATTCAAATGCCTTCTACTCAGAAACTACAAATATGATTAAAGCCAAACTGTACATGAATGTTTATTAGATGGTCCTCTACAAACTTTACGTTTTTTGTTCCGGTATGAAATTCAAAATGGCGGCTACGGCAGGACTTAGTTTAACATTGGACCCTATGGGAAAAATGTTTCAAAACGCTTCTTCTCTGAAACCACTTGGATAATTGAAACCAAACTGCCTAGGAATGATCATTGGAAGGTCCTCTAGAAATTTTTTGTTTTTTATGCCGATCGGAAATCCAAGATGGCCGCCACCGCAATACATAGATTAACATTGGACCCTATGGGAAAATGTTCAAATGCCTTCTTCTCAGAAACTACAAATATGATTAAAGCCAAACTGTACATGAATGTTCATTGAATGGTCCTCTACAATCTTAAGGTTTTTTGTTCCGATATGAAATTCAAAATGGCGGCTACGGCAGGACTTAGTTTAACATTGGACCCTATGGGAAAAATGTTTCAAAATGCTTCTTCTCTGAAACCACTTGGACAGTTGAAACCAAACTGCCCAGGAATGATCATTGGAAGGTCCTCTACAAATTTTCTGTTATTTATGCCGGTCAGAAATCCAAGATGGCCACCACCGCAGGACATAGATTAACATTGGACCCTATGGGAAAATATTCAAATGCCTTCTACTCAGAAACTACATATATGATTAAAGCCAAACTGTACATGAATGTTCATTGGATGGTCCTCTACAAACTTTACGTTTTTTGTTCCGATATAAAATTCAAAATGGCGGCTACGGCAGAACTTAGTTTAACATTGGACCCTATGGGAAAAATGTTTCAAAATGCTTCTTCTCTGAAACCACTTGGACAGTTGAAACCAAACTGCCCAGGAATGATCATTGGAAGGTCCTCTACAAATTTTCTGTTATTTATGCCGGTCAGAAATCCAAGATGGCCGCCACCGCAGGACATAGATTAACATTGGACCCTATGGGAAAATATTCAAATGCCTTCTACTCAGAAACTACATATATGATTAAAGCCAAACTGTACATGAATGTTCATTGGATGGTCCTCTACAAACTTTACGTTTTTTGTTCCGATATAAAATTCAAAATGGCGGCTACGGCAGGACTTAGTTTAACATTGGACCCTATGGGAAAAATGTTTCAAAATGCTTCTTCTCTGAAACCACTTGGACAGTTGAAACCAAACTGCCCAGGAATGATCATTGGAAGGTCCTCTACAAAGTTTCTGTTTTTTATGCCGGTCGGAAATCCAAGATGGCCACCACCGCAGGACATAGATTAACATTGGACCCTATGGGAAAATGTTCAAATGCCTTCTTCTCAGAAACTACAAATATGATTAAAGCCAAACTGTACAAGAATGTTCATTGGATGGTCCTCTACAAACTGTACGTTTTTTGTTCCGATATGAAATTCAAAATGGCGGCTACGGCAGGACTTAGTTTAACATTGGACCCTATGGGAAAAATGTTTGAAAACGCTTCTTCTCTGAAACCACTAGAACAGTTGAAACCAAACTGCCCAGGAATGATCATTGGAAGGTCCTCTACAAATTTTATGTTTTTTATGCCGATCGGAAATCCAAGATGGCCGCCACCACAATACATAGATTAACATTGGACCCTATGGGAAAATGTTCAAATGCCTTCTTCTCAGAAACTACAAATATTATTAAAGCCAAACTGTACATGAATGTTCATTGGATGGTCCTCTACAAACGTTAGGTTTTTTGTTTCGATATGAAATTCAAAATGGCGGCTACGGCAGGACTTAGTTTAACATTGGACCCTATGGGAAAAATGTTTCAAAACGCTTCTTCTCTGAAACCACTTGGACAATTGAATCCAAACTGCCCAGGAATGATCATTGGAAGGTCCTCTACAAAGTTTCTGTTTTTTTATGCCAATCGAAAATTCAAGATGGCCACCACCGCAGGACATAGATTAACATTGGACCCTATGGGAAAATGTTCAAATGCCTTCTTCTCAGAAACTACAAATATGATTAAAGCCAAACTGTCCATATGTGTGTACATTGGATGGTCCTCTACAAACTTTACGTTTTTGTTCCGATAAGAAATTCAAAATGGCGGCTACGGCAGGACTTAGTTTAACATTGGACCCTATGGGAAAAATGTTTCAAAACGCTTCTTCTCTGAAACCACTTGGATAATTGAAACCAAACTGCCCAGGAATGATCATTGGAAGGTCCTCTACAAGGTGTGTGTTTTTTATGCCGATCGGAAATCCAAGATGGCCACCACCGCAGGACATAGATTAACATTGGACCCTATGGGAAAATGTTCAAATGCCTTCTTCTCAGAAACTACAAATATTATTAAAGCCAAACTGTACATGAATGTTCATTGAATGGTCCTCTACAAAATATACGTTTTTTATTCTGATATGAAATTCAAAATGGCGGCTACGGCAGGACTTAGTTTAACATTGGACCCTATGGGAAAAATGTTTCAAAATGCTTCTTCTCTGAATCCACTTGGACAGTTGAAACCAAACTGCCCAGGAATGATCATTGGAAGGTCCTGTTTTTTATGCCGATCGGAAATCCAAGATGGCTGCCACCACAGGTCATAGTATTAACACAGAACCATATGGGGAAAATACAGAAATATATTCTTCTCTGAAGCTATTGCACTGATTGAACCTAAACTGTGCATCAATTATTGGAAGGTCCTTTACAAACTTTGTGTTTTTTATGTTGATCGTAATTCCAAGATGACGCAGGACATAGTTTTTACATAGGACCAATTGGTTTTTTTTATTACCAGGTGAACGATACAGGCTCTTGAGAGCCTCTGGTTTAAAAATAGATAGTACAGGTAAAAAATAAAAGTGGGATAAATGAGATCAAAGGTAATCAAGAACGAAGGACACTTAATTAAAGCTTGGGTTGTGTGGCAGGTGAATAAGTGGACAAAAATTTGGACCAGGACAATATATTCTACATGTCTATGTACAACAGTTAATATTTATTTCCATATATTTCATTTAAAATGAAAACAAATACAAATTATTATTACTATTTTTGACTCAAATCAAAATTTAATTGGATATGATCATGATAATTCTTTAATTTTCTTTATGAGTCGATCATGTCTTTCTCTAGAATAACTTTAAGAAAATTCATATTAAAATTGTATATAATGTACCTTTATTGACAGGATTTTATCTTTTTCCTTCTTGCCTTTTACAATTAATAGCATTCTCTTGAAATGGTAAAAAAAAGTGTGCAAAGTTAAAAGATCCTCAATTGAATTGTTTTCTCTGTTATTCTCAAAAATTGCAAAAGCATTTAAAACCAAACCATTGTACTTCAAATAACAAGTAGTGTAGTAAGGTGGAATTGTTCACAAAAATCAATGATTTACAAATAATTTCAGCGAGAATCACAGGGCATCTTCTAGTAGTGAAAATACAATTTATAACCATTAATGAATGGTACAGGGTTAGGGTTATGGTGTTTAACGCCACTTTCAACAATATTTCAGGTTTATTGTGGAGATCAGTTTTATTGTTGGAGGAAGCCGGAGTACCCAGAGAAAACCACTGACCTGCCGCAAGTCACTGACAAACTTTATCACATAACGTTGTATCGAGTACACCTTGCCTGAGCTGGATTCGAACTCACAACATTAGTTGTGATAGGCACTGATTGCACAGGTAGTTGGAAATCCAATTACCATACGATCATGACCATGACGACCCCATGAGTGGTACAGGCTCATGTTTATTATCTTTACAGTAGGGACAACTTTTAACAAGATTATTATCAATAAAAGGAGAATTATACATACATTTATTTTCAGTTACCAGTCTATGAAAAAGAATTTGAGAAGATGTGGCAGGATAGCTCAGCCTCCATCAAGAAGACTTATGGTAGAAAGTATGTGGATGGAATGCTGAAATCCTTAACTGCTCTCTCGTCTAAATCCTGCTCTACAATAGCTCCCATCGTAGATGCCATAGAAATGACAGTTATTGCTAAGAATCCTAAGCAACGTTATCTAGTGGATGGCAGTAGCAGCCTTGTTGACCAAGATAATGTTAGTCTTCATTACTCTTTATTTTATTTATTTCTCTATGAATCAGTTCAAACATGCTTCATTATGTCTACTGTTGATCCAATTTTATTTGTTAGGTACAAATTTTCATCAATCATTACTAGTCACAAATTTAATCATTCAATCAGAATCAGAAGACAAAATATCAACATCAATTTCATAGTAAATAGAATTTTCTTTTAAAATAAGCATGAGATTGTTTAACTGTTTAACTTGGAAAACCATGGTAAAAATTATTTGTAACATGAAGCCATGCAATATCATATCTAGGTCGTTGATTATTGCACGGCTTTCTGAGAGTAATAAAACTACAGCCCAGATTTAAAGTGTGAAATATCTCTTATCTGCATGTATTATTTCATAGTTATTAGCTGTTGCTTACATTCTGGTATATAAACCACAAAAAGATCAAAGGAAAAGAATGCATTCATATTACAACTGTTATTATTTCTCTTGCATAAGATTTATGTAAGTGTTTGCAGTCATAACAAATTTTGAATTCTCATCAAAAGATCTTTTTTTTTTGGAGGGCAATTTATGGAAGCAATAGTCTGTAGGAGATTTTAACATTGGTAAGATTATTTTCGCCAAAAAAAACCCCGAAGATAATTTTACCCATGATAAAATGCCATACAAACTCTGTCTTCAGTGATTTATTTACATCTTAGTATGAAAAATCTAAATAGATTATGCTATATATAGATATGCTGTAATGTAAAAAAGTGTCTCCATATTTTGAATCACAAACAAATGTAGCTATTTGAGATCACTAGTGAAATACCATTACCATACTTTGTTACATGTAAAATTGTTTATCCTGCCCTTGTTCTATCAGAGCAGACAAATGGCATTGAATGGATAAATTTTTGTTATATACTGTCACTGACCAAAATATAGCTTTTTTTTTCTGGGGGCCACTTACACTTAAGGCCCTCAGCAGGTCCAGGGCAGAGCCCTGGTGGGGGGTAACGGAAAACAATTTTAAGCATAAATAGATATACAAATGGCGAAATCTGAACAATAAAAGACATGAAATATATTCTTATTTTATCATGGAAACAATACAAAAATCGAAGTTGTTAATATATTTTTGCTGAATATGAGAACTTTTGACAGAATGTTATGTATACCCTTAATGGAGTAACTACACGTAAGCTACTAGTAAGTCCAAAGTATTTCATTAATACTTCAAAATCAGCAAAGAAAATTAGATCTGTAACTTGTCATTATACGCCTGTAGCCAAATATCAAAGCATCTCAAAATCTCGAGGTTGTAGAAAAAAGTCCCGATATATGATTACGGATGATGAACATGGATAAAGTTATATGCATCGGCTACTTTGTGGCAGGGTATAAAAAGAATAACGATGTTTTCTTACACTGGCAACACAGAGAGAGAGAGAAATGACCGGAAGTAATTAAGATCTACAATAACAGATCTGCAAACTTAATTTTATGTAATACATGTATCATTATCATATATAATTAATATACATGTAGTACAAAATTAAAAAGGAATTTTTTTTCTATATGTACCTGTTTGGAAATTTGAATATATGAGAGTCGTTCCACGTTGAAGAAAAAAGTTTTCGTTTTACTGTGTCATCCATTACGGTTAATTTGGCAATGTCAAGATATGGAGGTTCAATATTCTGTTGAGTATCGGTGGTTGAAACGGAAGGCTCCAAGTCCGATTTGGTTGCTCCTGTCTTGACTTGATTCAGATTCAACTGGTCCGCTATCAGTCTCGGATAAGCTAAGTACTGAAATGTTTTCACTTGTACAATGTATGTGCTATCTGTTCAGGATCATTTTCTGAAGATTCGCTTATCTTTTTAAACATTTCATCCAAAGTTCTAACTTTAAGTTTAGGCTTAGAGCCAGACATTTTTATACTGCAAGCCAATAGCCTGACAACAGTTCTTTTGACGGTCAATGACAAACTAGTAAATGTATCAATTCATTTCTAGATTCAGATATTAAAAAGCGTGTGAAAAACAAATTGTGTTTTATTTTATGTCAAGACAAAGCCTTTGAAGATAAAATGAACTGTCAATTTCAAAGAGTTAGTTAAGGTCACAGTACTCATTGCAATTGTTTATCTTTCAACCTGTGGAAGCTTGTCATCAGTACAATTAACATAAAACAGACATAATTAAAATATGTAATGCGTTGTTTGTCATTTTTCATCAATAAAAAAGATTTGGGGAAAAAATTATGTGTAGGCACGTGCCTAGTGCCTTACGGTAGCTATGCCCCTGCCCTTCACATATTACCTGTTGAGCTTTAGGAACCTAATTGTAAATCCAGTTCACTTCCTGTTGACAGAATATGAAAAGGGACAATCAAGGGATAGTTATAACATATTATTATTTAATTCAAAATATAATTATCCATGTTTTAATGTGATTTTTCTGCAGGATAAACACAATATTAATGTAGTCTTAAAATATAAAATTAGTGTGTATTCTACACAAAATTAAAATTATGGAAAGGCTCTGTGATCCTGGCCTTTATCCCAGTTTTTAAGCCTCATACACATAAACTTTGTAGTGAGTGAGTGATTACTGTGTAGCACCAACTCAACAATTTTCAATGAGATGATGATGAGGTCTGCTTTGTACTAGACCAACATGCTTAGTTGGATTTTTATAGTGCTAGCTCACTGAAACAACAGTCTGTGGATAGACATGTCGCCGCACTAGGACACATTATCCTGATTCCGAGCCAACCAGTCTTTACTCTTTCTCCTTAATACTGCGTGCTTAGTGAAGAAGCAACAAATACCAATTTTATGTCTTTGGTTTGATCCGAACGGGGTTCGAACCCACGATCTACCGAACTCGAGGTGAATACGCTAATCCTTACACCATTGATGTGGTTATACAGACTTTATATTTTAAGACACTGATACTGTCTATATATACAGTCTATGGATGAACTAGTTGCTGAATAAATAAACTTATATCTTTTACCATTGTTTATTTCTAATAGTTTTTTTTGTGCACAAAATTTTAAGTATTAAATTCTCTTTTCAGCTTTTGATTCGTATTGGCAGTTATATACCGGAGCGTTTAGTTAATCATCTTCTTGATAGAGCTTATAATCCAAGAGAGCTGCTGAGTTTATCAAAAGAGAAGTCTGCATAGAAAGATTGAATGTAGTTGACATGGACATTGTTGTCTTGATATTTGTGATTTATGAATCGTTCTGTATTTATTAAACTTTACTGTCATCTTGTAATTTGTTGTATGTTTTTTTTTCCAACACTAATACTGACATGACATCACATGATAAGAGTTGTAATTTGTTGTATGTTTTTTTCCAACACTAATACTGACATGACATCACATGATAAGAGTTGTAATTTGTTGTATGTTTTTTTTCCAACACTAATACTGACATGACATCACATGATAAGAGTTGTAATTTGTTGTATGTTTTTTTTCCAACACTAATACTGACATGACATCACATGATAAGAGTTGTAATTTGTTGTATGTTTTTTTCCAACACTAATACTGACATGACATCACATGATAAGAGTTGTAATTTGTTGTATGTTTTTTTCCAACACTAATACTGACATGACATCACATGATAAGAGTTGTAATTTGTTGTATGTTTTTTTTCCAACACTAATACTGACATGACATCACATGATAAGAGTTATAATTTGTTGTATGTTTTTTTCCAACACTAATACTGACATGACATCACATGATAAGAGTTGTAATTTGTTGTATGTTTTTTTTCCAACACTAATACTGACATGACATCACATGATAAGAGTTGTAATTTGTTGTATGTTTTTTTCCAACACTAATACTGACATGACATCACATGATAAGAGTTGTAATTTGTTGTATGTTTTTTTTCCAACACTAATACTGACATGACATCACATGATAAGAGTTATAATTTGTTGTATGTTTTTTTCCAACACTAATACTGACATGACATCACATGATAAGAGTTGTAATTTGTTGTATGTTTTTTTCCAACACTAATACTGACATGACATCACATGATAAGAGTTGTAATTTGTTGTATGTTTTTTTTCCAACACTAATACTGACATGACATCACATGATAAGAGTTGTAATTTGTTGTATGTTTTTTTTCCAACACTAATACTGACATGACATCACATGATAAGAGTTGTAATTTGTTGTATGTTTTTTTCCAACACTAATACTGACATGACATCACATGATAAGAGTTGTAATTTGTTGTATGTTTTTTTCCAACACTAATACTGACATGACATCACATGATAAGAGTTGTAATTTGTTGTATGTTTTTTTTCCAACACTAATACTGACATGACATCACATGATAAGAGTTATAATTTGTTGTATGTTTTTTTCCAACACTAATACTGACATGACATCACATGATAAGAGTTGTAATTTGTTGTATGTTTTTTTTCCAACACTAATACTGACATGACATCACATGATAAGAGTTGTAATTTGTTGTATGTTTTTTTCCAACACTAATACTGACATGACATCACATGATAAGAGTTGTAATTTGTTGTATGTTTTTTTTCCAACACTAATACTGACATGACATCACATGATAAGAGTTGTAATTTGTTGTATGTTTTTTTCCAACACTAATACTGATATGACATCACATGATAAGAGTTGTAATTTCCCCAGAATAATCAATTTTTGTGTTACCTGAATAGCAATACCACCATATTGCTGTAAAATTTGTAATTTTGCCAGTTAATGCAATTATATTATGCTTATTTATATCTGACTTCCCATCGTAGACTGTCCAAAGTGTTGAAAAACAGAAACATTTGTAGCTTGCCTGGCCAAAGGCCAAGTGAGCTTTTAGTATTACTTAAGTGTCAGTCCTCCTGTTATCATTAACTTTTTCACATTCCAATCTTATTGAGAACTAGTTAAATTCCCCCTTTTAGGTCTCCTACTAACCTCATCATATGGAGGATTAATTTTATTATACCCCCCGCAACGAAGTTGTAGGGGGGTATACTGGTTTCACCATGTCTGTCCGTCCGTCCGTCTGTAGACAAATCCTATGTCGTACGATAACTTGAGTTTTGTTTCTTGGAATCTTTTAAAAAATTTTTCAGCTGTTTACTGGTGAAGAGAGGAGGATCCCTTTCTTTTTTGACGATTTTCACTTTTGCCGTTCCAGAGTTATTGGACTTGATATGACGGAAAATAGGATTTTTACCCTATGTCGTATGATAACTTGAATAGTGTTTTTCAGAATGTTTTAAAATTTTATCAGCAGCTTACCGGTGAAGAGAGGAGGATCCCTTTCATTTTTGACGATTTTCACTTTTGCCGTTCCAGAGTTATTGGACTTGATATGACGGAAAATAGGATTTTTACCCTATGTCGTATGATAACTTGAGTAGTGTTTCTCAGAATGTTTTGAAATTTTATCAGCAGCTTACCGGTGAAGAGAGGAGGGTCCCTTTCATTTTTGGTCGGAACAATCAGCAATGTTTTGGTTATGGAAATAGGTTGGACAGATGTGGGGAGCCGTGGGTATATCTTAGTGAGCTGTGCTCACAGTAATACTAATTTGTACAAGTATGAATCCACTCTTGACAATGATCATTCCTGACAAGTTTGGTTCAATTCGTTCAAGCAATTTCGAAAGCAAAGATTAAAATGTGAACTAGAAGGTCCTAGGATTCTGTATTGCTCATCTGGTTTGTAAATAGCTCAAAATATGCTTATTTGAAAACTATTTTTCCTGGTCATGAAATGAGAAATCTTTGCAGAAGATTTAATTAACATCATTTGTACCAAGCTACAAAACATTTGTAGTTGTAGTTTCAGAGTAAAAAATTTAACTAGACTAAGAGGCTCAAATGAGCCTGTATCGCTCACCTAGTGTAGAAGATTTATTGTTAATCTTTGGACCCCAGGGTCATGACAGCAAAGACCCTAGGGGTTTTCATTTGTACCAGATTAAATCTGCATTTCATAAGACTGCTTCATTCCAAATACAACTAAAGAACTGCCTTTCTAGTGACCTAATTACATACAGGCAGTCTAAAGTGCTGAAAAACGGAAACATTTCATATAAGTGTATGCAAAATCATGCAAGAAGCTAGTGGACAAACAATTGTCAACTCTATGAATGGACAAAACCAGACTACTGGTGAGCAAGAAAACAGAGTCTAACCTACTCTGTATCAGAGTCGGATAAGCTTCTGGTGATATTTAAAACAGACAGTCTAAATTCATTAGAACAGAACTGAAAAATATGGAAGAAATATAGTATAACAAATTGTTGATTTTGAATATCAAAATAAGACCACTCGTGACCGAAGTACGCATAAGGATTAAACGAGTTCCGCCCACGAGTTTAATCCTTTATGCGTATTCGGTCACGAGTGGTCTTATTTTGATATTCAAAACGTATGATTTAGCTATATTGTTTATTATATAGACTTCCAAAATTTCTTATATATATTATTTTTTATTTGTATATTTCATTCCACGTGTATGAATCTTCGAGCAATGATAGTGTAAAATTCTCAATCTACAAGTCGTAACTAAGGGGTTCAGCTGGAAGGGTCCGCCATCTTGAAAATATGAAATCCAACATGTCATATTTACAACAATACACAAAAATAATTAAAATGCCTACATGTACCTTGAAAACTTATTTTAGTTAAATTTGATTAAAATTGAAGCGTACATGAAGCCAAATAACGTCTAATCTTTATGTTTCAAACTGGAAGTCTTCATATGTCATTTATATGACGTCAATGACATCATGTTGTCTATTTGCCAAAATCATCAATAACATTTCGCAGAATTGTTTCAGTTTATAATTGTGTGTGTATTCATTATTCACCGTAACACAACAAGGAACGTAATCACCACACTTATAGTTGTTTAAAAGTAGTTTCGGCGGGAAAAACTGATATCTCACATGTGAGATACCGGAATTTATTTCCTGGAGAAATCCCCATAAATCACACCTACCTATATAATAAGTCATATTACGCCAACAGATCTTCGAAATGCTTCACAAGAAAACCTACTTTCACCTCCCTGTGGTGAGCAGGGGGCATCAGTTATGATTTTTTTGTTCCAAGAGTAATGGTCTTTAATCAACTACCTTCCTATGTAGTAGTCGGTTAACTATGAGCATTTATTGACCCTGCCATTGTACTATCCATGTTTATGTTGTCATTCATTTTTGTGATGGTATATGTCTTTTTGAGTGGACTTGAATCTGTGCAAGTTTTTTTTATTGTTTGTTTATATATGTATTGCCATTTGAGATCCAATTATCAAGGGGGCTAGGGTTGGGATCCCATTAACCGATTTAACCTCGTTACATTTTTATGCCTGTCCCAAACCAGGACTTGCTTTCCAACATACTATGTTGTGGTCTTTTTTTGTTTGTTCAATGATTTGAGGTGAGAGGTGATTGTTTTGTTGATATTGGTGGAATTGTTGACCATCACTTTTCATAATGTATTTAACTGGCAAACAGAAGAGGTTACAAGTAACTACAATTATGAAAGGCTATCATGACTTATCACTTGGGTTTGTAACTAGATTAGCACGACAGGTGCCACTAGTAGAGCAGGAACTGCTTAATCTTCCGGAGCGCCTGAGTTCACCCCTGATTTTTAGTGGGATTCGTGTTACTCGATCTTTTGTTTTCTGTGTAGTGTTTTGTATATCGTTGTTTGTCCTTTTGTACTTTCTCTTTTGACCATTGTGTTGTCTGTTCTTCTTCGATTTACGGACTCTGATTACCCCTTTGGTATCTTCAAACTCTTCTTGTAAAATTTTAAGGCGGAAATGTAAATCACCGATTATACAGGCAAGACTAAAAAAATGAAAGACAAAATTCAACATCAAAGCTGTTTTTATTTGGATCTAAGTAATGACACGGTGAAATGCATTTACAAAGAGCCAGGTATGTACACCTAAGTGGGTCTTTATAAGACTGATGTATGTACAAAATCACAATAACAAATGTAACAATATTGTCTTGTAGTAAACAAGTGCATGAAATCTACTTTTACAACTGTACCATGTGACAATTCTATTTCATATTTTATCAGTCAAGTCTACCACTTCTTAAAACTTAAAATGTACTATATAACATAGCTAAGTACAATATACTGGCATACAAATGAGACTAAAGGTAACAAACATCTACTTGATTTTATATTTTCTTTAAATACTTAAAGAAATAAATAATTTCTATTTTTAAACAGTTTCCTGTTGATAATATTTCTAGAAACACTTTTGTACACAGCTATTCTCTAAAAAAAAATTTCATTATTTTAATTATACATGTAATTATTAACATATTTATATATAAAGTTTTAATTTGCATATGCAAATCTTGGTGAAATTATGGCAAATATTTAGTATGTGATAGACTTATTAGTTTTTATTTTATTATGTTTGTTGGATCTTTTATTTTTTGGCAATACGACAACATCTAATGACATCCCATATGAAGTCATGTCAGGTAACCTTTCATTCATTGCTGACCATCCAATCAAAAAAGATAATAAAATAATATTGACCAATCGGACAACAGCTCTCAGCTTGTGCTTGGCTTCCATACCTCAAGAATTGGCGGGTTCGTCACTGATTGGTTGAAAATATGACCCCCTGACATGACTCTATATGGGATGGTGTTAGATTTTATTGTATTGAAAAAGAAATAAAAAGATCTAACATCTTATTTTAATTAGATTGAAAAATAGATATAATTACATTCTACAATTCAACCAAGTATTTAAATCCATGCCATTTTAAATAATATATCAATACAAGGTTGATTTTATATTTCATTTGATTATACAATATACATGCAAGCACTACTTTGTCACATGGCATAGTGTTCATTCAATACTGTCTTAGGTACATGCCAAACATGACAAATCTTTCTAATGTATTATATTTTAGAACTTCTTATTCAGTTACATTATGTATAGATATTCAGAAATTCTATACAAAGTGTTACATTGCAGATTAAAGTATTTCTTTGATCTGATATCTGATAAATGTGCAATAAAAAATCACTACTAAAAAGCAGTGATTTGTTGGGAAATGTACATTGTGAAATATATTTTGTATATGAAACCTAATGTGGAATGCAAAGTTGTTAGTGTTGAAAAATCAAGAAATTTATACCAGCTTTTTATTCTAATAATCGGGTTAAAAAATGAATGACCGTAAGCTAAATGAATTATTCAATGTTTATTCTCAAATATTTAAAAAAAAAAACAAAGATGGTTTCCATGAATAAATAAATCTACAGTATGATCAGTCTGTTTCGTTAAGTCTAAAAAGATCATACAAATGGATGTGGCAATATCGTTAAATTAAGATCTTTTCATTATTAAAGAATATTTTGTAAGAGTAGAGGATCTAAATTATCAGATTTATATGTCAATTTTTCTAAGTAAAATTTATAGCATAACAGCTGTGAAGCATTATTAAATCTATGGAGATAAAAATGTTGTATAATAGCTATCCCAATTCTAATAATAGTATTTAGGATTTAAAAACTACAATTGTATGTGTGTTTTTTATATGAACAAACAGGTACAAAAGTAAATAATGGTTAGGTTGGGTTTAGGGTATGGTGTTTAATGCCACTTTCAACAATATTTTAGTCATATCGTGGCAGTCGGTTTTATTGGTGGAGGAAACCGGAGTACCTAAAGAAAACCACAGTAAATTATGGGTATCTTCATTAAGTCATAAGACTTATTCATAAAGGTTGACATAAGAAGTTTTCTTCAGATAATTGGTACAGATCAGATTTGATTTACCTTGTTTAGTTAGTGCATATCACCACTGAAGTTGCAAGTTCGAATCCTGTTCAGGCGAGGTGAACTCTATACAACATTATGTGATAAAGTTTTGTCAGTAACTTGCAACAGGTAGGTGGTTTTCTCTAGATACTCGGGTTTCCTCCACCAATAAAACTGACTGCCACATATACAACTGAAATATTGTTGAAAGTGGCATTAAACACCATAACCCAAACACTAACCTTGATCAACAGCTAAAATTACCACAAACATTTTTATAATCATCTTATGTAAATTTTTGTCTGAACAGTTAAGAAAGACGTAACTATGGCATTAGGGAAGTAGCGGTATAACATTGGAAGTACATTTTTTTTTTTTTTTTTTATACATAATATGAGAAACGTTACTGTTGTTAGTAAGGAACCATTATCACATCACAAGTAATACAATATCAGGACTAACAATATAATATGCTAAACCAATGAACAGTCTAATAACAAGAAACAATAACCACTGTTATATATAAGTAATTAAGTTTAAGATTGTCCTCTGTATGGGGCAACAAAGGTAATTTAAATAATTAAGTTCAAAATTTTCCTGTGCATGGCTCATCATAGGTAACAATATTCATATTTAAATACATGTAATTAAATTCAAAATTTTCCTGTGTATGGCTCAACATCAATAACAAAAATCATATTTAAGTAATTAAATTCAAAATTTTCCTGTGTATGGCTCAACATAGGTAACAATATTCATATTTAAATAATTAAGTTCAAAATTTTCCTGTGTATGGTTCAACATAGGTAACAATCAACTAGCTGATATAATATAAGTATACAGTTCAAGATATTCCTCTGTATGGGGCAACAACAAAGGTAAAAATAATCACACTTATATATATTTGATCATAGAATTTCTATGTATAGATCAACAAAAGTTAACCTAAAATCTGGCATCAAGTAAGTTATTGACCATAATTTTAATTTGATTGAAATGTAATTTTTTTTTTTAATAATACATTATCAAAGATAATAATTTTGTTCATGTCTATTAATATACAACTTTATAAGTAATTTTTTTCTAACTTGCCCGAGTAGCACATTTAATCTAACCATATTAAACAATAAATTGTCTTTATTAACATATCAGTTAAATAATTTCATTTGGTTTTTACAGCATTTATTAGTATTTCTTGCAATTAATTGGACAAGTCATTCTTCCATCCAAGGAAGGCATTCTGAAGACATGTTTACAGGCGAGTCCTTTGAAGATCTGCACAATGCAAGATTTTATAAGGAAATTTGTCTGCCTTCCTTGGATATAAATTTAAATGGATTAGACCCAAGTTTTGATATACCGTTTTGTACTATTGGTAAAACTGGCCAGGATGTCTAAGTTAATACACCGTCCATGTCATCGTAACAACTTGACCTAAACGTACACATAACTAACTTAACAAATAAAATATTACTTTGTAAGAAAATATATCCAACCAATTTTCAATATACACACAATATATACCAGGGTACAACGAAACATGATTGGCTAAACCAAAAAATATTATATGTCATTGAAATACGTCAGAAAAAAACCCACACGATATTACATGTGCATTATTTTACACAAATTATTTCATAATTAAAGAAATGGCCTAAAATAGCAGACAGGATTGGGTTGCATCAACCTTAATTAAATTCAAGTATGGATTAAAACTTAATTTACACTTAAAATTACTTGAAATGTACATTAAATTAACTTATACTTAAGGTTTAATTGAGACTTAAATTTAATTGGAGTTTGTGCGAGCCAGTCCTGGAATTTAACATTTGGCTATATTTTTTTTAACTGGACTCATGTTGAAGAAGGACTTTAAAATATTTCAATGGCATATAACATATTTGGTAAGCCAAATATTTATCATATCATATAATAATTTTTAACAAATGAATGCACTCATATGAATACTGGCATGCTCTTCTAAAAACACCATGGCCCAAAAAAACTAAATAACCAAAAGTAATAGGAGCTTTGCAGCATTTCAAATTTTGTCTCTTTACTTAGGACTGTGACGAAAAAAATTATAAATTACACGGGGACACTGTTTAATTTATATACATCAAATTGTGTAGATGAGAAAAAACTTTTTTGTATTCTATTAGTTCTAAATCAATCTAGTTGCCGAGTTCGGGTGAAAATGACACATACAATTAACAGCTCTCAATCCTTTGACTTTGACAGATAAGAAAAAATTTGAATGATCCTTTAAAACAATATTAAATATATATCATTTCTGAGACAAAACATTGAACTAATATTATATCTATGTGACAACAGCAAATTAAGGCACACTGCACTGGGTGTGAGCAAAGTTTGTGACTAGATAAAAACTAGAGGCTCAGCCCACTGAGCCTGTGTCGCTCACCTTTCATTCTGCTTTGAGGAAACTTAATACACAACCTTCCATACATGTAGATGCTTCCTACCAAGTTTCAGTTCATTTGGTTAGGCAGTTTCAGAGAATTTTTTTAGATATTGACCAATCAGAAACAAGAATTGCCTGTAGTGGCAATGTTTGTTAACCGATCGAGATGAAATGAGCCATCTTCATAGAGGACATTCCATAGATGCTTCCTGCCATATTTCGGTTAATTTGGCCAAGCGGTTTCAGAGGAGATTTTTAAAAATTGGCCAATCAGAAACAAGAATTGCCTGTGGAGGGCCATGTTTGGTAATGGATCATAACAAAATGTGCACTCTTTAGAGAGGACCTTCCATAGATGCTTCCTATTAAGTTTCAGTTCATTTGGCTGATTAAAATGTGAAAAGTTAACAGATGACAGACAACAAACGACGGATGCCAAGTGATGCCAAAAACCCACATTGCCTTTGGCACGGTGAGCTAAAAAGAATATTAAAATGTGAATACCTACATGTAATGTATAGTATAAACATGTTACACTATATCTGCATTAGTTAATTTCTAAGAGAGATAATGGCAAGTTATCTTTCTTTTAACAGTTTTATGCAAGAGTTATCTCCCTTTTAACAGTTTACTACAATGGAGAAGTTTTTTTTAGAAATGAACCAATCAGAAACAAGAATTGCCTGTGGCGGCCATGTTTGTTAATGGATCAGGATGAAATTAGCAATCTTTATAGAGAACCTTCCATAGATGATTCCTACCAAGTTTCGGTTCATTTGGCCAAGCGGTTTCGGAGGAGAAAATTAAAAAAAATCAGCCAATCAGACACAAGAATATCCTGTGGCGGCCATGTTTGTTAACGGATCGGGATGAAATGAGCAATCTTTATCGAGGACCTTCCATAGATGCTTCCTACCAAGTTTCGATTCATTTGGCCAAGCGGTTTCGGAGAAGATTTAAAAAAATCGGCCAATCAGAAACAAGAATTGCCTGTGGTGGCCATGTTTGTTAACGGATGAGGATTAAATTAGCAATCTTTATAGAGGACCTTCCATAGATGCTTTCTATCAAGTTTCGGTTCATTTGACCAAGCGGTTTCGGAGGAGAAGATTTTAAAAAATCGGCCAATCAGAAACAAGAATTGCTTGTGGTGGCCATGTTTGTTAATAGATCGGGACAAAATTAGCATTCTTTAGAGAGGACCTTCCATAGATGCTTCCTACCAAGTTTCAGTTCATTTGGCTGAGAGGTTTCAGAGGAGAAGATTAAAATGCGATAAGTTAACGGACGACAGACGCCAAGTGATGGCAAAAGCTCCATTGCCTTTGGCAAGGGGAGCTAAAAAGGAAAATGTTAGTAAAAATAATTTAGTTAGTTGACCCTAACACATAGAATTTCTATAAACTTAAAATACTTCAGTTGCCACATGATCAAATTTCTTAACTAATATTGTTTATATCAAAGCATTTATTATAAAATATGAGTACTATGTTATGAGTATAACAATGTTCTCTAATGAACTGTATAAAATGCTATATTAATCGTGTATTCTTTGACTTACATTAATGTACTATATATGCAGATACTAACTGTACACATGCAATTCTATGTACAAAAATAGCTCTAACAATCTCTTCTTTAGATAGAAACAAAACTCATAATACACTTCAATAATATAATGAATACAATGCAAATTCTAGTTTTTACTGCTTTTAATGTTTTATGCAAATTAAAAAAACACACAACATGTGATATATATACTGAGCGAAAACCTTAGACAGGGTTTATACCAATTAGAAAATATCAAAATTTTTCCTGCAAATTTACATTAATATGGTTACATTCTGAAAATTTTATTACTTTAGTTTTAGTATGTGGAAAATAACTTGAAACATTAAACATTCTGCATATTCATTAATAATAAGATCCTGAATATTCATGAACTGATATTGAGATAATGCTTAAATATAAGTTACAATGTAACTTTGATCTGAGCATTTCATGCCTGACAGTCCACTTGTATGTTGCCTTCCTTGTCGTATACAACCAATAAATAGTGTATTCTGCAATTTCTGTTACCAAATGTCATCACTGGCCAAAAATACTGTACCCAACTGAGCACTGATAAAAAATGGTGTAATATTACCGGTACTAAATATATATTAAAATTTTGGAGTTTGGGAGTAAAACAATTTCTAACCATACATTAGTTTCTGAAATAGTAAATTATACCACAACACTTGCTTGACGTAATCACACAT
The DNA here is from genome assembly GCA_963680875.1 of Bathymodiolus brooksi. NCBI lineage: Eukaryota > Metazoa > Mollusca > Bivalvia > Mytilida > Modiolidae > Bathymodiolus > Bathymodiolus brooksi. Next base: position 56,143,676 of record OY804579.1, read on the forward strand.
TTTGATTGGATAACATCTTCACAGCAATTACTTGTCAGAACATGCTGCAGAGATGAATTTTCTACAAATATAAATTACAATAAAAAGGTTTTTAATTCAATGGTTCATAATAATATTATTGACACTTCCTTACACCAAAATTAGGTAAAAATGTAATACTTGTTGGCAGTTATCTCATGGTTCACCATTTCTAATATTATTTTGATGTACATTATTTGAATTCTAGAATTTTAAAATTCCATTTAATATTGTAACACGCAAAACACGAGTGAAGGTGCAGTACAGTCAATAATTCCCTTGTAATCAACTCTATAAAAACAAAAAAACCTGGAATAGGAGGAAGACTTCTTATTAAATACACTTGTAAACTAGAAAAAATTTAATTTCTACCAGCGTCAACCAACAACTTAGGGAACTGTCATTATTTTCCTTGATTGGTTGCACACAATTAGCTTGAACTGTATTTAAAAGTGAATTTACCATACTAAGTTTATATCTATCTATAAATAGCTAGAAGACATACTATATATTATTGTTAGGAAATAAATATTAATGGAATGAATCTACACAAGGAAGTAAATTATAACTACCTGTTTAATACCATGTTGTATGAGTGATGGCAAAGTGGTGATACCAGTTTTGGGGAATGTTTAGTAGTTATATACTGAGCATTATTTTATTGTCTAAGGCAACCACTCATACAATATCTAATCTAGTCTAATATATATACATAGTTATCTGTAGTTAAAATCTTTCTTATGCATACCCCCATCCCATGTTAATAAAAATCCCTCTATCTTTTTTAATATACCCCCACCTCAAGTTAATAAAAATCCTCCATATTTTAGATACTAACCCCCACCTCAAGTTAATAAAAATCCTCCATATTTTAGATACTAACTCTCACCTCAAGTTAATAAAAATCCTCCATCTTTTTTAACATACTCCCATCTAAAGTTAATAAAAATCCTCCATCTTTTTTAACATACCCCTATCAAATGTCAATGGAACTAGTTTTAAACTTTCAGTTCTAAATAACTATATAGTAGATAGTAATTCTTTGTCTATATCTTGACTGGAAAAAATACCACCAAATTTGGATAATTATAATATGAAGTAAATATGGCAGAGTCTGTATTTGTATAATCCAACAAAATGTGAGAAAAATATCACATCTATTTTGTCTATATAAATATATACTATCTTTGAATTGTTTTGCAAGAATGGATTTCTCAGAGTAATATCGCATCAAAGGCGAGCAAAACATATTAACATTAGTATGACTAACAAGGATTTATAAAAGTGACATGAGTGACGTCAATAAAATATCATGTTAGAAATCAACAATAATATGTTTGTTTCACACTTGTCGATTGACATTATCGTGTAATGATCAAAGGGAAAAATTAAAAATCGTAGATAAAACCTAATTACAGATAACTAAGTAAAACTGGCCTACGTCACATTCCCACATACATACTTTCTATTCTAATCTGTAGAAAATATTTAATAGAATGGTCATTGTTATGTGCCCTCAACATGTGGTCAATTAACCAACATAATTGTTACTTTGGTTCATTTTATATCATTATATATGGTCCCCACTTAAAGTCATAAATCTGGTATGGCCACCTTGCATATGGAAAGTTACCATAACCCGAAAAAAAAGAAAAGAAAAAAAAAAGGTCATATTATTTGTGATGGAATGCTCGTAGAAAAACACCAAGACAATGAAAACAATGAATAAATTAATGATGAGGGAAAAAAAAGCTCGTAGATCACAAAAGTTTTGTTACAAAAGTAAAAATCAAAAATGCAACAATATGAACAATCCGTTACGAATGGACCCAAAACACGTAACAAAACTTTTGTCAGCATAATAGCAAAGTAGTGGGGACACATCCACTCATAAATATTTAAGATATTATGTACAAATTGGACCACACACTTGAAGTATATAAGTTTTCTCCTCAAGTCAAGATTTCAAGGATTGAATAAAGCAATATCTGTCTAATTTTCGTAAACCTCAAATTAATTCATAGAACAATTAATTAGAACATATTAATGCCAGGATCAATTTGTTTACAGGTAAATAACTTTCATGTACAGTTGTCCTCCACTTATAAGGCCACTCCTTCTTCAGAAAACCTGCCTCTCTTGAGGGGGACAATTTATAAGTATTTTACTGAAATCTGGCCTAATAAATATGGTCTTTGATGGAAGTGACCTTATAAGAGAGGGACTACTGTATTGGAGACATTTTAATTTCCATGATATACTATCTCCATAGTTACTGTAAAGCATAGGTATACCATGTTTAAGATGAGACGCAGATATTTGAACATTTTACCCAAGAATTCTGACTTCAAGAAAAACTTACAACTGCATTTGAATAAATATATAAAATTTGAACAATTAATACAATAAAAATTTCAACAACAAAACATAGCACTGCAAGATAAGCTCAGGAAATATTCATGTGACTGTGTCTCCCATTGCACTTAATTGATTGGTCCAAAGCTGCAAAAAGCAACAATAAAAAAATTAAAAAATTGCAACCTATAAAACAAAAGAGATTAAATACTCCACAAATCACTAATTTATATTTGCTTCAGTTAATTTCTCCCAATTCAAACCACTTTGCATGTCAGCTTGGCTAAAGTCTGTATCTTCAAAATTAAACAAGTCAAATACTTCCTGTTGTGTTTTAGGTGTAAGTATTGGGTCAGATGGAAATGCAACTGGAGCATTGGCACTCAAGGGTGTTAATCCTGTACTGGGCATGATCACATCTAACCAATCAGAGACATCCATCTGCATGTTCATATTTTGAGAACTTTCCAAGTCATTTATTCCGAGACCAGTGATGTCTGGCTCAGAACCGTGACCTGTTCCTTTGTTCGTCACATTTTCACCTGAAGGTACATGTAAAAAGTCTTTTGATTGGTTATTTTTGTCTATAAGTTCTGATGGCAAACATGTTCCTTCATTCAAGTCTAATTGTGTAAATGGTGAATCTGAAGTCCAATCCATTGAACTCAAATCTTGATTTAACATCTCATTAATGTCTAAGATATCAGATGTGCAAATGTCTGAAGTTGTTGTCATAGCAACAGACGCTGGTGGAGTAATTGGTTCATTTTTCACAACTGACATCGGAGGCGAACTATTTAGTAATGATGATACAACATCTGTCACGCTGGTCGTTGAAGTGGTTGGCATGGTAGAAGCCAAAGTCATTGTAAATTGTGGGAAATGTCCGCCAGAACTAGAAGTTAATTCTCCAAAAGAACTTGTGGCACTACTTATTGTGGACGTGGACACACTTTGTGGTGTGGTCTTAGGTGTAGGAGGAGGTTCTTGTGCTGCACTAGGAGGTAGTTCTGCAAAAGACAAAACATAAATATGAATAATATAAAGCAAATAATTTTGTTCAAATTTTCAATAAAAAAAAATCCCTCAAAAACCTAATGGGTTATTTTCGTTTGTATTATTTTGTTTTTGTTAATGAGTTTTGTTTCTGTTTATGAATACAGTATAATGAAGTTCACCATAAGTTGTTGTCCAGCTCCAATTTGTGTAACTGGACTTCAGATATCCCAATATCACCAAGAATTTCAATTTCAGTAAAAGTAAGTCTTCTCGTTGTGAATGCAGAAGATTTTTGGTTTGAACTTTAGTCGTGTCAAACCAGAGTATTACCATTACATTGGTCATACATCATTATGGAATAACAGCATCGAGTGATCATAGTCAAGATAATGTGTCAGAGTGGAATAACATGTATATCTGTAGACTGTTTCACTGAGCTATAAACATTAGCTCAGAGTGTCTGTCTAGTGAAAAGCAGGCTTCATCATCGACTCGTCAAAAAGCAGCCCGTTTTCTCAATAATATAGCTGAAAAAATATTACTGATTTATCGTAAAACAACAATCCCTCACTCACTCAATTTCAGTGACAACTTACCTCCATTTCTTATAAGAATTTCTAGAACATCATCCATAGCCTGACTCTTTATAATAGGTGTACTAATACTTTTAGTCATAGAAGATGTGTTAGGTAAAACACCAGGTTCAGACTTCAGTATTATATGTCCACCCTGAAACAGTATTATTATATTAATAAATAAGAGTTTTTAAATATTTTTTCAACATTTTATTTTATTGATAATTTATACATTTGTTTCTTTGATCTCGGATTGACCCTAATACTGAAAATTACCGATCAGTATATGATGTCAAACACATCATAACATTGCTGATAAAATCAATAACATGATCACAGATCGTCCTATTGGAATTGTGGTAAAACCAGTTCTAATTGGTCCAGTAGATTGAGAGGAGAAGATTTGCAAAGTTTCAGCCAATCAGAACAAAGAAAGGTCAATCGCAGCCAAATTTTTTGCCACATAGACGAAATAAAGAATTTTTGTAGAGCACTTCATCAATCTTTGATGATTAAAATGTGAAATATTACCTATGACAGACAACAGACAACAGACACAAATTGATGGCAATAGCTCACACTGCCATCCTTTTAATTAACATAGAACTAAATTTTTTTTATGAAAAACATGTTATATACACATGTATATTTATTATTATAACAGAAACATAATTGAGCAAGATTTTATTTTGTCTATCCAGGAATATCTTCTGGCAAAATAATGTCAAATATATGTGCATTATATTGCATAATTATATCAGTATATCTTGTAAATATGTATATGTAGATATGCAATTATTAATGTATTTTTAGTAAATAAGTTGACAGTTTCCTTATCGCTATATACTTGTGACTATTGCAATTTATTCAACTACATGGAATTTCCTAACAGAATTGTACAATTCTCAATAGTTACATTAAATATGATATTCTAGCATTTAACAATATGGCTCCAAAGATAAATTTTGGTCAATCCATATTTACAACCATCCAGTATGATTGAAGATTTTCATTATCTACCAAGATGACGATCTTTTGATTGGCCCTCTTTGGGTGAAAGCATTTTGTAGTTGCAAGATTTTGCAATATTGGCACCAATTTAATTGCTTATTCCATAACATGTTGCCATTAACTGGTTTATCCCTGCCACATTTTTGTGCCTGTCTCAAGCCAGGACCTGAATGTCCAATGTCATGCTTTTCTATGTTCAATGATTTGTGGCGCGATGCGAGTGCTCGTTTTGTTGATATTGGTGGCATTGTTGACCATTACTGTCTAAACTTTCTTTTCATAGTATGTTGATAATATTAAGAAATTGGTTTGAAATATTTATTTGTTTCTCCTTTTAGTGGAAACAATGTTTGTATTCTTCCCTGAAGACAACTGTTTGCTCTATCAGACTTTTAAAAAACAATGAGAAATTAAATAGTGAGAGTGGAATGGGAATAATACGGCTGCCAAATTTTTCCGATCGCATCAACATGAAATTGATCTGCTTAAACCTATCATAATATACGCAATCATGATATTAATACTCTTTCCAAGATAAATGGCACATGCTTTAAGTTGTTTACTTAAATTAACTTAAACACAAAAAGAATGAAAATTGATGTTATCGAACTGTATGTTTATGGATGACATCAAACTGCATGTTTATGGATGACATCAAACTGTATGTTTATGGATGACATCAAACTGTATGTTTATGGATGACATCAAACTGCATGTTTATGGATGACATCAAACTGTATGTTTATGGATGACATCAAACTGTATGTTTATGGATGACATCAAACTGTATGTTTATGGATGACATCAAACTGCATGTTTATGGATGACATCAAACTGTATGTTTATGGATGACATCAAACTGTATGTTTATGGATGACATCAAACTGCATGTTTATGGATGACATCAAACTGTATGTTTATGGATGACATCAAACTGTATGTTTATGGATGACATCAAACTGTATGTTTATGGATGACATCAAACTGCATGTTTATGGATGACATCAAACTGTATGTTTATGGATGACATCAAACTGTATGTTTATGGATGACATCAAACTGTATGTTTATGGATGACATCAAACTGCATGTTTATGGATGACATCAAACTGTATGTTTATGGATGACATCAAACTGTATGTTTATGGATGACATCAAACTGTATGTTTATGGATGACATCAAACTGTATGTTTATGGATGACATCAAACTGTATGTTTATGGATGACATCAAACTGCATGTTTATGGATGACATCAAACTGTATGTTTATGGATGACATCAAACTGTATGGTTATGGATGACATCAAACTGTATGTTTATGGATGACATCAAACTTTATGTTTATGGATGACATCAAACTGTATGTTTATGGATGACATCAAACTGTATGTTTATGGATGACATCAAACTGCATGTTTATTAGTTGTGGTATTGTAGTGTTTATTGTCAACCATATTTCAATCAGTGTATGTCATGGCATTTTTTTGCGTTCAATGATTTGAGGCGAGAGGTACTTGTTAGTTTTTTTTTATATTGATTGAATTTCTGACCATCACTGTTTAAACATTCTTTTCCTAATTCAGTTATATCTGGGAGGTAAATTTTTATGGCTATAACTAAAATATTTGTGAAATGTGTCATGTGACTATGAAATGTAGAACTGCAATAAAAGCCCACCCTGTTCCTTTAGTTTAATTTGGGTAATGTTGAATAGTCTCTCATGTTCATTTACATCCATATAATTTAAACCTTTACAGAGGAAAAACGATGTCTGGTTTCCTGTCAAATACCAGATAAAGTGGAATGGACTAGACATTGAATATGACTACTTTTGGAGGAGCCTTGATTCACAGTAAATAATTAGGTCTACAGATACAATTACAGAATTAAAACATTTCATGTGGACAGTAGCCACACATTCTTAATGTTAGTACCTGAGCTAGGTTATGCATGTTCTTCACTGCTTCATCATACTTAGGGGGCTCCTTTGAGGGAATGAAAAATGGATTTGACTTTGCTCTTGCAATATTGGTCTTCCCTTCAACAGGAGATGATGGTACAGAGATAGCTCTGAAAACAAAGGTGATGATAGTCCATAATTTCATAATCAAAATGTGTTATGGGTAGATAACAAAATTCATCACATCACAGAAATAACAAATGATTATATTTATTGGCATATGTGTAAATATAGGAAATGACAATACCACAATCCCTAAATTATAAATCATATACTGTGAAACCTGTCTAAACAAAATCCTGAATAAACCAGAATCCTGTATAAGCTGCACTTTTAAGAAAGTCCTTTGTTAAAATGATCTGTTTAAACCAAATACCTGTCTATTCCAAACACACAAGTTGGTCTTAAGAGGGTTCGGTTTAGATAAGGATCACTGTACTATGATTTTTAATAAATTATACAGCTGCTGATGCTACTCTATCCAATCTTAAGATCTGTCTGTATAATTTGTGTAGATTATACAGTTTTTTCTCACTTATATTTCACTAAAGCTGAATTAATTTGTGATCAATATTAGAAAACCCGGAATATAAGGTATCGCTGCAGATAGTGGTGGTAAAAATTAAACAAAAGTTTTGTTCTTTCTTCTGTAATTGAGAAGAAGTGTGAACATACTGGTGTATCACTTTGGTGGCGTAAATGACTAGCATGCTTGCCTCGCTTGCAGAAAGGTCATGGATTAATCCAAAGGCTATAAAACTGGTGTTTGCTGCATCTCCTTCAAGCACAAAGCAATAAGGAAACAAGAGCAAATACTGGCTCAGTGTCAGAATAATGTGTTCGAATAGAGCGACATTTCAACTTGCAGACTGTGGTTTCAGTGAGCTAGCATCATAAAAATCCAACTAAGCATTTTGGTCTAGAACAAAGCCAACATAATCATCATTTCATTGAAATGTATGATGTTCTTGCCATGATGTAGCTGAAAAAATGCTAACTTGGCACTAGACAACAATCACCCACACATTCTTATAAAGGTACATTTGTTTATCAATAATGAGAAAACACATATTTTTTACTATAAAAAATGTTGCCTTATAGTACAAAACATTTGTACTAACACAGGATGCAAAGAAAAAAATGTGCATTTTCATTTTATCAACAAACCATTTTAATGATGGTATGGCAACATCTGAAAATAAATTGTGATACCAGTATTCACTAGTTATAAAAACAGTAATACTGCATTTAGACTAATTGTAGTATAATATGTATTAACCAATTTTCATAATAAGATACCCCCAAACCCACAACACATTATTCTCTGTAGCGGAAGGCATGACCTAGATTTCCAGTGATTTTTTGTGTGTTTTGAAGTTATCTTTGAGAATTTACTGACTGTTTAATTTCTTTTTTCGATTGTAATTTATATGTTACATTACCTCTGCTGCAGTTGAGTAAGCCCATTGAGAGGAGGTAAGTTTATAGTCTTTCCAGATCCTGTACTCAGTGGCTGAATATTGATCAATGATGATAGACTTGTGGTAGGATTTCCCATATTTAGGTTTTGATGTAACACCCGATTGTTAAATAAATTGGTCATCGACACCTTTGGAATTTGACTTTTTATGTTCGAATTTGTAACAGCACTTCCGGGTTGCACTGATGTTTTAATTGTATTCAACTGTGTTGCATTTTGTAATGCATTCAATGGAATCTGTAAAATTGTTGTTGTTCCTTCAGAAACTGGTTGAGATACTGATAAAATCTGTGCTGGAGGACTCGCTACAGAAACACCAGAGTTCAATGCTTGTGAAGGTGATGTCGGTTGTATCACATTAGCTTTGACAGACGGTGGATTAGAACTTGACTGAGGAGACATACTTGAGTTAACCATCAGAGGGGGTGATGTCGGTTGTTGTAACATCTGTGAACTGACTGCCATGGGGGGTGAAGTTGGTTGTTGTAACAGCTGTGTCTGCTGCTGTAATTGGTTCAACTGAGCCGTCTGCTGCTGAAGTTGGTTCAGTTGTTGCTGTTGTTGTTGCAAATGCTGATGCTGCATTTGTTGTAATTTCAGTCGACGATGGGACTCTTCAAGTTGTCTCTGAAGTTCTGATATCTTAAATCTTTGTTGTTGCAACATTTCTTCTCGTATTAATTGTTCGGGTGTGAGTGGTTCTCCTGGCTTTGGTGTTGGCGACTGTTGCGGCTGCTGTACAATTTGAATTTGTTGAGACTGTGTTTGTTCTAAAGGTATTAACTGGACCTGTTGTTGAGTAGGTGATGTAACTAGAGTTATCGTAGAAGATGACGGGGAAAGACTATTTTGATCAACATCCATCGCCATTTCCGTTGGTACAACTGATGGAGGTCTTGAATTGTCAACAGCCATAGGAATATTACTCTGACTTGTACTTATGTTATTGTTGTTTACCTGTGGGGAAGTTATTATGCTTGCCTGTGGAGAAGTCACCATTTCCATAATTTCTGGCGATAATGGCATAAATGACTCCAAACTACGAGGTGAAGTTGGAGAGTTATTACTCATCGATATATCATCAGATTTTACTACTGGGAATTTTTTCACATTGACAATGGCCTGTACAGGCAGTTTAGATAAAGCAGATATGTTTTTAGAGGCGATATTTGAACTGTTTGTTATAATAGTGTCTGCATATGGTTTCAGTCTTTCAATTAGCTGTGGTTTAGGTCCAGACACAGGTAAATTACGCTTTTTCAGTTCTGCTTTCAAATCAGCCACTTTCATATCTTCTAAATTAGCTAATGGTTTTTGTGTTACCACTTTTGATACAGGTTTACTTGTATTTAGCTGTACTGGTGGCTGACAGATGGGAGATGTTGAAACGACTGTTGGTGGCGGCAACTTTGTCTGCACCAATGGGGTTGCAGGCATTGATGGAGTCACAATATTTCCTTGTGATGCCAACTGTGGTTGACCGAGAGTGGTCGGTGAAGTTACCGTCTGCTGGCTAATTGTCTGAAAATGTCCTGGAGAAGAATTTAACAAAGTTGGTGAAGTTATGTTTATTGGAGAGGTTGTGGCAGTAGATGTTATAATCATACTTGATTTGTCAAATTTTTCCAAATTATTCACATTTATAGGAGGACTACCATTAAATTCTAACTGCCACTGAAGAAACAACTGTTGTTGTTGCAACAAGATATGATATGGCGTTTCGTTTTTATCTGGTTGTACTGGAGTCGGCGTCGTTGTTGGATTCGTACTTTTTACAACATTTGGAGGTCCTTTGTACTCATGGAATTTTATCACTTTTGATTTTGTCTGAGTTTTTGGTCTGTTAGATTTTTTTGGGCGCACTTTGGTCACAAAATTATGACTGTTTGAATTTCCATTTTTAACTTGAGCAAATGAATAGTTTCCTCCGCTTGTGATTAAATTTGCTGGATTACTTATACTAAATGTCTGTGTCGTAACCACCGGAAGCTTTGCCACATTTGTTTGAAAGTTTGACGTAGGAAATAGTTTTTGTTGTTTTTGATTTGGAGGACTTGGTGCTGGCGGTATGATTGGCGGACTGCCGATATCTGACATGCCGGAATCGTCATATTGTGATGGTGAATATCCTCCTTCACTGGTATTACTATCGTCATCAAATGTAAATGGATGGTCGTCATCTTTTGGTATATAAGGTATTGATCCATCTGAAAAAATAATAATAATAAAAACTTTAAAAAATCACATACATGTTTTTTTTATGTAGATACATAAATTATTACATAGCAACCTTGTCCTGCGAAAAAAAAAAAAAAAGTTGTCAAAATTATTATAGTCAAACCTGCCTTAAAGGCCACCTCTATGTAACAAATCACTGTCTATAAAGGGCAGTTTCATTTTTCCCATTAATGAACAGTGCAAATAATGTTAACCTGTACATTAAGGGCAACTGCTCATAAAGGCCATATTTTCAGGTTCCGTTGAGTGGCCTTTATATACAGGTTTGACTGTACTTTTACAAATCTTTGGATGTGTGTACAAAAGTAAGTTTAATGTATGGAAGAAGGCTTACATATATAAAATATACCAGTGAATAAAATATGGTATTAATGATTGAGGGAAGCTATCTACAAGCAGAAACATTATATTAAGGATTATTTACCTCCAAGCAATACGTATGTATCATGACTTTCCATTGGTAATAATTTTTTTATAGTATATCAAATTAAGAATGGTTATGCTAATTTTCATATAAAGATATTGACTGGATATTATTTATATATAGTGTATATAAAGCCACTCCCAAAGAAGACACAAAATAGTTTAATAAGTTGGTAAAATAAAAATTGCATGCAAAGATTTAAGTGTGCATTTTTTGCTTTTGAGTTTTTATCTGAAGAAAATGAACCAAACATGGAAAAGGAAAAGGAAATACCGGTAATATTGCAAAGAGTTTTATTTCCTGTTAATAATTGACAAGGTATGATGGGTAGTGAAAGAGGATATACCAATACGCCAGATTTTATATTATCATCTACATTGTGTTCCCTCAATATACATTAAAAACAAATTTGAATCCCATTTCCATAATAATGTCACTTATGAAATCCTAAGCTAAAAAAAAGCCATGACATCTTTTTATTCTATGAGACTTTTGGTCTCGTTTGTGGCCGAACCATCATAAAACTTATTTATAGAAACATAATATAGTTTGCTATGACATGGGACAGAAAATGTCTTCTACTATGATACTTGACAAGATTGTATGGGTACAAGAATGTTCTAAATTTTTTCTGCAAGAGATTTTTTTGTGCGATTGTTTGATTTTATGTTTAAACATATATAGTAAAGAGGTTTATTCACTAAAACTAAGCATAAAGCCACGTTTTCATGCAGAACTCATTCACATACAAAACAAGAAATGTGTGCATTACAAAATACGCCCGTCTATATAAATTATCAAACGGTATAATGGTAATGACCTCAAAATAAATAGGGTTCTTCCCCTTCCACAGGGGAATCATGTGGCCAAGTTTGGTAAAGATCCGATATACAGAACTAAAGTTATTGTGCGGAAACCTGTGTGGACGCCCGCCCGCCATACCCAATCACATAATACGGCCCGTCTCGAGACGGGCGTATAAAAACAAGAAAAGTTTTTAAAAATAAATACGAATAATTGTGATACAATACAGAATGTTTTCGAAAAAGATTAAAAAAAAAAAATTCCAACCTAAAATTATGATCAATATTTAAAATATTTCAAGGTAAAGTAACTGTTGACAATGATTTTTGCTATAATTAAATTAGTTGCATTGGATTACAATTAACTGTATTGTATTTTAACAAATACAAATCAAATATTTTGATGGTTACAATTAACGTTTTACTAACTCTTCTAATTTGTCAATAAAACCATAATTTGAAACCATCAATTTATTGACTAGCATCTGGAAATTTAATTTGACACAAAGCAGTTATTTATACAAAAAAAATGTTATTTAATTAACTGACAATAAATAGTATTAGCCTACCAACCTAAATATTTAAACCACTACCGGTAAATGAAGATCTAATAAAGTAGTCTCCGTTTTATAAGGACCCTCCTCCCCCACCATCACCAAAGGCCATAAGCCTTATCAGGCCAGATTTCAGATGTGGTAAGATAGTAAAATAATACTAAATTGTTTCTTTCAAGAGAGACCACCCCTTTTAAAAGGCCACATTTTTCATTGCAGAAGGGGTGCCACCGTCATATATAAGGGGGACTACTGTGCTTCTGTCTTCAGTGTAGAATGCTTGGAATTGTCTATGATTGGCTTAAAGTTGAAATGTTTATTTAAATGTACAGCCAATATCTTAATGCTACCTTGAAGAGCTTCCAGCAATTGATCATCTTCAGTTTTTAATATGTTCCCTTTCATAAGATCCAAGGGTCCTGGTCTGTGATTTAATTTGTCGTTTAGATCATCTACAAGTCGAGCACGCTTCAATAAACGTTGTCTCTCATGCAGAGATGGATCTATTTTGGTATCTGAAAAAGGGAGGATCACATCATGCAAATTGTTGTTATCACATTATAATTTATCATCCCCTGTATTCAAAGGACACCTTTTTGAATAAGGACAATTTGCCGATAAATACAGGTTCATCATTATAGACTAACAATAGTTAATATGTTATCATTACGTACATACATAAGGGTGTTAGGGTACAAAAAATATATTATTACATAATACATGTAATAACAATGGAGTCAATATATATACAATTGTATTGTAATATATAGGTCTCCATTCTGAGGTATAAAAATAGAGGATTCTGTTACCACCCAAAAAGTCTGACAATATCAATATCAATTCTTATGCTGTTTTATTGAATCTTGAATCAGAGACCAATCTAATATGATATACACCAGATAAGTCATTTTTTGTATAATTCTAAGTAAAAAAAAATAATTAATGGACCATATTTTTACGGTTGGTGTTAAAAACCAATCAATCAATGTGAGTAAAAATATGGTCCATTTTTTAAACTGTTATGAATATTGATTTTTCTGCATCTGTTTTTGTTTGTATACTTTTTAAGCTATTTTTGTCTTATGTTAATCTATTTATAAAGGACAAGTATTATTTCAAATAACAATGAAAGCATGGCTTTGAATGACCTTGATTAATTAATTGTTTTAAACCAAAATAGTGTATTACTGATGTTAATGGCATATGATTATTACAGCACAGCTATAGATGTCTGATATATATATATACAAAAACAGATAGAATTGTTTGCTCAATACATTCATTACAGAATGTATTCCGTGTTCATTCATCATATACCAAGCCATTGTAAGGTCAACGACTTCTGTCAGAAAGGTGTTAAAGCTGTCTGCACTGTCAGCATGAGATTAAAAAGCTTTTAAAAATGTAGTCAAGAGAACATGCTAGATTAATATGTACACATAATGTGCAAAACATGCAAACTCTATTATTTAGTTCACTGCACATGACTTATTCACACTCAAAAATATAGTTCACATTGACTGACATGATCAATTCAGTTTATTATACCGCTATAATTTTAATCCAATGAGAAATGTTCATATATGACATGTGACACATATATTATTTTTTCCATATTGTACAATCGGATCATATTTTTCCTGTATTCAATGTCCCGAAATGCCCATAAGGGACATAACTCATGTCTTTTGCCTTCTGCTAACGTAAACCAGAAAAAAAACCTTGTTTGCGATTTTTGAAACCTTCAATAAATATGAAAATTATGAAGGTGTGGAAGTAGATAAGCCTATTAGAAAACAAAATGAACCACCAATGTCTCAACTTTTAAACAAGTCACTTGGCTTTAGCAATCCTATGTCTCTCTTACTGGAGATTGTATTCTAATACAGTCACTTTCAATATAAATAAATATTACATTAGAAACAAACTATTCTAACTAATTTAACTTACGTTTTGTTAGTTGAAATAATAAATGTTTGTAAAAAAATCTGATCATTTCAGCTGTATAATAAACTGGTTATTGTACAGTGTTATGTACAATATGGAGAGATATTGTATTCATCCGTATTGTATTAAAAACTCATATTGGACTTGATGCCTGCAGCATCTTATCCAATACAAGTTTTCAATACAATATCGACCTTGTACAATATTCTCTTATATTGTGTATTTCACTGTACAATGACCTATTGCTACTGGCTCAGTTTACTGGAAATGGATCCAACAGTTCATATCGACTATCACATGACTTATGCAGTGTACTGAGAGCATCCTGATCGTATGGTAGTTGGATTTAAAACTACCTATGCAATCAGTGCCTATCACCAATAACGTTGTGAGTTTGAATTCCCCTCAGGCGAGGTTGTACTCGATACAACATTATGTGACATAAAGTTTGTCAGTGACTTGCGGCAGATCTGTGGTTTTCTCTGGGTTCTCATGTTTCCTCCACCAATAAAACTGACCGCCACGAAATAACTGAAATATTGTTGAAGGTGGCTTTAAACACCATAACCCTAACCCTATTCACTGTACTTGTAATGGCTCAAATAGTTCATATTGACAATCACATGCCTTATATAGTACAATTGTATTGTCTCAAATAGTTCATATTGACAATCACACGGGTGTCTGATATTCTGATATTTTTGCAGTCATTTCTTTGGTTCACAAATTGAGACCACTTTTTCAGTCATTTTATTCTATAAATCAATCATGTTTTTGACTGTTACCCTTTTTCTATAATATAGGTGACCTATTTATTATAAGAGTCAAAGGTTATGACCCAATTGAACTGATGATGATTGACATTTTCTGGCAGAACAAAAAAAAGTACATAACAATAGTAGATATAGCTGAACATAGATCTTGGTTAATTGAGTTTTCAAATATTTTTTTGGTCGTAACTCAGATGATACCAAGACATATAATTATCTACATATAACATGATGTATGCTATAACATTCCAATTTGTTACATATAACACGATGTATACTATAACATTCCAATTTGTTACATATAACACACGATGTATGCTATAACATTCCAATTTGTTACATATAACACACGATGTATGCTATAACATTCCAATTTGTTACATATAACACGATATATGCTATAACATTCCAATTTGTTACATATAACACGATGTATACTATAACATTCTAATTTGTTACATATAACACGATGTATACTATAACATTTCAATTTGTTACATATAACACACGATGTATGCTATAATATTCCAATTTGTTACATATAACACGATGTATGCTATAACATTTGAATTTGTTACATATAACACACGATGTATGCTATAATATTCCAATTTGTTACATATAACACGATGTATGCTATAACATTCTAATTTGTTACATATAACACACGATGTATGCTATAACATTCCAATTTGTTACATATAACACGATGTATGCTATAACATTTCAATTTGTTACATATAACACATGATGTATGCTATAACATTCCAATTTGTTACATATAACACACGATGTATGCTATAACATTCCAATTTGTTACATATAACACACGATGTATGCTATAACATTCCAATTTGTTACATATAACACGATGTATGCTATAACATTTCAATTTGTTACATATAACACACGATGTATGCTATAATATTCTAATTTGTTACATATAACACACGATGTATGCTATAACATTCCAATTTGTTACATATAACACACGATGTATGCTATAACATTCCAATTTGTTACATATAACACGATGTATGCTATAACATTTCAATTTGTTACATATAACACGATGTATGCTATAACATTTCAATTTGTTACATATAACACACGATGTATGCTATAACTTTCCAATTTGTTACATATAACACACGATGTATGCTATAACATTTCAATTTGTTACATATAACACACGATGTATGCTATAATATTCCAATTTGTTACATATAACACGATGTATGCTATAACATTCTAATTTGTTACATATCATACCACCATCAGAAAGATAAATATTATACTATCCTTGATCTGTTTTGTGAGAATGGATTTTTCAGAGCAACCTCCACATCGAAGTAAAAGTCTTGGGATGTCAGATGTGATGAGAAATCCATTTCGAGCAAAACATAGCAATGGTACTGGTAGTATGTTTACTGAAGACTTGTCAAAATGATGTCAGTATATATATGTTACAGTACAAATTGGAATCCAGTAGAATCCAGAATCCTACTAGTAGAAATTGGAATTCTGATTTTTACTGGATTTAAACCAGTATAAATCAGAATTCCAATATCTACTAGGACAAATCAGGATATTCAGATTTGTACTAGGAGAATCCAGGATCCTACTGAAATAAAAAATTGAAAAATGGAGAAAAATGAACAAATAAATATGAATACTTTTTTAATACAAATCTTCTGTTTTATGTCCCTTAATAGGTAAAATCAGTAAAAGCTAAATAAATATACTTGTATGATCAATGATCACTGATCTTTAATTAATACTTAATCCCCCCTAAAGGCTTTTTAACTCACCTCATGAATTGTAATCATTTCTAAATTCATTGTAAGTGAAAGTATTAAAATGTATTTTTCTCACTATTTGTAATTAAATTATCGCACAAGACTTATTTTATATTTCACAAATTTTACATATTTTTATGTTCTTCAATTCAGTAATATCCAGAATCGTACTAAGCTTTAAATTCAGTAATATTCTGAATCCTACTGAAAGCTTAGTAGGATCCAGGATCCTCCTAGTACAAATCTGGATATCCTGATTTGTGCTAGTAGATATTGGAATTCTGATTTATACTAGTTTAAATCCAGTACAAATCAGAATTCCAATTTGTACTAGTAGAAATTGGAATTCCAATTTGTACTAGTAGGATTCCGGATCCTACTGGATTCCAATTTGTACTGTAACATATACATGTATAATGTTGTGTTAAAAATCACAACCGAAAAATTTACAAATCATCGATAAAAAAAAAGTTATAGAATGATATAGGTACAGAAAAATTTACCTTCTATAAAATATATGTTATCTGTCTAAAAATTAGCTGATGTGTGCTAAGTGAACAACTGTTTTTTTAACTGTCGAATAGCATAGGTAAATATGATAATAATGTAACACAATGAAGTGGATACATTTGTTTGTATCAAAGATGTAGTTATCTAATTCCGTGTGTACAACACTTTTCTAGAATAAGAAAATTTGGAAGATACCAGATATCAGAAGACGTTAATCAAAGAAGAACAGACAATACAATGGTCAAAGAAAAAGGACAAACAATGTTCTACAAAACATCATACAGAAAACTAAAGATAACCTTCACCAAGTACGCTCAAAGCTAAAAGATTGGAAAGCCAAATAATTTCAAAGTTTTGGGATCAAGCTGTATTGAAGATTGAAGGTTAAATTCAATCTATGTCCAGCTAAAAATCTTGTGTGGATCCACTGAGGTTTAGGTTAGGTACTTTCAACACTATTTCTGTTATACTATAACTGTCAGTTTTATTAGTCACTGACAAACTGTATCACATCAAGTATTGTAACTTCATCATCAGCAGAAATCATACTCACTACTATCATAGAGGTGAAAGACAGTGATTATATAGGTACATGTAAATATCATACTGCTGTACAATGTAAGAATTCTGTTATAGGTTAGTAGTACTAGTACAGTGGAACCTGTCTAAATAAAACCTCTTAGGAACCAGCTTTTGTGTTCTGAATAGACAGGTGTTCTATTTATACAGGTTAGATTAAAAAAGATTACCTACATAGTAACTTCATTTATAAAGTTCGGTTTATACAGGATTCTGTTTTATTAAAGGATTGGAAAGGACAGGTTTCATTATACTAGTATTAGTATTACAGGGTAAAATAAACTGAGAATTTTGTAAAAATAAAATGTGAGTGTTAAGAGTTTTCATAAAATGAAACTTCTGTTCCCTTCAAATAACTTTGTTTGTATTGAAAGATAAGTCAGACTGATATTTTTGCTTCATGTTTGTGTTGAAAGGTTAATTCAATTTGAGAATGTGTTCAACTAACCTATTAATGTTAGGATTAGAGGTTAAAATTAATCAAAAATTCTGTATGTAGTTCAATATGATTCAAATACCGATTTCATACCATGTCTCAAGAAATCTATTGAAATCGTAGCCTATGACAATATTTATTTTCTATATAATTAGTGCAGTATATTTTCACATTTAACATCTACTATTTTTAAGATTAAGTTTTATGCATGTATGATCTATTTATAAGTTTTGCTAATACTGTAATATTGACAGTTAAACCCCAATAAAAACTTGTGATAATACTAATGTAAGTGTTCTTTAATTAATAGTTTTCCATCAAATGATAAGAATTGAAAAGAAGCCTGATATTAATCAAGTACTCAAGGTTTTTTGGTTTGGTTCCAAAGTTTGGCAGACTACGTTGAGATTCTTAGGCATCATCCCAGGGTATATTCATACATTATCATAGAATTTACAATGACATATACATGTATATGTACTTGTTAATTGCTATCAACACAATTATACTTGTTGCATATTTTCATAATCTGATTAACATCTTTCGTACAAAGGGCCAAAAGTTGAAATGTGTTACAAGAGCAAGGACAAACTCTACTGCTGCCATCAAATTTCATATAAATTTAAAATATCAAAGTATGTCTTGCAAGGCATTATAAGCTTCCATGATAAAACAAATGTTCATAATCTCTCTTTAAAGATGTTTAAAATATTTATATTTTGTCTTTTTGTTGATCTAAATATATCTTTAACCTTCACTTTTAAAACACAATTTGTGTCCAAAAAATATGTTAGTTTCATCTGCCCACTATATATTGAGGTCCCCTACCAAGCCAGGAAAATGAGAGGACATGCATATGTGTATTATTTGCCTCTGTTTCTATGATTTTCGGTTGAATTTTGGAACTGTTCTGACAGTGTGGTATTTTTAGAACTGTTCTGACAGAGTGGTATTTTTAGAACTGTTCTGACAGTGTGGTATTTTTAGAACTGTTCTGACAGTGTGGTATTTTTAGAACTGTTCTGACAGTGTGGTATTTTTAGAACTGTTCTGACAGTGTGGTATTTTTAGAACTGTTCTGACAGTGTGGTATTTTTAGAACTGTTCTGACAGTGTGGTATTTTTAGAACTGTTCTGACAGTGTGGTATTTTTAGAACTGTTCTGACAGAGTGGTATTTTTAGAACTGTTCTGACAGTGTGGTATTTTTAGAACTGTTCTGACAGTGTGGTATTTTTAGAACTGTTCTGACAGTGTGGTATTTTTCATTTTTTCATTTTATTGCAGTAGGAATAACCAATACAAATATACCACACAAATTAAAATAATTTAACAATTGCTTCAAGATTTCAAACTTATTTTTAGATAACTTCATGTTGATGTATGTTATTTTTAACTTCTATAAATAAAAGTTATACTAGTCTGAGTCAAGAGGGCAAAATAAGTACTTTTTTTTTTTGTATTGAGAGGTTTAATTCCAAGAATTCTTTTAGAATATGTAGATTCAAACAATTTCAAAATATTTTCTCGGTTTTACTATTATTTCTATTTACACATTAAACCTGTTCTAAGGAATTTTCTGTGATAACTGTGATATTTAAAAAATTGTATGCCGAATAAAAAAAAAACCCACATTCTATTATTGTCTTGGGTGTATACAATATATCACAATGACATTTGAAACATTGAGAAACCTCAAATACTCTATCTTTCATGTTGAAGGAGCTGACAAGCATAAGCAAAATGTTTGAAGTAAACAATATTAGTATCTTCTAATATGCAGAGTATTTTTTTGTAACAACTTAATATCAAAAATAATTTTAGGGTACCAGATAAATACCTTCAAGTATATGTTGTTGTACCAGTTGTTGTCTGTCTGGTCTGTGAGAGATTTTATACCGCAGCAAATCTCCTGTCTGAAAATAGAACAGAAGAAATATTGTAAGATATTGTCGAAATTGGTCAATAGTTATATACATGATTGTATTTAAATCAACAAGTCAAAATTACATAATAATTGTTTTTTAATCCATTTATAACACTACAGAATTACAACTTGTCAAAATTACATAATTACACTTCAGTCAAAACTACCGAATTATAACTAGAATCAAAACTACAGAATTACAACTTCAGTCAAAACTACATAATAACAAGCTCAGTCAAAACTACATAATAACAAGTTCAGTCAAAACTATCGAATTACAACATCAGTCAAAACTACTACAGAATTTCAACTTAAGTCAAAACTACAGAATTACAACTTCAGTCTAAATAACAGTATTACAAATACAGTCAAAATTGCAGAATTACAACTACAGTCAAAACCTTGTTATTTCAAACTCGAATAACTTGTTTCCTTGGATACGTTGTAGTGAAATAATGACCTCTTTGTAGTAATCTCTATGGTTACATCAGATTACATGAATACTTGATTAATTGGAAGTGACATTTGTGGTTCCTTCCCTTGGACATTACATGATTCGACTGTACCCACTGTTGTTTTTCATTACATGTTCTTAATACAGTTGTAGGTAGTGACAAGGATTTACAATAACACATACTATTTCATAACCGTATCATATACACACATGTTTCAATCTTTATAGATATATTGGTAACTAATTACACACAGCTCTTTTATTTTTTTCTGAAAACATAATACATTTATTTATATGTATTAGTGGTATCTTTTTGAATAATATTACTTGATTTCCATGTTATTTACTATCTTAAAAAGAAGATGCTCTCATCTTATCATTGTTTCTTTAATAGTTATACAAGTGATAACTTCAAATTGTATTTTGAGTAGGTACCCTCTGTTTGATTTCAAGTGATCACAGTTTTGTTATCATACATATATCAAATACTGTATTGGGATAAAACCACACAAAACAGTCGATGTTAAAAACATGGTAAAATCAAAACAAGGATAATATCACTGAATGTGAATCAACATATACCATTATATTATGATAATATTTATGGTGAACATTTTTCTATTTCATACGTCGTTCGGCTCAAGTAGGGGTCACCCAAGCTGTGCAGTATAACTAACATATACCGAATCGATTGAACAATAACTATAACTTAATAAATCTGCAGTAATAAACCTACCATTTTATTAAGGAGGGACAGCCCTGGACATAGGTATACCTACTGTTTTATTAAGGAGGGACAGCACTGGACATAGGTATACCTACTGTTTTATTAAGAAGGGACAGCCCTGGACATAGGTATACCTACTGTTTTATTAAGGAGGGACAGCACTGGACATAGGTATACCTACTGTTTTATTAAGGAGGGACAGCCCTGGACATAGGTATACCTACTGTTTTATTAAGGAGGGACAGCACTGGACATAGGTATACCTACTGTTTTATTAAGAAGGGACAGCCCTGGACATAGGTATACCTACTGTTTTATTAAGGAGGGACAGCCCTGGACATAGGTATACCTACTGTTTTATTAAGGAGGGACAGCACTGGACATAGGTATACCTACTGTTTTATTAAGGAGAGACAGCCCTGGACATAGGTATACCTACTGTTTTATTAAGAAGGGACAGCCCTGGACATAGGTATACCTACTGTTTTATTAAGGAGAGACAGCCCTGGACATAGGTATACCTACTGTTTTATTAAGGAGGGACAGCCCTGGACATAGGTATACCTACTGTTTTATTAAGAAGGGACATCCCTGGACATAGGTATACCTACTGTTTTATTAAGGAGGGACAGCCCTGGACATAGGTATACCTACTGTTTTATTAAGGAGGGACAGCCCTGGACATAGGTATACCTACTGTTTTATTAAGAAGGGACAGCCCTGGACATAGGTATACCTACTGTTTTATTAAGGAGGGACAGCCCTGGACATAGGTATACCTACTGTTTTATTAAGAAGGGACATCCCTGGACATAGGTATACCTACTGTTTTATTAAGAAGGGACAGCCCTGGACATAGGTATACCTACTGTTTTATTAAGGAGGGACAGCCCTGGACATAGGTATACCTACTGTTTTATTAAGGAGGGACAGCCCTGGACATAGGTATACCTACTGTTTTATTAAGGAGGGACAGCACTGGACATAGGTATACCTACTGTTTTATTAAGAAGGGACAGCCCTGGACATAGCTATACCTACTGTTTTATTAAGAAGGGACAGCCCTGGACATAGGTATACCTACTGTTTTATTAAGAAGGGACAGCCCTGGACATAGGTATACCTACTGTTTTATTAAGGAGGGACAGCCCTGGACATAGGTATACCTACTGTTTTATTAAGGAGGGACAGCACTGGACATAGGTATACCTACTGTTTTATTAAGGAGGGACAGCCCTGGACATAGGTATACCTACTGTTTTATTAAGGAGGGACAGCACTGGACATAGGTATACCTACTGTTTTATTAAGGAGGGACAGCCCTGGACATAGGTATACCTACTGTTTTATTAAGGAGAGACAGCACTGGACAAGGTAAATCTACTGATATAAATCAGAAACATACTTCCCCTCATGTTGTTATGAAATACATATTCTAATTATATTATCATTCCCATCAGGTTGGTAACCAGGGGCCATATGGTCCTTATCATGTTTTTATTAAAAGATGAATAAGGATTAACCAGGCATCTAATTTAACAATGCTACTGACTATATTACCTTAAAACCAGATGTAACTGACATAGCAGGCTTTTTTTTCTAGGGTGGAAAGGCATTTTCTAGTAAAACTGATACATTGTATAAAACAGGTGATTTCCTTCCTAATAATTTTAATAAAACAGATGCACCCAAAATGCACTATATCTGTCAATAGTTGTTGATCTTGATCAAATATATAACATATAAATATAAACAAGTGAGCACTTAAATATATTTATAATGTTTACAAACATGTGAATAGTGGGTGTCACTATTAAAAAGATTTTCTTGGGATTTTCTTCTAAAAGCTAAAGCTTGTCAAATCATAATTTTTTCTCTCACAAAATGAAAGATATATACATATACTTTTTTTGTATGTCATGATCCCAATAGCTAGGTAGTACAGAATATAAGAAGAAAAGTTTGAAGATACCAAAGGGCTACCCAGAATCTGTAAATCAAAGAAGGACAAACAACATAGTGGCCAAAAGATATCAAAGGGCTACCCAGAATCTGTAAATCAAAGAAGGACAAACAGCATAATGGCCAAAAGATACCAAAGGGCTACCAAGAATCTGTAAATAAAAGAAGGACAAACAACATAATGGCCAAAAGATACCAAAGGGCTACCAAGAATCTGTAAATCAAAGAAGGACAAACAACATAATGGCCAAAAGATACCAAAGGGCTACCCAAGAATCTGTAAATCAAAGAAGGACAGACAACATAATGGCTAAAAGATACCAAAGGGCTACCAAGAATCTGTAAATCAAAGAAGGACAGACAACATAATGGCCAAAAGATACCAAAGAGCTACCCAAAATCTGTAAATCAAAGAAGGACAGACAACATAATGGCCAAAAGATACCAAAGGGCTACCCAAAATCTGTAAATCAAAGAAGGACAAACAACATAATGGCCAAAAGATACCAAAGGGCTACCCAAAATCTGTAAATCAAAGGACAGACAACATAATGGCCAAAAGATACCAAAGGGCTACCAAGAATCTGTAAATCAAAGAAGGACAAACAACATAATGGCCAAAAGATACCAAAGGGCTACCCAAGAATCTGTAAATCAAAGGACAGACAACATAATGGCCAAAAGATACCAAAGGGCTACCCAGAATCTGTAAATCAAAGGACAGACAACATAATGGCCAAAAGATACCAAAGGGCTACCAAGAATCTGTAAATCAAAGGACAGACAACATAATGGCCAAAAGATACCAAAGGGCTACCCAGAATCTGTAAATCAAAGGACAGACAACATAATGGCCAACAGATACCAAAGGGCTACCCAGAATCTGTAAATCAAAGGACAGACAACATAATGGCCAAAAGATACCAAAGGGCTACCCAGAATCTGTAAATCAAAGGACAGACAACATAATGGCCAAAAGATACCAAAGAGCTACCCAAAATCTGTAAATCAAAGAAGGACAGACAACATAATGGCCAAAAGATACCAAAGGGCTACCCAAAATCTGTAAATCAAAGAAGGACAAACAACATAATGGCCAAAAGATACCAAAGGGCTACCCAAAATCTGTAAATCAAAGGACAGACAACATAATGGCCAAAAGATACCAAAGGGCTACCAAGAATCTGTAAATCAAAGAAGGACAAACAACATAATGGCCAAAAGATACTAAAGGGCTACCCAAGAATCTGTAAATCAAAGGACAGACAACATAATGGCCAAAAGATACCAAAGGGCTACCCAGAATCTGTAAATCAAAGGACAGACAACATAATGGCCAAAAGATACCAAAGGGCTACCAAGAATCTGTAAATCAAAGGACAGACAACATAATGGCCAAAAGATACCAAAGGGCTACCCAGAATCTGTAAATCAAAGGACAGACAACATAATGGCCAACAGATACCAAAGGGCTACCCAGAATCTGTAAATCAAAGGACAGACAACATAATGGCCAAAAGATACCAAAGGGCTACCCAGAATCTGTAAATCAAAGGACAGACAACATAATGGCCAAAAGATACCAAAGGGCTACCCAGAATCTGTAAATCAAAGGACAGACAACATAATGGCCAAAAGAAAAAAAGACAAAATGGCTTTATAAGACAGGTGACCTCTTAACAGAGGTTCAATTCATATGAAATGACGGGACAAGAAAAAAGTGACCTTTTAATACAGGTGACTGCTTAATAGAGGTGACCACATAGGCAGGTTTGACTGTACTAGTCTACAAAACACTACATAGAAAACTAAAGATTGAGCAACACAAACCCCACTAAAAACGGGGGTGACGTCATGTGCTTCGGAAGATACAAGGTCGTGTAATAGACTGAAAATGTAAAGATGTATCATTATCTATTGAAAATGAAGATAAGCATGTATTCCGTTTTGAAATATTTCAAATGTATATATTTTAAAAAATTTCTGAAATATCCACTATCTGTATTGTGTTCTGTATGAAGACAAACTGTTTTAATTAGATCAATTCTATATTTATCATTCTTAAGTACATGCAGCTTCGAAAGTCTCAATCAGAAAAAGATGAGAGGAATTCAATTATTTTAGGTTTAATATCAGCACATTTTTTCAATAATTTTTTTTCGGGTAACAAAATATTATTTCAATTATTATCAATAATTTGTGAGTAAATTCTTCCTAATTAATCCTATGCCATAATTAGATAATTTATTTGGAGAAGTAACTGTGTCAAATAATATGCATTCTTCCCTTATCAATTATCATGTCAGCTCTAATATAATAAAATTCTATTATCTAAAATATAAACACTAGGATATATACCCCAAGAGCATTGTGCTTTATATTAGAAGTTCCTTGACAGTTGATAGGTTGATTCTTTATATCTCCCTAAATGAAGGAGATGCTCACTTTTGGGAAGAGAGATAATTTGTCAGAAAAAGGAAAAACTTTGATTTTTTTAAAATATTTCGAGCAAATTAAAAATGATTCCTTCAGACAGTACAAATGCCTTTTTTTGTTTTTTGGTTTTATTAAAGTACATTAATATTACTTGAGTTCAATTAAGAATTGAATAGTGCGCTTCATACAAAATGTGCTTCGGTCCACGCTTTTACATGCCAATAAAACTACAAAAAAATCCATTCAATTCTTATAATTACATTTAAATCACACCAAAATTTAATATAGTTGAATTTTTCGTTGTGAATTTTATTTGTGTTAGATTATTTTCTGTTGGAAATTACTACGCCATTGATTGTTTACATCTGACGTCGTCATGGAGGCATGTGCAAGTTCGGGTTTGAGTTTTATTGGGATATAAAACATCTCTTTTATAATCATGTGACCACTTCATAACCAATCATATTGTAACATTTCAATGAAAAATGGAAGTAATGTAATTATTTATCAAATGAGATAATTCTCAGCACTCTAAAGCCCCTGTTACACGGTAAAGCAAGTATCATGATACTTGTATCATAAACCAAAAAATACAGTGTAAACAGTGCTATTACTCTGTATCATGCAACTTTTAGAAGTTGCATGATACACACTTTGGGATAGAACATATTCTATTCTGTACAGCAAGGATCACGATACATTTTATCTCTGACCAATCAGAGATCTTGGTTTAACGTCAGGAGGTTACAACATCATCAACAAATAAAAGCACATGGTCAGCATATGGTGAATAAAACATGGCTGGAAAGGGGAAAAAAGTAGTGATGTTATTTGGTCAAAGGAACAGATGGAGTCTCCTCAATTTGTATGATAATGTCTTCATTGTCAGGACTCTCCATTTTGGTGGGAACAATTTGTAAACAAACTCTGCATGAAACATGCTACTTGATTTAGTGTGTAAACTGACAAGGATCATGATACAAAAAGTTGCATGATACAAGTATCGCGATACTTGTTTTACCGTGTAACAGGGCCTTAAGCATTGTGCTTTTCATGAGAAGTATCTTCACATGTGACAGGCTAGTACTCACTTTTGGGGATGGAGAGAATTTTTCAGAAACCTTGATCTTTTTATTTGTATTTTTTTTCAAACAAATTAAAAATTATTCCCTCAGACATTTACAAATCCCCATTTTGTTGTGTTGTTACAGTACAACAATGACTAAATATCTTTCAATAAAATGGCCACACATGATCAACTATTACAGCTATCCATCCCTATGCCATCCCAAGTATTTACCTCTGTGATGTACTAAGAACCTGACAGAGAGCTTGTTCTGATGATCATGATAAAAACAAGGCCTTCTCCTAGTTAACATTTATGACAAGTAGCTGCATGAAACAATAATTCTGTCAATACAAATAATAAGACATAAATGCTGACTCTGCATTATGATTGGACAAAGCAGATCTTCTTTTAATAAAAATGGTGGCAAACAGAGCAAAGGCTGTTTGTAATATTTAGTATCCTTAGATTACAAAATATATAGTCAAACCTTCTTTAGTGACCACCTCTATTAAGCAATAACTTGTATTATGCGACCTTTAATTAAATTTCCCTTCACAGTGCAATTCATTTTAAATAAACCTGTATTTAGCAACCACCTGTCTTATATGGCTATATTTCAATGTTCCATGAAGGTCATATAAGACAGGTTTGACTGTAGATGTAATGAACATAAGAAAATATTCTTCTTTGAAGAGAAATATAGATATGACAATGCAGTTACTCATCTAACAGTCACATTACAGTCTTAAATTAGCCAGTCCTATTAATTTCATGTAGTCAAACCTGTCTTATGTGACATTCCAAGGGATCATTGAAATAGGGTCACATAAGAGAGGTGGTTGCTAAATACAGGTTTAATTATTATGAAATTTAATAATTAAAGTCTTATAATACAAGTTATTGCTTAATAGAGGTGGTCACTTAAGCAGGTTTGTCTGAATAAAGAAGTAACATTGCAAACTGTTGATGAAATCATGAGGACATAAGTGTTACTAAGAATGAATGTAAAGTGTGTGTATCATCATAACCTCTTACTATTACATGGCATCGTGCAAATATTAATGTTTCTAGTAGTCATTGTCTCAAAATGATGGTACAAAAATGTATATATAGCATCAAATAAATCAAAAAGGATTATGTGTCTACGTTTTATACCAAACTCTTGAACATTCATTTCTTTCCAATTTTTTGTGTAGGTTATAACATAACAAATTAGATATATACCACCTCCATGTCATTGCCTCACAATTATTTTGTGTTCTAACATTAAATGTATCAAGTATATATATACATGTACCACTTCTACCTCATTGCCTCACAATTATTTTATGTTCTAACATTACATGTATCAAGTATATATATACATGTACCACTTCTACCTCATTGCCTCACAATTATTTTATGTTCTAACATTACATGTATCAAGTATATATATATACATGTACCACTTCTACCTCATTGCCTCACAATTATTTTATGTTCTAACATTACATGTATCAAGTATATATATACATGTACCACTTCTACCTCATTGCCTCACAATTATTTTATGTTCTAACATTACATGTATCAAGTGTATATATACATGTACCATTTCTACCTCATTGCCTCACAATTATTTTATGTTCTAACATTACATGTATCAAGTGTATATATACATGTACCACTTCTACCTCATTGCCTCACAATCATTTTGTGTTCTAACATTACATGTATCAAGTATATATATACATGTACCACTTCTACCTCATTGCCTCACAATTTGTTTTGTGTGTTCTAACATTACATGTATCAAGTATATATATACATGTACCACTTCTACCTCATTGCCTCACAATTATTTTATGTTCTAACATTACATGTATCAAGTATATATATACATGTACCACTTCTACCTCATTGCCTCACAATTATTTTGTGTTCTAACATTAAATGTATCAAGTGTATATATACATGTACCACTTCTACCTCATTGCCTCACAATTTGATTTGTGTGTTCTAACTTTACATGTATCAAGTATATATATACATGTACCACTTCTATCTCATTGCCTCACAATTATTTTGTGTTCTAACATTACATGTATCAAGTGTATATATACATGTACCACTTCTACCTCATTGTCTCACAATTATTGTGTGTTCTAACATTACATGTATCAAGTATATATATACATGTACCACTTCTACCTCATTGCCTCACAATTATTTTATGTTCTAACATTACATGTATCAAGTGTATATATACATGTACCACTTCTACCTCATTGCCTCACAATTATTTTATGTTCTAACATTACATGTATCAAGTATATATATACATGTACCACTTCTACCTCATTGCCTCACAATTATTTTGTGTTCTAACATTACATGTATCAAGTGTATATATACATGTACCTCTTCTACCTCATTGCCTCACAATTATTTTATGTTCTAACATTACATGTATCAAGTATATATATACATGTACCACTTCTATCTCATTGCCTCACAATTATTTTATGTTCTAACATTACATGTATCAAGTATATATATACATGTACCACTTCTACCTCATTGCCTCACAATTATTTTATGTTCTAACATTACATGTATCAAGTATATATATACATGTACCACTTCTACCTCATTGCCTCACAATTATTTTATGTTCTAACATTACATGTATCAAGTATATATATACATGTACCACTTCTACCTCATTGCCTCACAATTATTTTATGTTCTAACATTACATGTCTCAAGTATATATATACATGTACCTCTTCTATCTCATGGCCTCACAATTATTGTGTGTTCTAACATTACATGTATCAAGTGTATATATACATGTACCACTTCTACCTCATTGCCTCACAATTATTTTGTGTTCTAACATTACATGTATCAAGTGTATATATACATGTACCTCTTCTATCTCATTGCCTCACAATTATTTTGTGTTCTAACATTATATGTATCAAGTGTATATATACATGTACCTCTTCTACCTCATGGCCTCACAATTATTTTATGTTCTAACATTACATGTATCAAGTGTATATATACATGTACCACTTCTACCGCATTGCCTCACAATTATTTTATGTTCTAACATTACATGTATCAAGTGTATATATACATGTACCACTTCTACCTCATTGCCTCACAATTATTGTGTGTTCTAACATTACATGTATCAAGTATATATATACATGTACCACTTCTACCTCATGGCCTCACAATTATTTTATGTTCTAACATTACATGTATCAAGTGTATATATACATGTACCTCTTCTATCTCATTGCCTCACAATTATTTTGTGTTCTAACATTATATGTATCAAGTGTATATATACATGTACCTCTTCTACCTCATGGCCTCACAATTATTTTATGTTCTAACATTACATGTATCAAGTGTATATATACATGTACCACTTCTACCGCATTGCCTCACAATTATTTTATGTTCTAACATTACATGTATCAAGTGTATATATACATGTACCACTTCTACCTCATTGCCTCACAATTATTGTGTGTTCTAACATTACATGTATCAAGTATATATATACATGTACCTCTTCTATCTCATGGCCTCACAATTATTGTGTGTTCTAACATTACATGTATCAAGTGTATATATACATGTACCACTTCTACCTCATTGCCTCACAATTATTTTGTGTTCTAACATTACATGTATCAAGTGTATATATACATGTACCTCTTCTATCTCATTGCCTCACAATTATTTTGTGTTCTAACATTATATGTATCAAGTGTATATATACATGTACCTCTTCTACCTCATGGCCTCACAATTATTTTATGTTCTAACATTACATGTATCAAGTGTATATATACATGTACCACTTCTACCGCATTGCCTCACAATTATTTTATGTTCTAACATTACATGTATCAAGTGTATATATACATGTACCACTTCTACCTCATTGCCTCACAATTATTGTGTGTTCTAACATTACATGTATCAAGTATATATATACATGTACCACTTCTACCTCATTGCCTCACAATTATTTTGTGTTCTAACATTACATGTATCAAGTATATATATACATGTACCACTTCTACCTCATTGCCTCACAATTATTTTATGTTCTAACATTACATGTATCAAGTATATATATACATGTACCACTTCTACCTCATTGCCTCACAATTATTTTGTGTTCTAACATTAAATGTATCAAGTGTATATATACATGTACCACTTCTACCTCATTGCCTCACAATTTGATTTGTGTGTTCTAACATTACATGTATCAAGTATATATATACATGTACCACTTCTACCTCATTGCCTCACAATTTGTTTTGTGTGTTCTAACATTACATGTATCAAGTGTATATATACATGTACCACTTCTACCTCATTGCCTCACAATTATTGTGTGTTCTAACATTACATGTATCAAGTATATATATACATGTACCACTTCTACCTCATTGCCTCACAATTATTTTATGTTCTAACATTACATGTATCAAGTGTATATATACATGTACCACTTCTACCTCATTGCCTCACAATTATTTTATGTTCTAACATTACATGTATCAAGTATATATATACATGTACCACTTCTATCTCATTGCCTCACAATTATTTTGTGTTCTAACATTACATGTATCAAGTGTATATATACATGTACCTCTTCTACCTCATGGCCTCACAATTATTTTATGTTCTAACATTACATGTATCAAGTGTATATATACATGTACCACTTCTACCGCATTGCCTCACAATTATTTTATGTTCTAACATTACATGTATCAAGTGTATATATACATGTACCACTTCTACCTCATTGCCTCACAATTATTGTGTGTTCTAACATTACATGTATCAAGTATATATATACATGTACCTCTTCTATCTCATGGCCTCACAATTATTGTGTGTTCTAACATTACATGTATCAAGTGTATATATACATGTACCACTTCTACCTCATTGCCTCACAATTATTTTGTGTTCTAACATTACATGTATCAAGTGTATATATACATGTACCTCTTCTATCTCATTGCCTCACAATTATTTTGTGTTCTAACATTATATGTATCAAGTGTATATATACATGTACCTCTTCTACCTCATGGCCTCACAATTATTTTATGTTCTAACATTACATGTATCAAGTGTATATATACATGTACCACTTCTACCGCATTGCCTCACAATTATTTTATGTTCTAACATTACATGTATCAAGTGTATATATAAATGTACCACTTCTACCTCATTGCCTCACAATTATTGTGTGTTCTAACATTACATGTATCAAGTATATATATACATGTACCACTTCTACCTCATTGCCTCACAATTATTTTGTGTTCTAACATTACATGTATCAAGTATATATATACATGTACCACTTCTACCTCATTGCCTCACAATTATTTTATGTTCTAACATTACATGTATCAAGTATATATATACATGTACCACTTCTACCTCATTGCCTCACAATTATTTTGTGTTCTAACATTAAATGTATCAAGTGTATATATACATGTACCACTTCTACCTCATTGCCTCACAATTTGATTTGTGTGTTCTAACATTACATGTATCAAGTATATATATACATGTACCACTTCTACCTCATTGCCTCACAATTTGTTTTGTGTGTTCTAACATTACATGTATCAAGTGTATATATACATGTACCACTTCTACCTCATTGCCTCACAATTATTGTGTGTTCTAACATTACATGTATCAAGTATATATATACATGTACCACTTCTACCTCATTGCCTCACAATTATTTTATGTTCTAACATTACATGTATCAAGTGTATATATACATGTACCACTTCTACCTCATTGCCTCACAATTATTTTATGTTCTAACATTACATGTATCAAGTATATATATACATGTACCACTTCTATCTCATTGCCTCACAATTATTTTGTGTTCTAACATTACATGTATCAAGTGTATATATACATGTACCTCTTCTACCTCATTGCCTCACAATTATTTTATGTTCTAACATTACATGTATCAAGTGTATATATACATGTACCACTTCTATCTCATTGCCTCACAATTATTTTATGTTCTAACATTACATGTATCAAGTATATATATACATGTACCACTTCTACCTCATTGCCTCACAATTATTTTATGTTCTAACATTACATGTATCAAGTATATATATACATGTACCACTTCTACCTCATTGCCTCACAATTATTTTATGTTCTAACATTACATGTATCAAGTATATATATACATGTACCACTTCTACCTCATTGCCTCACAATTATTTTGTGTTCTAACATTACATGTATCAAGTGTATATATACATGTACCTCTTCTATCTCATTGCCTCACAATTATTTTGTGTTCTAACATTATATGTATCAAGTGTATATATACATGTACCTCTTCTACCTCATGGCCTCACAATTATTTTATGTTCTAACATTACATGTATCAAGTGTATATATACATGTACCACTTCTACCGCATTGCCTCACAATTATTTTATGTTCTAACATTACATGTATCAAGTGTATATATACATGTACCACTTCTACCTCATTGCCTCACAATTATTGTGTGTTCTAACATTACATGTATCAAGTATATATATACATGTACCACTTCTACCTCATTGCCTCACAATTATTTTGTGTTCTAACATTACATGTATCAAGTATATATATACATGTACCACTTCTACCTCATTGCCTCACAATTATTTTATGTTCTAACATTACATGTATCAAGTATATATATACATGTACCACTTCTACCTCATTGCCTCACAATTATTTTGTGTTCTAACATTAAATGTATCAAGTGTATATATACATGTACCACTTCTACCTCATTGCCTCACAATTTGATTTGTGTGTTCTAACATTACATGTATCAAGTATATATATACATGTACCACTTCTACCTCATTGCCTCACAATTTGTTTTGTGTGTTCTAACATTACATGTATCAAGTGTATATATACATGTACCACTTCTACCTCATTGCCTCACAATTATTGTGTGTTCTAACATTACATGTATCAAGTATATATATACATGTACCACTTCTACCTCATTGCCTCACAATTATTTTATGTTCTAACATTACATGTATCAAGTGTATATATACATGTACCACTTCTACCTCATTGCCTCACAATTATTTTATGTTCTAACATTACATGTATCAAGTATATATATACATGTACCACTTCTACCTCATTGCCTCACAATTATTTTGTGTTCTAACATTACATGTATCAAGTGTATATATACATGTACCTCTTCTACCTCATTGCCTCACAATTATTTTATGTTCTAACATTACATGTATCAAGTATATATATACATGTACCACTTCTATCTCATTGCCTCACAATTATTTTATGTTCTAACATTACATGTATCAAGTATATATATACATGTACCACTTCTACCTCATTGCCTCACAATTATTTTATGTTCTAACATTACATGTATCAAGTATATATATACATGTACCACTTCTACCTCATTGCCTCACAATTATTTTATGTTCTAACATTACATGTATCAAGTATATATATACATGTACCACTTCTACCTCATTGCCTCACAATTATTTTATGTTCTAACATTACATGTATCAAGTATATATATACATGTACCACTTTTACCTCATTGCCTCACAATTATTTTATGTTCTAACATTACATGTATCAAGTATATATATACATGTACCACTTCTACCTCATTGCCTCACAATTATTTTATGTTCTAACATTACATGTATCAAGTATATATATACATGTACCACTTCTACCTCATTGCCTCACAATTATTTTATGTTCTAACATTACATGTATCAAGTATATATATACATGTACCACTTCTACCTCATTGCCTCACAATTATTTTGTGTTCTAACATTACATGTATCAAGTATATATATACATGTACCACTTCTACCTCATTGCCTCACAATTATTGTGTGTTCTAACATTACATGTATCAAGTATATATATACATGTACCTCTTCTACCTCATTGCCTCACAATTATTTTGTGTTCTAACATTACATGTATCAAGTATATATATACATGTACCACTTCTACCTCATTGCCTCACAATTATTTTATGTTCTAACATTACATGTATCAAGTATATATATACATGTACCACTTCTACCTCATTGCCTCACAATTATTTTGTGTTCTAACATTACATGTATCAAGTATATATATACATGTACCTCTTCTATCTCATGGCCTCACAATTATTGTGTGTTCTAACATTACATGTATCAAGTATATATATACATGTACCACTTCTACCTCATTGCCTCACAATTATTTTATGTTCTAACATTACATGTATCAAGTATATATATACATGTACCACTTCTATCTCATTGCCTCACAATTATTTTATGTTCTAACATTACATGTATCAAGTATATATATATACATGTACCACTTCTATCTCATTGCCTCACAATTATTTTATGTTCTAACATTACATGTATCAAGTATATATATACATGTACCACTTCTATCTCATTGCCTCACAATTATTTTATGTTCTAACATTACATGTATCAAGTATATATATACATGTACCACTTCTATCTCATTGCCTCACAATTATTTTATGTTCTAACATTACATGTATCAAGTATATATATACATGTACCACTTCTATCTCATTGCCTCACAATTATTTTATGTTCTAACATTACATGTATCAAGTATATATATACATGTACCACTTCTACCTCATTGCCTCACAATTATTTTATGTTCTAACATTACATGTATCAAGTATATATATATACATGTACCACTTCTATCTCATTGCCTCACAATTATTTTATGTTCTAACATTACATGTATCAAGTATATATATACATGTACCACTTCTATCTCATTGCCTCACAATTATTTTATGTTCTAACATTACATGTATCAAGTATATATATATACATGTACCACTTCTATCTCATTGCCTCACAATTATTTTATGTTCTAACATTACATGTATCAAGTATATATATACATGTACCACTTCTATCTCATTGCCTCACAATTATTTTATGTTCTAACATTACATGTATCAAGTATATATATACATGTACCACTTCTATCTCATTGCCTCACAATTATTTTATGTTCTAACATTACATGTATCAAGTATATATATACATGTACCACTTCTATCTCATTGCCTCACAATTATTTTATGTTCTAACATTACATGTATCAAGTATATATATACATGTACCACTTCTACCTCATTGCCTCACAATTATTTTATGTTCTAACATTACATGTATCAAGTGTATATATACATGTACCACTTCTATCTCATTGCCTCACATGTTTTTTGTACTAACATAACCAGGTTGATATATATACCACCTTTATATCATTGTTGCACTTCTTCTAATTGTGTTTTTTTATCATTATTCTTTTTGATGTCATTTTTTTATTTACCAAAGTGTTTTCTTTATATTTGCTAAATTGCTCTTGTCCACATGTCTTCTACAACACTATATTGAACATGTATGACAAGTATTTGTAACACACATGTTATATACATCATGTACTTGTTAATTCTACGTCGGGGAAAGCTGGGTGTTTTTGCATTGCCCTTTTTGCAAGATAAGAAAAAAATTATAACTGAGGTATATATTATGAATATAAAGTTTAAACAGCAATGTCAACAATTTCAGCAATATCAACCAAATCCAGGTTCTGACTTGTGTTTGTATTTGTATTGTCCCCAATATACAAATCTTCAAGACAATATTTTTCAAAGGGTTAGGGTTTATGGGGTTATTGCATCTAACGCCACTTTCAACAATATTTCAGTTATATTGTGGCAGTCAATTTTATTGGTGGAGCAAATCGAAGTGCACTGAGAAAACTACCGACCTGTTGCAAGTCACTTACAAATTTATTACATAATGTTGTATCGAGTACACCTTGCCTTAGGGGGATTCAAACTCAAAACTTCAGTGGTGATAGGCACTGATTGTAAAGGTAGTTTAAGTCCATACGATCATGACCTTGATTGCTCCTTTTTATCTCTATAGAAATGCACACATTTACCATTACCACTGTTATAATTAATTCTCTAGGATTTCAACCAAAAAAATACATTTATTTATAATGCTTAATTGAAATGAGGGTAAAGAACTAATGTCAAATTCACTTTAATTATCTGTGAAACTTGTTTTGGCATTGATTAATAAACATTTTCCACCTAAACTTTAAAAGTTACACTGCCAGTAAAATTTTAATGAGAGGATTGATTCACTAATAATTACTTTAAATCAAACAGAACAATGTGCATGTGATGTTGCTGAATTTAAGTACTAGGTACACATGTACCGGTTAGTCAACCATACGGATGTCCAGAAATCTGAATACAACACAGAACTTATAATTATGTCTTTCATTCAACTGCTTAATACAGGGGTTAGAGTTATGATGCTTAATGCCACTTTCAACAATATTTCAGTTATATCGTGGCCGTCAGCTTTATTGGTGGAGGAAACCTGAGTAAACAGAGAAAACTACCGACCTGCCACAAGTCACTGACAAAATTTATCCCATAATGTTGTATTGAGTACACCTCACCATCAGCGGGATTCGAACTCACAACTTTAGTGTTGTAAATCGAACTACCATATGATCACGACCACGATGCCCCCCCCTCTGAATACACCATCAAAATTCAATGAGCATAGCTTATGCATGAGCAGTGAAAAAAGTGACTAATTTCCCATGTTACTTTCTGGTGTGTTAAAATTTTGACTAGAATTAAACAAAAACAATGGCTGACAATGTCACAAACCATAATTACAACAACCAATCGGCTTGCTCAACTCAACAAGAAGGCACGAAGAGAAAACAACAACAGTAGGCTGTGAAAACATAGGCCCTTGTTTTGGGACAGACACAAACATGTGGTGGTATTACCAGTATACAGGTTAATTGGATCCCAAAACCTACAGTCTTGATAACCAGTAAAACAAACAAATATAAGATACATAAACAAATCTACATAGATTTGGTTCACTTTAAACCCACAGCAAAGACATAGACAGTCAAGTAAATACATGTAGTTAATTGACTAGTGTCTAAAGAAAGTAGAATCTGATGACTTATTATTATAACATGGATATAAAGAGACTAACAACAATTGATACAAAAGAAATGATATTTTCTTCAGTTTTCAATTGGTCACAAGATAATCTCACATCAGGCATGAACGTAATAGAAACCAGAGAATATGTAGTGTCTTGAAAGCAGACCAAGATATAAATGGCCAAATACCATCCATCTTAATATATAATAGAAATATGCGAGATTCAAATTCTTGAGTGAAACAAGGTATTTGTACCACTGGTCACAGGTTCATCTGGAAACGTGCATGAATTAAATACAAACCAGAGAATATAAATTGTCTTGAAAGTAGAATGACAGACTAATGGCCAAATTCTATCCATCTTATATATAGAAATATATGAGATTCAAATTCTTAAGTGAAGCAAGGTATCAAACAGTTCAGTCAAAAATGAGAACTTTTCATTAATATTGATGATAATAATGGTATGTAAACAGTAGATAAGAAATTACAGTATACATAATATAACAGTCTGTGTATACTAATTTACCCTGTACATTACACCAAAAACATATGGCTTTGTCCCCCTATCATATTTATATGCTAACCAAGGCTTTTCCATTGATCTCTTCATCGTAAAAATGTTTTCCATAATGCAGAGAATTCCTAGAAGCTATAACAATGTATATACCAAATGATCATACTGAGTTTGTGTTTTCTGAAATATTACAGAAAGAAAACTAACAGTAAACTCCTATTAACATCAAATCCACAGGTAGGAAAAATAACTCAAACATTTTACTATTTACTCATAGGAGTTAGGGTTGTGGTGTTTAGATGGTATAATTACAACTCACTAAATAGTCAGTTGACAAAGTTTGACATATTACAAATCTTGAACTCCCTCATTTCACTGTAATTATACCATCTAATCTTTACAAACTCAGTCTAACTTTGATAGACACTGAGGAAGGTCATTTGTTGATCGAAAATTTTGTCAATATATTTTTTGTAACATCTTTATCAGTATCGTTCTAGACTTCTATAATTTATTTTTTAGTGCTGCATCGTCATGTCTCAACGATCCGTTACTCATTAAGTTCTCTGGTTGGTAGATTCCCTTAGACTTTATATATATATATATATATATATATATACATCCAAAATATGAAAGTTGTAGGATAATTTTTTTTTTTAATTACTTGACATTTTGGTCACAGGCCAAGGTCCTTGTGATCTTATTATAATATACAGCATTCTGCCATGTCCATGCATATACATACAAAATATGAAGTCACTTGGCCTTAAGATAAAAAAAAAAGTTATGCCCAGGACAAAGTTGCATGCTAAAAAAAATAAAAGGTCAAAGGTCAAGGTCACCTAACTATTATACATGAAACTATGTCATGTCCTATTACAAATACATAAAACAATATGAGTGAGTGAGTAATTGTTGTTTAATGCCAACTCAGCAATTTTCTACCATATCATGACGTGAACAAGTTGATTTATAAAAAGATGATGATGAGGTCTGTTTTGTATTAGATAGCTATATAGACCACATATAAAATATAAAGGCACTGGGTCTTGAGACAAACAAAATTCTGCTGTGAACAAAGGTGTACAATGTATTTAAAAATCAACTAGAGGTACTGCTGGATGCAGGAGTCCCGCATTGATACATAACTGGAATAACTTAACTGTCCGCTACGCCGCACCAATACCCCCTGTGTCCCCATCATCTTAATTGAGCCAAAACATATTTGGAACACAACTTTTAGACTCATAATTCTGGGAAAACTTGATGGACCAGGATATACTACTAATGTGCACATCTTCATATAAGGATCTTGCAATGTACAAAGTTTCATGAACTTCTGATTAA
Organism: Bathymodiolus brooksi; assembly: GCA_963680875.1. NCBI lineage: Eukaryota > Metazoa > Mollusca > Bivalvia > Mytilida > Modiolidae > Bathymodiolus > Bathymodiolus brooksi. The sequence continues at coordinate 56,183,731 of OY804579.1, forward strand.
TCATGTAGGAGAATTTGCGATGACAAAGTGCATACTGAATTGTCTCAAAATTTCTAAGTCCAAAGAGGCATAACAGGGGTAAAACTCAATGGACAATAAAATCCTTTATACTGCAAAGTTCACACATCAAGATCTTAAATTCCACACAGTTTGGTGGAAATCGGACAAAAGATGAGGAAGTTGGCCCGGACAGACGGACAGACAGACAGACAGGCCGATTCCTATATAGCCCCCCAAACTATCTTTGCGTGGGGGTAAAATTAAAGAAAATTTTGTGCATTTAAAAAAAATAATTAGAAGAAAAGCATTATCAAACAAGCTACAAATAAGATACTGTTGGTAGACAACACATATTATCTATTGTATAATGGAGGTGTTCTTACATGTGTTGTTACCATTATAAATGCATTCCAACTATTTAAATTAGAAATACCTGAACCTCAACTTCTAACATCTTTAGTGACTTATACAATATATATTTAGTTGGAGTTTGCTTTTGAAGTTTATGTACTGCCTTTTTTTTGTTGGTTGAAATATTTGAAATTTAAAGAATCAAATAATGATTTACAAGACAAACAGAAGTTGTTACATAGTTATATGTCATTTCAATCAGAAAAAATTTGTTGGTGAAATTGCTGTTGTCTGATAGCAACCTGTATGTGGGTGTTAGAGATGGATAAACAATCCTGGATACTCTGCCAAAATTCTTCATCGTTATGACTCAAGGACAAATATTCTGTAATATTGATCTAACAGCACCCGTTATCAACCAAAGAATGAACAAAAAAAACCAAAAAAACTAAGTGAAAATAAAAGAAGATAATAGTGTTGTTCTTCACAATCAAGTGTTATTAAGCTCTAAATATAATTGTATACCAAAGGTTACAGAGATTGTGTAAAAAAGATGTATTATATAAACAAATCTTCGACACAACTGGCTTAAGACATTTTCCATCCATAAATTTATAATGTGTATGTTTTGTAGATCGTTGCTTGTTCTTTTGTCGTTTTTCTTTTGGCCATTGTGTTGTCTGTTCTTCTTCGATTTATGCATTTAAGTCTTTACAAAATATTAATTTTTTTTCTCAGGAGTTAAAAAGATTGAATAGGTAAAATTAATACATTAAACTCCTAATGTCTTCATGATTACAGGTAATTTGATTTAATTTCAACTTCTGTTTTTATGCATCTTAGAAAAATTCTCATCAATTACACTCACAACTATCAAGAAAGCATGCAAAATCTAACATAACAAAATATTTGTCAGTAAAGCAGAAAAGGTATAACTTTGCCCTCCCCCCAAAGATTTAGATAAAGCTATGTAGAAATGTGTTTTCTTGTCATTTGATGTGTAGTCAGAATGGGTAAATGTACTGATATCACAACTGATATAAACAGGGACAGAGGTCTAAAGGTGGTATTCTACAATAAGATTTATCCAAATTTGTTTTGTACCAATCACAAATCAAACCAGACAGTAAATTACAGTGGTACTTGTCTAGACCCCAATTATAAATCAAAAGAACAGTTTACTTTTTCTTTCTAAACAAGTTCTAATGATCTTCAGACAAGTGCAGGGGCTGTCGTGGCCACAATTGTATGGTAGTCGGACTTAAAATACCTGTGCAATCAGTGCCTATCACCACTAAAGTTCGAACCTCGTTAATGGCAGGATGTACTCAATACAACATTATGTGATACAATTTGTCAGTGACTTGCGGCATGTCTGTGGTTTTCTCCGGGTACTCCGGTATTCTTCACCATTAAAACTGACCGCCACGATATAAATGAAATATTGTTGAAAGTGGCGTTAAACACCAAACACTTAAACCTAAACAAGTACATAATAGACGCCTGTCGAGCCACAATATAGCTTAAATACTGCTAAAGTTGGCATTAAACACCAATCAATCAATTACTATTTTTTCTTAAATTGTGGATTAAATTTTAACAATAAAGCACTCATGAGAATGCCCCATAACATGACTTTAATAAAAACATGTCAAGCATATTGTAGGTTTAGCTTTGTTGTTAGCAGTATAAGAGGTTACAAAAGCCAACAATTTAATTGGTAGATAACAATCAAATCTTACATATGACAGTAACAAATTTAGCATATCTTGCAAAAAAAAAAAAAATTGTCAAACTGGCAGTTTATTTTATGACACATGTAACTCTGCCATATCCTCAAACAAATACATATGAAATACGAGTGAATGAGTGATTGTTGTTTAATACCAACTCGGTAATTTTCATTATTTTGAGGTATGTTATATGATTTATTATTTAAAAAAACCTATGACTGTTAGATGAATAACAGCAATCAAAATAAGTTACTGTTAAATGAGTGACAGCAATCAAAATAAGTTACTGTTAAATGAGTGACAGCAATCAAAATAAGTTACTGTTAAATGAATAACAGCAATCAAAATAAGTTAGTGTTAAATGAATAACAGCAATCAAAATAAATTACTGTTAAATGAATAACAGCAATCAAAATAAGTTACTGTTAAATGAGTGACAGCATATCAAAATAAGTTACTGTTAAATGAATAACAGCAATCAAAATAAGTTACTGTTAAATGAATAACAGCAATCAAAATAAGTTACTGTTAAATGAATAACAGCAATAAAATAAGTTACTGTTAAATGAGTGACAGCAATCAAAATAAGTCACTGTTAAATGAATGACAGCAATCAAAATAAGTTACTGTTAAATGAATAACAGCAATCAAAATAAGTTACTGTTAAATGAGTGACAGCAATCAAAATAAGTTACTGTTAAATGAGTGACAGCAATCAAAATAAGTTACTGTTAAATGAGTGACAGCAATCAAAATAAGTAACTGTTAAATGAATAACAGCAATCAAAATAAGTTACTGTTAAATGAATAACAGCAATCAAAATAAGTTACTGTTAAATGAGTGACAGCAATCAAAATAAGTTACTGTTAAATGAGTGACAGCATATCAAAATAAGTTACTGTTAAATGAATGACAGCAATCAAAATAAGTTACTGTTAAATGAGTGACAGCAATCAAAATAAGTTACTGTTAAATGAATGACAGCAATCAAAATAAGTTACTGTTAAATGAGTGACAGTAATCAAAATAAGTTACTGTTAAATGAGTGACAGCAATCAAAATAAGTTACTGTTAAATGAATAACAGCAATCAAAATAAGTTACTGTCAAATGAGTGACAGCAATCAAAATAAATTACTGTTAAATGAATAACAGCAATCAAAATAAGTTACTGTTAAATGAATAACAGCAATCAAAATAAGTTACTGTTAAATGAATAACAGCAATCAAAATAAGTTACTGTTAAATGAATAACAGCAATAAAATAAGTTACTGTTAAATGAGTGACAGCAATCAAAATAAGTCACTGTTAAATGAATGACAGCAATCAAAATAAGTTACTTTTAAATGAATAACAGCAATCAAAATAAGTTACTGTTAAATGAGTGACAGCAATCAAAATAAATTACTGTTTAAATGAATAACAGCAATCAAAATAAGTTACTGTTAAATGAATAACAGCAATCAAAATAAGTTACTGTTAAATGAGTGACAGCAATAAAAATAAGTTACTGTTAAATGAGTGACAGCAATCAAAATAAGTTACTGTTAAATGAGTGACAGCAATCAAAATAAGTAACTGTTAAATGAATAACAGCAATCAAAATAAGTTACTGTTAAATGAATAACAACAATCAAAATAAGTTACTGTTAAATGAGTGACAGCAATCAAAATAAGTTACTGTTAAATGAGTGACATCATATCAAAATAAGTTACTGTTAAATGAGTGACAGCAATCAAAATAAGTTACTGTTAAAGAGTGACAGCAATCAAAATAAGTTACTGTTAAATGAGTGACAGCAATCAAAATAAGTTACTGTTAAATGAATGACAGCAATCAAAATAAGTTACTGTTAAATGAGTGACAGTAATTAAAATAAGTTACTGTTAAATGAGTGACAGCAATCAAAATAAGTTACTGTTAAATGAATAACAGCAATCAAAATAAGTTACTGTTAAATGAATAACAGCAATCAAAATAAGTTACTGTTAAATGAATAACAGCAATCAAAATAAGTTACTGTTAAATGAATAACAGCAATCAAAATAAGTTACTGTTAAATGAATAACAGCAATCAAAACAAGTTACTGTTAAATGAGTGACAGCAATCAAAACAAGTTACTGTTAAATGAGTGACAGCAATCAAAACAAGTTACTGTTAAATGAGTGACAGCAATCAAAATAAGTTACTGTTAAATGAGTGACAGCAATCAAAATAAGTTACTGTTAAATAAGTGACAGCAATCAAAATAAGTTACTGTTAAATGAACAACAGTAATCAAAATAATCTTCCTTAACTTTATATTTTTACCAAGTTTCATACATATTCTTTCTTGTTAAATATATGCACCAAGGAATCAGGGTCACATAGATCTAATTTTTTGTCAGGGAATTCGATCGTCTTGGAAACTATATTAACCATGATCAATGTACATGTATATATACAGAACAATAAATGAATGGGGACCATGATTTAAATGAGGCATCAGAGAGGGTAGGAGGTATTGTTTCAACCTATCCAGAACATTTTTATTTCATGAAACAAAATCAGATTATTTCCATTTAGGACAGATTTTTTTATTGAAAACTGCAGTCAGATTATTTATTTTTTTGCATCTTTCAGGTCCATTAATTTTTTTCTATAAAATTTGGTGACAGAAAATTTGACCAGTCTGAACAGTAGTTGTTAATTTGACCAGTCTGAACAGTAGTTGTAAATTTGACCAGTCTGAACAGTAGTTGTTAATTTGACCAGTCTGAACAGTAGTTGTTAATTTGACCAGTCTGAACAGTAGTTGTTAATTTGACCAGTCTGAACAGTAGTTGTTAATTTGACCAGTCTGAACAGTAGTTGTTAATTTGACCAGTCTGAACAGTAGTTGTTAATTTGACCAGTCTGAACAGTAGTTGTTAATTTGACCAGTCTGAACAGTAGTTGTTAATTTGACCAGTCTGAACAGTAGTTGTTAATTTGACCAGTCTGAACAGTAGTTGTTAATTTGACCAGTCTGAACAGTAGTTGTTAATTTGACCAGTCTGAACAGTAGTTGTTAATTTGACCAGTCTGAACAGTAGTTGTTAATTTGACCAGTCTGAACGGTAGTTGTTAATTTGACCAGTCTGAACAGTAGTTGTTAATTTGACCAGTCTGAACAGTAGTTGTTAATTTGACCAGTCTGAACAGTAGTTGTTAATTTGACCAGTCTGAACAGTAGTTGTTAATTTGACCAGTCTGAACAGTAGTTGTTAATTTGACCAGTCTGAACAGTAGTTGTTAATTTGCAAAAGGTTTCATGATAATTTTACTATTTCTTTCAACAGAATTAGAAAATGTCATCAGTAAATATCATATATGTAGCTTATGAAGTAGACATAGGTGAGTGACCATAGCTGATTTTAGCTATTCTGTTTAATAGGTCGTTTTCCTGCTCCTTAAGACTTAAAAATTATTTTACTTTCCAATCTTTTGACTTTGCACGTAACTAATGAAGGTTATTCCAGTAAAGTGTCATGCACAGTAAATTAGATACATTTTGTATAGACTACATTTTTATTATGATCAGAAACCATAAATAAAATGCATCCCTTTTAAGTCTTTTATTTCACATGTCATACCTTACAAATTGTCAGTTCACAAGGGGTACAAATCAGGCAACAATCATGTTTTATTATGACATCATGATTTTCCAAGAAACCTTTTCAACCTCAAAAAATGTAGTACTACAGTTAACAGGCAATTGATGTATCCAGTAATTATAAGGGTTAGGATTAGGATTATGGTGTTTAATGCCACTTTCAACAATATTTCAGTTATATCATAGCGGTTAGTTTTATTGGTGGAGGAAACCTGAGTACCCGGAGAAAACCATAGACCTGTCGCAAGTCACTGACAAACTTTATCACATAATGTTGTGTCGAGTACACATTGGCCTGAGCGAGATTCGAACTTACAACTTTAGTGGTGATCATAAGGCACTGATTGCACAGATAGCTGTAAATCCAACTACCATAAGATCACGACCATGATGACCCTACAGTTAACAGGCAATTGATATATCCAGTAATTATAGGAGGCCAAAATTTTATAGGCAACACTAAAAGTATGGTGCAACATACAAAACAACCAATTAACTGATGGATCCAAAAAGAGGCCAAAATCTTAGGCAACACTAAAAGTATGGTACAACATACAAAACAACCAATTAACTGATGGATCCAATAAGAGGCCAAAATCTTAGGCAACACTAAAAGTATGGTACAACATACTAAACAACCAATTAACTGGTGGATCCAATAAGAGGCCAAAATCTTAGGCAACACTAAACGTATGGTACAACATACTAAACAACCAATTAACTGGTGGATCCAATAAGAGGCCAAAATCTTAGGCAACACTAAAAGTATGGTACAACATACTAAACAACCAATTAACTGATGGATCCAATAAGAGGCCAAAATCTTAGGCAACACTAAAAGTATGGTACAACATACTAAACAACCAATTAACTGATGGATCCAATAAGAGGCCAAAATCTTAGGCAACACTAAAAGTATGGTACAACATACAAAACAACCAATTAACTGATGGATCCAATAAGAGGCCAAAATCTTAGGCAACACTAAAAGTATGGTACAACATACTAAACAACCAATTAACTGATGGATCCAATAAGAGACCAAAATCTTAGGCAACACTAAAAGTATGGTACAACATACTAAACAACCAATTAACTGATGGATCCAATAAGAGGCCAAAATTTTAGGCAACACTAAAAGTATGGTACAACATACAAAACAACCAATTAACTGATGGATCCAATAAGAGGCCAAAATCTTAGGCAACACTAAAAGTATGGTACAACATACTAAACAACCAATTAACTGGTGGATCCAATAAGAGGCCAAAATCTTAGGCAACACTAAAAGTATGGTACAACATACTAAACAACCAATTAACTGGTGGATCCAATAAGAGGCCAAAATCTTAGGCAACACTAAAAGTATGGCACAACATACTAAACAACCAATTAACTGATGGATCCAATAAGAGGCCAAAATCTTAGGCAACACTAAAAGTATGGTACAACATACTAAACAACCAATTAACTGATGGATCCAATAAGAGGCCAAAATCTTAGGCAACACTAAAAGTATGGTACAACATACAAAACAACCAATTAACTGATGGATCCAATAAGAGGCCAAAATCTTAGGCAACACTAAAAGTATGGTACAACATACTAAACAACCAATTAACTGATGGATCCAATAAGAGGCCAAAATCTTAGGCAACACTAAAAGTATGGCACAACATACTAAACAACCAATTAACTGATGGATCCAATAAGAGGCCAACATTTTAGGCAACACTAAAAGTATGGTACAACATACAAAACAACCAATTAACTGATGGATCCAATAAGAGGCCAAAATCTTAGGCAACACTAAAAGTATGGTACAACATACTAAACAACCAATTAACTGGTGGATCCAATAAGAGGCCAAAATCTTAGGCAACACTAAAAGTATGGTACAACATACTAAACAACCAATTAACTGGTGGATCCAATAAGAGGCCAAAATCTTAGGCAACACTAAAAGTATGGTACAACATACTAAACAACCAATTAACTGATGGATCCAATAAGAGGCCAAAATCTTAGGCAACACTAAAAGTATGGTACAACATACTAAACAACCAATTAACTGATGGATCCAATAAGAGGCCAAAATCTTAGGCAACACTAAAAGTATGGTACAACATACAAAACAACCAATTAACTGATGGATCCAATAAGAGGCCAAAATCTTAGGCAACACTAAAAGTATGGTACAACATACTAAACAACCAATTAACTGATGGATCCAATAAGAGGCCAAAATCTTAGGCAACACTAAAAGTATGGTACAACATACTAAACAACCAATTAACTGATGGATCCATTAAGAGGCCAAAATCTTAGGCAACACTAAAAGTATGGTACAACATACAAAACAACCAATTAACTGATGGATCCAATAAGAGGCCAAAATCTTAGGCAACACTAAAAGTATGGTACAACATACTAAACAACCAATTAACTGGTGGATCCAATAAGAGGCCAAAATCTTAGGCAACACTAAAAGTATGGTACAACATACAAAACAACCAATTAACTGATGGATCCAATAAGAGGCCAAAATCTTAGGCAACACTAAAAGTATGGTATAACATACTAAACAACCAATTAACTGATGGATCCAATAAGAGGCCAAAATCTTAGGCAACACTAAAAGTATGGTACAACATACAAAACAACCATAACAATCTTCTGTAATGACCTTCTATTATTTTAACTTTTAGACAGACCTTGTTCCTTGTGTCAATGACTCCCTGATCATTTTATTTATCATTTATTTATTTATTTAGATATTTTCCTAGTCAAAAACAAGAAATATGCCATGTAATGTCAAAAGCAGGCAACATAAAACACAGATTCAAGCAAACAGACTTGTTATCAACTATTAAATAGTTCAAACATGAAATAATCTAAGATGATATAAGATGTACTAGAAAATTCCATCTGGAATAGCCATTTGCTTTGATTATAATATTTTCTGCAAATGCGACTCTACAAAATAAATGAAAATGTAACATATAGTCATCTTGTGCAAAAGATTTGGCCATCTGCCAAACCACTGAAGAAATACTGCATAAGACAGTACATTACATAGACACAGATAGCTGGAGATCTATTGAAAGTATGAAGAAAACAATAATTAGTTACATCTGAGAAAAAAACCTTCAAAACCTTGTTGAAACCAAGGTCAATGGCCAAATATTATACATTTCCCTGGTAAAGGTCAATGGCAAATCTTTAAACTTTGATAATTTACTCTTAAAAAAACACATAAAATTTCCAGCATCATTTTCAAAATATATGTTTTGCTTGTTTTTCTATAAAGTAATTAAAGTTGGTTAATGATATACTTGTAAGTCCTTCAGTTTTCTTGCCAAAACATAATAGAATCTATTTGAACGGTAAATAGCCACTTGTGAACAGGCACTTTTGGTCAGTGGTATCAAATCAATTTTCAAAACATTAGCTGTTTTGAAGGTCAGAATATATGATGACCAAACATTCAAGTTTATTTTGATCAACAAATACCAATGTTATTTTAATAAATATTTTTGATTTTCCTTGATAACTTGAAATGAAATATATGTACCTTCCTAGGAGTAATAACTTCAATATACCCCCTGATATTTCTGATCATTCATCATGTGGTTTATGATAAGAAGATATTTGAAATTTCAACCAATGAAAATGCACCATAGGCTCGAGTAGACATATTGAATTTCGGATAGGAAAGGAAAGATACATAGGAGATGCAAGAAATAATGTTATAAAAATATTTTTAATTCAATCTGACATTAAGACTGACATGTGAAAATGCTATTAATGACAGACATAAAAAGATAACAATAGCTCACATGGCCCTTTAGGTTGAGAATGCTAATGAGAGGGAACAAAGTTGTGATGATTCAAGAATTCAAATAAAACTCTCCCTATGTTCAGGAAATATTTCTTTTTTGTTGAAGTGTATCTGACACCAACTTGTGTTTTAACAACTTCAAAGTTTATTTTTAACTTATTAATAAAATTTAGATCTTACACAAGACAAGGAAATTCCATTCAGAATCTTCAAGGCAATAAAACTTGGGGTTTCACATTAGCCATTACTATTACCATTGTTCACCTTAATTAACACTGAAGAACCACCACTTTAGGTGCTAGGCTTAAATGACTTTGAACAGACATTCCAAACCTCATCTAAACAACTTTTAGTATAAATTACTTATTTTTCAATTTGCCCAGGAATCTAATAACAATATAAGACATACACTTGTTGCAGGAACAAAATGAGAACTAGTTACTTCAAATATTATATTCTAAGACTACTGGTATCAAAATATCCCTGCCATTATAAAATAGTGCCTTCCTTCTGTGATACATGGCTTTTACGTCTCAACAGGTATGAAATGGAAACGGATCTAAATTATTGGAATACACTGTAGTACAATAACAATTAATCAATTTAAATGATATTTATTTGTAGCAGGGAAGAGTAGGAAACATAGATAAGCAGGAGTATCATTTAATTGTGTCCTCTAGTTCAAAGTGTCCGCCGGACACTTTTACATATGTTATAGTGTCCAGCAGACACTATTTCATATCGCAATCTCTATAAAATATTGTCCGGGGGGACACTTTAACATAGGACACTATTATGTCTTACACAGGCACCATTTGTAAAATTTTCCAGTATTAGGGCATTAATGGTATCTCAGCAAGTCTTTAGCATACACAATTACAATGTTCTAAACACATAAAGCATCCCTCATATAGGCAAGAAACGTGGGATGTTTAACTTTAACAAAGTCATCAAAGCATGAAGTGCTAGTTATGACAACCATTGTTTTGTTGAAGGTTTTTCACTGTATGCAATACATGCATCTTCATAGAAATTTACAATATGTAAATAATTGACACACTTCTCTAGATCAATAAACTTCTGAATGAATGTGTGGACCAAAAATGGTTAAGAAATAGATCAAATATATTTTTTTATTATTCGACCCTATCAATTTTTACACAGAATTCGGATAACCATTTTTGTTGTTTAATCAGCAGCAATGTTTTATTTATTCAACCGTTAGCTTTTTGTCGAAATTGAGAGCAAAGAAGGTAGAAAAACTGCGTAACTTGTCATAATTTATAAAAACAGCTTCAACAAATGACGGCTTACCGGAAATTTTGAAAATGAAATGCTGGAATCGGGAACGACTATTTCCGGTTTTGCTGATAAAAAATAAATAAAATAAAAATAAAAATAAATGCCGACCGACCGACCCTAGATTTTTTTTGACATGTGACCGTAAACACACATATTTTTTTATTTGGCCTAAGCCTTAAAATAGTATGACATGACAGAAGTCTTGAAATAGTATCACATGATAGAAGACTTGAAATAGTATCACATGATAGCAGCCTTGGAATAGTATCACATGATAACAGCCTTGGAATAGTATCACATGATAGGAGACTTGAAATAGTATCACATGATAGAAGTCTTGAAATGGTATCACATGATAGAAGTCTTGAAATAGTATCACATGATATAAACCTTGTAATAGTATCACATGATAGAAGTCTTGAAATAGTATCACATGATAAAATTCTTGAAATAGTATCACATGATAGAAGCCTTGAAATAGTATCACATGATATAAAACTTGTAATAGTATCACATGATTGAAGCCTTGAAATAGTATCACATGGTAGAAGTCTTGAAATAGTATCACATGATAGAAGTCTTGAAACAGTATCACACGATAGAAGCCTAGAAATAGCATCACATCATATAAACCTTGTAATAGTATCACATGATAGAAGCCTTGAATTAGTATCACATGATAGAAGTCTTGAGAGTCAGCAGAAAGAATGTAATAGCTTGTCTCTATACAACACTCACATGTACAACACTATGAGAAGTGCATTCAGATTTAATATACTGATGTGACAGTCTACTATAGATATGGATGTTATCCAAGTCACAATAATAATGGTAGAAACAATGGCATCAAGGCATATGACTAACCTTGGCTTTAACAAAGTAGTTAGTACAAGTGATAATGTTCATGTTTATAACAATCATATTATGACATGTTTCTGTTCTGTGGGCAGGTAGGAATAAATCTTTACTTCACCAGTGTAAGAACTTGTTTTCTTTGAAGTATAAAAGATCCCCATATACTTATAATATGTGCTAAATTACTTTTACTGACAATATATTTTACAGAAACCAGAGATTTTACCTATAGGCTCGATAGGCTGAAGCCTAGGGCCTCAAAATTTAGGGGGCCTCCAGTCAAGGTGTACACTATATTTAACACTGTTATTGGACTTTCACACTTATGCTGTTATAACATACTGTACTTTCTAAACAACCCTTCAGTAATTTTCATTAAACACTGACACTCCATTTCAGAATATTGCAGAATTTTAAACACCTCTCATCATCTTCATCTTTATTGCAATTGATTAAGCACACTTCCATCTTCCTCCAGTCGTGAAGGTGGGGGAATTGGGAGGGACCTCACCAGTGGAATAGCCTAGGGCCTCTCATTATCTAAATCCGGCACTGGAGTGTTCATTGATAAAAGAAAGAGGACTCCCCCTTTCTATGTACAGTGCCCCATAATATTCATTTTCTAGCTGTTTGGACCAAGTTTGACACATTTCATTTCCAAATATTCTACTTAAATAAAAGACAAAACGTTCATCTCTGCTTTACAGAGTAAGAATTTGTTTTCTTTTAAAGTACAAAAGGTCCCCATATATATATATTATAAACAAATGTATGTGTTAAATTACTTCAACTGAAACTATATTTTACAGTAACATAACTTTATGTTCCATTTATAAAAGGCTTGAAGTAATAAAAAAGTATCTTTGTTGCTCTTTTGTAGAATTATGCTATATAATTTATGATGGCAATAGTTTTTGAAGTAGATGACACCACCACAAGATAAAATGAGAGATGGTTTGTGTTCATACCTAAATTGTGATGAAGCAGAAATAAAACTGCTATTTATTATTGACTAATATTTGATCAAGATGGTACTGCATGGATAAATAAAATAATATTTATATATCAAAGGGCACTGGCAACTTCAAAAGGGAACCTTCTAGTGTAAACAATGCCAAACAAATCTGTTTAAATATAAAAACCTCAAAACAAATGTATGCCTATAAATACGCTTCACATTTAGAAAACTTGATTGCTATCCTTTTTTTCAAAATCTAGACCAATCTGTACAAAGTAATTTTAAACAAAAACATAAAATTTGATATTAAATTTTTAAATATTGTTTGTATAAAATTATATATTTGATCTTTTTTTTTAACCATTGTATTTTTTTTTGCTTTCAAGGGACAAAACTATTATATTGTGTATGCTAGCATGATCAAAATCACACTTGATCCATATTTTGTCCCAAGTAACAAATATGCTAAAGAGAAATGGTGTACTTCAAAATAAACTGAAAACCATTTATCTGGACATTCTACATTATACACATGTTCAGTAAAGGACACAATAGTTAAAATACAATGTGACACACACTATTGTCATAAATAGCTGTTATAAAAAAGAAGAAAGATAAAAAGTCTTGTGAAACAAAACATATGATCCTGAAATCATTTGTTTGAGCAGTAAATAATTACAGTACAGGCCAAAATATTTTTCAGGGTTCAAGAAAAAAAGAAACAATAAAAACAATTACAGATAAACTAAAATTGTCTGAATGAGAATTATAAGATATGATTTTAACTGTGTTGATGACAGAAACTGCTTGATTCCATGCTTATTTTACCATTACTTACTATTCATCATCAGACACAAAGGACACTTTATTCATGATTATAGAAATAACCTTGAGTAAGGTCAACAAAAACACTAAACAAAGTGATCATAAGTATAAAATAATTAACAATACAAAAGATGAAGGGAACATAAAACTAACGAGATAGACAATAAAACTATGATTTTCTCTGGCTGTTGATAGTTCTCAGGTAATTCTCTTACAGTCAGCCTTGTTGGTATAATAATCTAAAATCTTCAATGACAAGACATTCTGACTACCTGCCAGATTTCAATCAACACTGTCTACTTCAAGGTATTATTTGTTTCACTTTAAAAATCAGATTCGTTTCATTTCAAGTACTATTGCAGTTTTGTATGTTGCTCTGCTAAAAATGTTTCATTTCAAATTTCAATTTTAAGATTTGTTTTTTTATATCTTTCTTGCTGAGTTTATAAAACCTTGATTATTGTTTTTTTTTTTATTTATTTATCTATTTTACTTGACTTCTTTTCATATCAAAAATTTCTCAACTGACTTTTGCAGATGGTGTAACAATAACATAGCATGAACCCAACTACAAGTAATTTCATTCCTGATACTTGCATTGCTAGGTATTTAATCAATTAAGCCATAGAGATGAAAGAAATAATGAAAATCTCTTAAAAAATAATTGTCTTTAGAAATTACTGTACTTTAGAAAGTACAAAAATGTTTTCAACGTGACCTTAATGCCCCAGAATGTAAAATCTTGAGCAAACATTTTCAAGATGATTGTGTAGGTGGTATGACGAGGGAGTAGATAAAACGTAAACATCTTCATGATGTAAAACACATAATGACATCATCCATCCACTTTACTAATGTTAGAAACCACACAAGTTCTAAGACACGATACCTTTTCTTCCAAATTAAATAAAACACCCTTTCATCGGCAAAATTAATAAATGAATTCTGTCTGCTTTGACACTACGTTCATAAATGATACATTTGTTTGTTTGTCTATATGTCAACAACTGGTATTGTTTACCATTATTTGTTCCACCTACACTTCAGTAATCAAGTAGATATAAGACTGTACAATAGATCATTATAATTAGTACTAGTTACAGTATAGCAAGGCTTTCAATATTTTTCAACTCTATCAGTACTTCACTATTTACAGGCGGTACTTTTTATTAACATTTTTTAAATTTTCATGAATATCTTATACAACACTCTTTAAAATCAGGAGGTACCAAAGACCATTTTAGGCAGGTAAAAATACCTGTACTGCCCCTTATTGAAAGGCCTAGTTTAGTCCACTTACAATGAAATTTTAGGGGGATGTGAAATCTTTACTGATTTCATTATTTAACCAAACTTTAATATAAACAGACTTGATATAAACTAAAGGAAATAATCTCTTTAAATACAACCGATTTTTCATTATAACTTATTTCCATATAAGTGAACTGGATTGTATAATTAATATGGGAAATGCTAAATGTATGTTTCCTTACATTTTAACTATATACAAAAGAAGAAAAGATACTGAAACTGATTTATCCTGTATGAAAATGTGCATTTCTGTTTTTAATTGCTACTAAATTATGTACATATGTCAGTTGTTTCAACAGGTTATATTATCATAAAAACACAACAATTTTCCTGTTTTTCTTTCCACCTGTAAGCATTTCCATTTAAATTTGGAAATTATTTGGACATTATTATGATGAATGGCAGACAAAGCATGTGTGTGAGATATCAGGTAATTTTCTTTTTTTGTTGTTCCAATGATATACACAGGGAAACAATTTCCTTGAGAAACTACCAATGAATGTGATATAACTGCTTATCATCTATAAAAAAAACTTTGTTTGAGAGACAACTTATCCTGAAAGAAGAGCAGCAGCATTTGGTGTATAATGCCACTGTCAACAAAATTTCAGCTATATCCTCGTGGTCAGTTTTATTGGTGGAGGAAACCGGAGTGCACTGAGAAAACCACGGACCTGTCGCAAGTCACGGACAAACTTTATCACATAATGTTGTATCAAGTATACCCCAATTAAGTGGGATTCGAACTCACAACTTAAGTGGTGACAGGTATTGGTGATTGCATAGGTAGTTGTAAATCTAACTACCATACGATCATGACCATGACACCCCCTTCCTGAAAGAAGAAGCAGAATGCAAGGAAGGTGTGGTTTCTCAAGATATGCATCCCTTTATTGATAATCAAAGCTTCCTCGGCCACAAAGAGCACTTAAGACCTACCTTTGCTCGTTCTAAGGATTTTCTTTGTTCAGCAAAGGCTGCTGGTGTTTTCAGAGCTTTAAAATAAAAGAATATTAAATGATCATAAACACATGTCATTAATTATCAGTAAATCAAACTGCATGTATTGCAGAACATTAAATAACAGTCTATAAAATCATCCTAAATATTTCGTGTATTGATGAACAATTTGGCAGAATAAATAACCTATAGTTTTTACAATATAATGGATGCAAGTCTTATCATTTTGACTTCAAAAAGATGTGGGGGAGCTTGATGAATTTAGTGATAAATTAAAATAGAACTTCAATAGAACAGGTTATTCTTATAGAGTTATGCCATCCTGATTTCTGTTGAAAATACTTTTAAAACGTGATTTATCTTTTTGATGATAAAAGTAATTTTCCAGATCTTTAACGAATTACTTTGAAATTAGGCATAGTACTGAGTTGTCAAAACTTTGGTATAGCATATATTTTTGTTTCAAACTTTTCCTAATTTTACTGTGGTGGTTTTCTCTGGGCACTCTGGTTTCCTCCACCAATAAAACTGACTGCCATGATATAACTGAAATATTGTTGAAAGTGACATTAAAACACCATAACTCTTACCCCCCCCCCCCCCCCCTATTTTTCTGTGATTAGTAAAGTTGTCAATACAGTAGTCAGCCTCTGATATAGACATTCTGATCAAAGGCCAACTCACTTATCAGGACAGATTTGAAATGCACATGACATCAGGATATACATCAACCCAATGGTTAATGTCTACTACCACCTTGATTTGAGATTTCAAAAAGCTACACCTGTGCTGAAGTCAAAGAACACAATTTGTTGACTTGGTCTAAGGTTATATTGTCAGTGGTGCATATTAAAATTTTATTCTACAGTATTAACAAGGTGCTTTCGTCTGAAAACACTGTGGTCTGAAATCAGTGAATCACAGTGGAATTCTGTATTACCACTGTGAGGACTGATGATTTCTAGACATGACACCTACATTTATTTACTACCTTGACAGTATATTTCTATACAAAACGTACAATACACAGATTAAAATTTGCTGGTCTTTCACCCACATGCACATTTGTACACTGACAACATTCTGACAAATCATCAGCTACTGTGATTTTCAACAGAAAGACCTTGCTAATATTTTGTATTCATGTTTTTAACTTTCACTACATATTATCTCCACACAAACATATTCTTCAAGTCTATTAATGTAATACCCCTTTGTGCCAAAGGTTGTGGATACAGACTTAATTCCCCTGTTCTCAACATGAACTCAACTATTGTAATAATTTTTCCATTTAAATGAAGTATGATATTATATTAACCCGTTGAGATTGGAGATTCAAACAATCTCCAAACAAGACCTCCAAGTTTCAGTGTTATTATGTAATGACATAATTATATGAAAGCCTTCATAATCTCGAAACAAGACCTTCGAGTTTCAGCATTAATATGTAATGACATAATTATCTAATAGCCTTCGTAACCTTGAAACAAGACCTTCGAGTTTCAGCATTAATATGTAATGACATAATTATCTAATAGCCTTCGTAACCTTGAAACAAGACCTTCGAGTTTCAGCATTAATATGTAATGACATAATTATCTAATAGCCTTCGTAACCTTGAAACAAGACCTTCGAGTTTCAGCATCAATATGTAATGACATAATTATCTAATAGCCTTCGTAACCTTGAAACAAGACCTTCGAGTTTCAGCATTATTATGTAATGACATAATATTTGAAAGCCTTCATATAACTCGAAACAAGACCTTCATGTTTCAGTGTAATTATGTAATGACATAATATCTGAAAGCTTTGAAATAAGTGTTTTCGGTGGACTTCTCAAGAATGAAGTTTCCAAAACATGAATGAAAGTTTAATGAATATGATAATGGTATATGAAACATCTCAAAAGTTTTAATTATACATACGTGGGTATATGCCTTGATCAACCAGCTCATTAACAGATCTTCGCATCATTAATTTCCTCTTCAAAGCTAAAATAAAAGTAACTAAAACCAATGAACAACATGATAAAAACATGGAAATAATTCATGACACTATACCACTAGATACTAAATTTGAAATATCTACAACAAACTTCCTTAAATATATAAAAACTGAATTTTCGTCTTTATGGGAAAGAATTTTTTTTTGTATATCTACAAATGTACATAAAGCAGATCTGATTACAGTTTTTAACATGTCATAGTTCTCTAATGTCTTCAACAAAAAGATAAATAATTAACAATAATGAATGATTCAGTTTTTATTTTATTAACAGAAACAGTCAAACCTGCCCATGCAGTCACCTCTATTAAGCAGTCACCTGTATCAAAAGGTCATATTTTTCTTGTCCAGTCATAGAAAATTTCATATGAATTGAACCACTTTTAAGAGGTCACCTGTTTTAAAAGACCACTTTTTCTTTGTCCCAAAGGTGACCTCTTGATACAGGTTTGACTGTATATATGTATATTCTATAACAGTATCTAGTAGATAACTCACATTTTTCAACTCAAGACACTTCAATTTATAACTTAAATACATGCCTCAAAATGGCTGGGCTAAAATGTTCACAAGAAAGTATTATTTTAACGATGATTTGTACATTTTCCCTTTGACCTTTACCCACCACGATATCTTCTATTGTCGAGCATTTAGCATGATATTAACATATTATCTCCGGCTTGAAAATTATAACAACTTTTGATTGAATAAAAACTCGGGCATAAAAAACCCATGTTACCGGGTGTAACTAGCCATTTCCCACATAAAAGTGACGTTTTCTTTGTTGTTGTTGGAAAGAATAAGATAAAAAAAATTATGACTGTTAAAGCTTGCTACGTTGTGTGCCAAAATAAAATTTAGTTGATATTGGCCATACATTGAATATAATTTGCTAATTCGATTAACTGTAGGGTAAAAACACTCGAAACTTTCATATTTTTTATAGCAAAGAAAACGTTACTTTTACGTGGCCCGCCAGGATACAAAATGTCTTATTTTTTACCATAACCGTAGATAAATTCGTTATTTATATTCCTATCCATAGATATGGAGATTTTAACACCCTGAATTAGCCAAGTACATTCTGAGGCACACTGTGTTAAAATCTCCATATCTACGGATAGGAACATAAATAACTTATATTATTATACAGCTATAATTTTAATCCAATCAAAAACACCCATTTAAGACATGTGACCGTACATTATTTTTCCTGTATTGTACAACCGGAAGTCGTATTTTTTCCATATTGGACGTCCAATACGTTTTTTTTTTCGTATTGTACATTATGTAAGGGAAGTAACTTGTTGGTTTTTGTCGTCTGTTAGTAAATTATTTTTAATTGTAATCTACAATCAAATTAACTTGTTCGATATTTAACAGTTTGAGGGAAAAAAAAGCTGTTTAGAATAATTGTTGATCAGTTATTTTGCTGTTTTTAATTCATTTTAGAGATTCCGAAATCTGTATTGATACAGAACATTTTCCTAACGAAATACTGTTGTGCAGTTGTTCTATTTAGACTGTATTAAAAGTTAAACATAAAATTGTTGTTATAGTATTGATCATTTCAGCTGTATAATAAATAGGTCATTATACAGTGTTATGTACAATATGGAAATATATTGTACTCGTCCGTATTGTATTGAAAACCTGTATTGGACTCGTCCAATACAGGTTTTCAATACAATACAGACTCATACAATATCTTTCCATATTGTACATGACACTGTATAATAACCTATTAATATCGCTGTTTCTAATGTGACGTTATAATGACTTCACTAATGTCATGTGACCAAATCCTCATTGCATCTCAAATCTCAGTCTTCGATGTGAAATTGTTCTAAAAAATTCATTCTCGCAAAAGAAGTCGACGATAGAGTATATTTCTCTACTGAGATCATTAATTTTGGTTCATAATATCATTCTTTGTATTGTGGTATTGCATGCTTAAAGAGCTTCCGAAAAAGAACATATCTTAAATTTGTAATCGTGGTTAATAATTTTAATTAAAGGAGTAATCCACTGTATTTGAGACTTTGTATTAAACAAGAAGATTGTTGAAATGTTAACTTTTACAATAAAACCATAGTATTTCACCATTAGATCATTTAGATCTAACACTAATCTGTTACTGCTTTTCTTCATACATTTTATTTCTTAATTTCATTTGACTATTTACAAAAATCTCAAAGAATTTACTTTAAATGGATAGTTTGTGTGTTATGAGGAGTAGGAGTTTGTTTTTGTTTTTGTTAATTAGAGGGGTATATATCAATTGGAAACCCAATTTTTTACTTGCATTTTTATTCAAGAATAAATAGATTCCATCACAAATATTAAATGGATGACAATACCAGTATGCTGAACAGAAGTAAATCAATGGCTTGTAATAGAAGACAAATCACTTTGACACCTCTTTACTTATAAATGTTATAGGTAAGAACAGACTATTGTCATACTAAATGTTGTTGTCCTCTGCAACCATATCATATGCTTCTAAGTCAAATACATATTGAACTAGACAAGACATTATCACTAACACCACAGCGAGTCTGATCGGATAGCTACAGAACATATAGTGATGATGTATGTTGAGACCTTCAAAACTGATGTTATTGCTTTTAATCGGTAACATCATAATCATGTTTTTGACATCATGCTGAACGATAATTTTCAGTATTAGAGTCTGTTCCTTGATTATGACAATATCACTTAGTAAGATCACAGAAAATGTGTGAAAATTACCTATAATGATGAATATACGACTGAAGTCTTCCAAATGAAAATTTGAATTTACTGGTCCAAATTAAATTCTTGTTTTGCATCTGACGAAGACGGTAGTGCCGTCGAAAATTTTTGCAATACTTTGTTTAAATGTAAATAAAAACTGATAAATTTACTGATCTGAATTTTTGTTTACTGGTCTTGGGCCGGAGAATCGGTGCTCATTGTGAGGATTGGACTTTGTATGATCCAGTATAATTGCATGTAAACCTAAGAAGAGAATGGAGGTTGATCATAGATACATACACTCTTTGTTTTTATCCATGCTTTGTTGTAAGGACATTTCCTCCAGTGTAGATTGAGGACTGGTAGGTTTTTCCTCCTCTCCCTCCTTGGGTGATGTTCCTTCAGCTGCAGCAGCCTTAGCTTTCTCTGCTTCCATCCTACAGTCTTTACAATAAAACTTATGGATGTACTGTATAGCCTCCTGATCTAGATGTGCCCCACCCCCATATAGGGGGGACCAGCTGGAACTACTGCTAGAATCTGCAAAACAGGAAAAATACATATTAACAATATGTTCAAAAGTGAATAAAACATCAATATAATTCCTTGTTACAAAATGGTCTTACTTCTTCTTGACCTATAGCTAGACTACTGTATATACACAGCATCTAAAAATATAATGAAATATATATCAATATTACCTTTATAGTATAGGATTTCAAGGAAAATGACACAAGAAAAAGCATAATATGCAGTGTATAAGATTGACCTGATTTCTTAACGTTCAGCTGCAAATATTTCATGCATATTCAGGACAAATGTATAAGACAACGAGTTAAGTAAAATCTATATAAAAACTTAAATGAACCTGTGGGATTTACAACAAAATAGGCCTTGTTACATCACGTAAATATGCTTCAAAAATAAAAATCTTACTATGGGATTTAATATATTTCTATCCCTGGCATGTCAATTTTATTGATTCTAATAACCGCAGCATTATTTTCAAGTATTTCTTGGAGCCACTCTTTTAAAACAAAGATTGTGTTTCCAATCATTCAATCTATTGTTACAGTGATTTCATTCCTTTTCTATTTGTTTTATAAACCTCTTCTGGAGCTGACTGTATTAAACAATTTATTGTATGATGTCTGATTGTCTTTATACACAAGTATCAGGAAATTAGTTTTTCATCTTCTACTAATTACGGTATAACAAATTCAAATACAGAACCAAAATAAAATTGTAATCATTAAAAAATGTTGCTTGATTTAGATTAACTCTATCAGTCTATGGCATCTTTCAGACAACTTAGCTCAACTTCCAACAATTCAAATTCAATGTACCATGTAAATACCTTGAAATTGTCACCACAATAAACGTGTGTATGTCATGACAGAGGAGTTATACACATTGTCACCACTTTAAAACATGTGTGTATATTTACACATGTCATTTAGGAGGGGGGGAACATAGCTCCCTCCCAAAGATTTAAAGGATCAGTCCCTTTTACCTGAAGATATTCCACTGACTGATGTATAGATTTTGATGCTGTTTAATAGAACAGGATATCCTTGAGTTTTTTTGGGTTTTTTTAATATTTACAAATAGAGCAAAGATCTGTGTAACAACAAACCCTCCACTGCTGACATAAAACTTCTCTTAGTCCTGTGTATGTTTACATATGCTTTAAGGAATTAATCATCTACTACAAGATTTCAAAAGGTGGCAAAAAGATGTATTGCTCTTTAGAGAAAATTTACTGAACAAGTTGATGCCATGGATTGGTAATATTTCATATAGATCAGAGGAAAACCATACATCCCAAACCATCCATGTTGAATTAATTGACCAAGGAGGCAAAGAAAGGCGTGCTTGAAATAGAAAATGAAATAAAACCAGACATGTTTAAACAGGAGCATTCTGACATTAGTATATTTACATCTGTCAATCAAAACAACTTGCATTTTTAAACCCTATACAAAAGATATCTCTTGATGAAAGTTGTCAAGTTTGTGTTAAGAGTACAAACAGATATATATATATGTCTACATATTTTCTACTGAGCCAATTTTAAGTTGTCCAATATTTTTTTCACTAAGATATGATAAAATTATCATTTATTACTGTGTTATCGGAAAGATAATTAAATATGAGAAAACATTCTTTCAAATACTGTCATCAGTATGTGTGTTCATAATACAAGTAGTTATTTTATTTTCTAATACCACAAGCCTTCCGGGATAATAATAAGTATTGTTAGTTTAGTTTAAACATATTTTATTAAATAATTCAATATAACATTACAATATTCAGCTATATACATTACATAATAAGAAAAGAACTTATATTAATCCCTATCCATAAGTATTGTTAGGTACTATACTAATGGCTAACATAACACTACTTTATACCTATTGAGAATAAACAACAAAAACAATTTATTACATAATAATCTTGTTCAAGTAGCTTTTTGGAAAGTGATCAGCTGTTTTTGAAACAACTGATTCATAATTCAAATATTTTCAATATTCAGGTTAAATGCTTGTAATAAAAACACCTACAATTATCTAGTCAATGAGGTGATAACAATTCTAACAAATTTCTCTAACTCTTTAGCATGTTTAGTCCATATGGTTTCTGAGCTTAAAAATTTGTTCAATGTATAAATCATGCACCTCAAGAAAATTATGTACAAGGTAAAAATCTAGATGGTAATAAGCTTCAAACAATATTACACTATGCAAGGATGTTTTAAATATTTACTTGAAGTGCCACAAAAATAAACAGAACTTAATTAAAAATTTAACATGTTTCAGAATTTGTGTAGAATGTAAACAACAATCATGATTCTTTTGACATCTAAAATATACCATTACTCACTTTTAAATTACCACTTCAAATTGACCATTTCTACATATGCATAACTGCTGTTAATCCATGCTTTTACAGATCTACAGCAAGGCAACATAACAAGATGTCAGACCATGCTTCTACAGATATCCTGAGATATGTAGCATTAGGCAAGGTAGCATATAACATCAGTTGTATGGTAGCAAGGTAGCAAACTAAAATTCCTGTTTACGGTATACCATTTTTGGGGGAAATCACCATAAAATTGTAATGAACATTACGCTATTGGTTCTGGTTTAAATTTCCTTATTTCAATTTTAAGGAAGTTATTATTTATAAAGGATAATTGGTTGACATTCACTGTATTCTAATATTACACCAATTTCTTTTTAATATAAATCTATTTTTAGAAATAAATGCTCTAGTTTTGATTTAGTTGTAGGACAAGGTGTGTGAAAGTGAAAGTGAAAGCAAGACAATATTAAACGTGAAATGAGGACTGAAACTTCTGCATCATCAGGTTTCTTAATATTTCATTTTTCTTTTCCTGAAGAATACTACCATGTGTTAATTTCTAACGACATAAAACTGTACAATATTCCACAAGGCTGATTTTGTACTGCCAGTATTCAGGACATTCTGCTCATTTTCAAGTAGGAGGTAATAATCCTAAAGTAGAAGGGGGGATGTAGAGGTCAAAGTCCCCCTGGCCGAAAACGAATTTCAGCAATTTAGAGTGCAAAAAATGTAGTGTTTTTTGCCTGCATTTTTTCAGGTTTTCTTTCATTTCAAGTTTGTGCAAGCAATAATTGGAAGTTTTCTTGTTCATTTTCAGTTTTGCATGTATTTATTTCCTTTTTTTTGTTCATTTTCAGTTTTTCATATATTTTTGTTTTGCTTTGTTCATTTTAAGTTTATTGATTGTTTTCTTGCATGTTCATATTTCTGAGTATAACAAGGACTTTCATCAAAGCCGTTACATAAGTCTGTGTTAGTGATCAGAAAATGATGTTAGGGTTAATTAGATGAGGAAATATCAATTAACAATAATATATAGAAAACCTTGTGTTCTAATTAATCAGGCAGAAAAAAGAACATTAGCAGTATTTCTGAACTCTTTGTATTAAACCAAATGATACTCATCTTCAACATAAGCTGCTTCTTTTGATTTCAGCTAAGTATAACCATAGTACAATGTACTTTAGTAAACTTCAGTCATAATAAGGATCTTTTTGTTGATTAAATGATTTTTTTTTGTTTAATATCAAGTGAGCTCTATTTCAGCTTATATATTCAAATATTCAGATACTTCTTCTCATTTCAGTCATATGGTACAGTGTATTTTATTGAACTGACTACAGCACATTATTACAGTCATATTCATGAACTTTTTGTAGATTAAATGATTTTTGTTTTGCTTAAAAACCAAGTGAGCTGTATTTCAGCTATATTCAAATGGTTTTTTTTATTTCAGCTAAATATAATAATTGCACAGTGTACTCTATTGATTGACTATACAGCACATTTTTTCAGTCATATTCAGGATCATTTCATTGATTGAATGGGTTTTTTTTTTTGTTTAATGTCAAGTGAGTGGTAATTAAGCTATTTTCTTGTATGGACAAGAACAAAAATGTTTACAAACAATTAATCAGGTACATAAACAGTGACATCTGGATTGGACATATGGATGAAAGTTTTTATTTTAACAAGAAAAAGGGGAGATAATAAATAGAGTTAGAAAACTGTGTTCATTGGGTACTGCTGTAAATTACTTTTTTTGTACAAAGAGCATGCCATTCTCCAAACATGAAGGACTTATTTACATCCATATTTCAAGCTGTGTATTTGATTAGTAAGCATGACTAGCGATGTCCCATGTTTGGAGAGGATAAACCTGCAGTGCTGAAACTATACCCTGGGGCTGTGGAGACAACATCAGTATTATAATTCATTGAATCACAATAAATGTTCTTTAATGCACAGTCAAACCTGTTTTAGTGACCACCTCTATGTTACCTATTCTAATATTCCCTCTCAAGGTTACACCAGATTGTACATTGATATTAGTTTTATAAGGTATTAATATTTTGGGGCCATCATGGTTGCGATCATATGGTAGTTGGATTTACAACTACTAATGCAATCAGTGCCTATCACTACTAATGTTTGAGTTCAAATCAAGCTCAAGGCGAGGTGTACATGTACTCAATACTACAATATGTGACTTCAGCAGGTCAGTGGTTTTTTCTGGGTACTCCTGTTTCCTCCACCAATAAAACTGACAGTCACGATATAACTTAAATATTGTTGAAAGTGACGTTAAACACCATAACCTCAATCCCCTGTTAATATTCCGCCCCCTCTATTCCATAAGAACTTGCTGAACTTGAGAATACCTTGAATTTACACCTTTGGTGATAAACAAAATTCCATTAATACATTAACACAAGGTGATCACATATTTTGTCTTCTTTATGTTTCAAAATATCAAAAGAAATTTGCTTGATCCTCTTAACTAGTAATTTGTTACTGACAGCAATAATTGAATTATGATTAATTAACAAAAAGGTTAATGAGTCTAAGTAGGCTATATAATCTTACATCTATTAACCTATGCTGATTATTGTTAAATCAGAAAAATGTCCAACTCTGTATGAAAAATTACCATATAATGTAAGTATAAACATTTTTAGAAGGATCGTTAGCGTTATATAAATATTCTTTATTTTTTTAGTAATTACAATGTACTACACAGACAAATTGCATGAAGTCTGTACTCCTACTGCCAGCTAAACTCATGCTGTGTATTAAGAGTTCAAATGAATGTTGAAAGATTATTATTATGATGAATTTATTACTGTTCTTCAAAAAACAAGTATGGATAATAAAAATATATGTAGGAAAAAAAAATTTGTGATGAAACTAAAAAAAAAAGATATTTATTTCAATTGGTATCTAAATCAAAATAGTTTGACCTTAATCAATGATGTTTCTATCCAAAAAAAAAAAAAAATAATAATGTAAGACATGTAATGTGCCAAAAAAATAACTCAACAAGTACATTGATTTTGCATATAAACGAGAAGTCTACATTTTCTGCAGGTACAGAGACGTGCCAAAAGTATTCGGTCACTGTAATTTTTTACTATATATTTCATATAAAACCACAATTTTTTAAAACATTATTCCAAAGTCAATTCTTGTTCGATTTTGATGAAATTTTTACCAACAGAAGCGAGAACGTACGTAGTTTTCTGTGATTATTTTAAAATATTTTTTGGGAGCACAGATTTCAAATGTTCATGATTTAAACACAAACTTAAATTATTTGTCTTCAAATGTACTATCATTGCATTGTATTTTTGACGTTCAAAATTTAGTTGTGCGTTTAAATCGTGAACTCATAAAAATTATAGATTATAAATTTATGCTAAAATTACAGTGTAAAACTACATTTAATTCTGTTTTTGTTGGTAAAAACATCATCAAAATCGAACAAGAGTCGACTTTGGAATAATGTTTTTAAAAAATGTGGTTTTACATGAAATATATAGTAAAAAATCACAGTGACCGAATACTTTTGGCACGTCTCTGTATATATATTGCTTGTCCAAAAGATTTTATGTTTAAAATCTGAGTTTCAAATGTATTTTCCTTCATGATATACTGCTACAACTTATAAATTCTTATATATAATTTATCATTCAACATTATTTATGCAATTTGCTAACCAGTAAATATTTTGTTCTAAAAACTTACATAATATTTAAGGATCAAGCTTTATTTTAAGAACAAGTTAAGTTCTGAATGTCTGAAAATACTACAGAACATGATAAAATGGAAGTCGGTAACCAACTACAGCCCTCAAATTCCTAAAATAAACATGAAGAAAAAAGGTACATCAACATTAAATTGTAATCAGCGTGCCATCAATCATAGTTAAATCTTTAACCCATCTTATACCTGTAGCTATATTGCAGGTTTAATATGAAGGAATAAACAGGTAAAGAGACAATCTGCGTGTCTAGTACTCAGTGGGCAGGTTTTACTCATGCTGGAATCATACCATCAAAATATTTTCTAATTTCCATTAGTGCAGTTGGTATTTCAACTTTGAACCCACTCTTATTCATTGTAATTTGGTTATACAACCACTGCATGTGCATGGTGAAGTAATTTGCTAATAATTGTGAGGTTAGGGTTATGGTGTTTAATGCCACTTTCAACAATATTTCAGCTATATCGTGGCAGTCAGTTTTATTGGTGGAGGAAATCAGAGTTCCCGGAGAAAACCATTGACCTGCTGCAAGTCACTAATAAACTTTATCACCTAATCTTGTATCAAGTACACCTCGCCTGAGTGGGGTTCGAAATCACATTAGTGGTGATAGGCATTGATTGCATAGGTTGTTATAAATCCACTACCATACGATCACGACCAACGACGGTCCCTCACTCATGAAAGCATGTAAGAAAATCATTGACAATTTCAACAGATCTCTAGAACAAAAGATACATAAAAGCACTGTTTCTTTACTTTAATTTATGTCTGAGTCTGTAATGTTGAATCCTCTCTCTTGGTTCATTTACATCCATATCCTTTCTTATTAATTTTTTGGGGGGGGCTGTCGTGGTCGTGATCGTATGGTAATTGGATTTACTAACGTTGTGAGTTCGAATACTGCTCAGGCAAGGTGTACTCGATACAACATTACGTGATAAAGTTTGTAAGTGACTTGCGGCAGGTCAGTGGTTTTCTCCTGGTACTTTGGTTTCCCACCAATACAAATGACTGCCATGATATAACTAAAATATTGTTGAAAGTGGCGTAAAACAATTTTGCAGTAACTGTTATATGGGTCTTGTAACTTCACCGAAAAACGACTCATAAGTGAAGAAATATTTTCAGGTCCATGTTATTTCAACCTTTCTAAATGTAAATTTGACATGCACAAAAATCACTAAGTGAATAAAATTTCTGATAAAAATCAGACTCCTTACACCTCTTAATAGCCACATGTTAATATTAATCCCAAGAGTAAATATTATGCCTCTATGTATATATCATTACTGTCCAACGTAGAGGGCTATTCTAAAGGTAAATACTGGAGTTGTGCTGTTAATTACAATGTATGGACTTATTATTACTGTACAAACATATTATAATGTTACATCATGGGGTATTACACTGTAATGTGCTAGCCACATGCCAATGTATAAATTCTGACAGAGAAATGACAGTACTAAATCATACATTTCATACGTGTAGCAATTCTTCTACATGTAGTCACAATGCTAAGAGTACAATTGCTTTGTTACAGTCATATCAAACACAACAATAAGGTATCCTGTACTTTTGGCTTTATATTAGATCTGGGCTTGCAGTCATTTAACTTTCGAGTACAGGTTTTTTTTACTCGTAATTGTAAAAACATCCAATAAAGAATGTTATATTCAATAAATACATCATTATAATAGGGCGATTTTGGAGTACACATACGAAAAACTTGTATTTGAAATTTTCTGACTGCGAGTCAAGTTTGTAATATTGTGACCAAGCAAATGAAGTTTGAATATTTTAATAATTTTTGCCATACAATATAATGTTATGGTTGTTGTGGTGCGAAAAATCAAATAGCAGTGCCTTCAATTCAAAATTATGTGGTACTAGTTTATCCATTAATTACAAAAAATGACTTTCAGATGCAAAAATTGTATCACCACTTGATGGGTATTTCCTAAGGACATTTACTAATGTTGTGAAGAACTCCAGAACAGAAAGAAAATTATCAATTGATATATTCAATTGTGATCCAGATAATGAATCACAAACTTAAACAGAAAGAAGAGATACAGACTCTAATAGTCTTAAAACAGCTGGTTAAAACGTCAACAGACACAAATTAAAATTACTACTTATAATATTCCAATACTATTGACCACAAAACAGGATGCTTTTCCTGAGCTTCAAAAAGTAAATTTGTGTTTATCAGATGTTTAAAATATAAAGACTGCTCCCATGATACCACAACAGCTGTTCGTAGTAGATAAAAATGTCTGGCCACTACTATAATATTTACAATCATTTGTTTACTTAAATTTTCATAAATTTCATCAGAGGTTACTGGAAGGATTTCAGTAAATAAAGGAGAGATTTTGTACTCTTTGTTTGCTCCCTAACTGTCTTGTGATTTAATTGGTAGACTCAAGACATCTTATATATTATATTAAAAGATTTATAAATTTAAACATAAGTCAACAACTTATTGAAGCCACTATTAGTAATAAATAATATGGATGTAAATGAACATGAGAGATTATCCAATATTACACTTAGACACAAATTAAACTAAAGAAACAGTGCTTTTATTGCCGTATTGAAGCCACTATAAGTAATAAAGGATATGATGGTAAATGTAAAAAGGATATATGGATGTAAATGAACATGAGAGACCTTCCAACTTTACACTTAAGATACACGCTAAAGTAAAGGAACAGTGATTTTATTGCTGTTCTATATTTCACAATTACAGTATGGTCTTCAATAATGAGCATAGTTCATAACCTTAAATAAGTGTGAAACGGCCCTAGCCTGCAGTTGATACCCTTAAATAAGTGTGAAACGGCCCTAGCCTGCAGTTGCAACGTGAGTGCTCTTTACTTCTGTCAATAAACGCTACATCTAGGAATCTTTGTCATTTTGACATTTAGTAACTTAACTTTGATTATTATTTCTTTTAAAAAGTACAATCTACAGATTAAAACAAATGTTGATGGTAAACCATTATAGAGAACAAAACAAAGATTAAGAACTCAGTAAAACCATCAAGAACTCAAGTAAGATACAATAAAGTTGTTGGATTATCCAGGATAGTTGGGCCCTGTTCTGGGACAGACACAGACATGTCGCAGAGTTAAACTAAGAATAAATGAAATTAAAAATATTCAAAATGTTTCCCTTTTTCTTACCCTCCCAAAACTTCCAATTAAGATTTTCAAAATTTTGCAATATGAAACTTATTCTGAAATATTTTCCTGATAAAAAAAAGATTGATTCCTGATTCTAAACCAGACCTCATCATACACATAAAATAGACACCTCTAAGTAACATTAAAATTGAACATGGGTCTGAGATGTATCACTGAGTATGAAATTATCTATCTAGAATGTCTTTTTGGTGTGCAGAAGTTGTAACATTTAATATAAATAGCATATTTCTCTATCTAATCTGATGGGTAAAAAATATTATTTTTCCAGTTTTATCAAACTATGATAAAATGTTGGCATTTAATAATTCAAACTTGGGATGTTTGAGGGGTTTTTTTGTGGAATGTGTAATTTCTCTTCTGGTATCAGGTAAAAATGTACTGTATATCTCTTCTTATACCTACACATCCAGTATAAAGTAAATACATAAAAGTACAAACTTATGTATGTGTCCCACCAGTTTATATTGGTTTAGTTCGTTGCTTTAAGCAATATCAGGAAAGTTCAAACGAACTGACCAATAAAATCCAGACCATCTTGAAACCTTAACACTACATTAATAAAAAAAAAATATAAAAAAAAAACATTTTCAGTTTCATATTTAAAATCACTCCTGGTAGGAACAGAGTTAAAAGGAAGCAGGATAAAAATTGGTTGATTGTAATACAAGGAACAAACAAATCTGAGGTTCATACATCAATTTTTAATGGATTGTGGAAACTTACATCTATAAATTGTGATATTCATAGTTTGAACAGGGAATATGGATGGAGGAGAGTCAGACTCACAAATGTAAGTGGTATTGGCACAGACTGCATCCATGTTTTAGGCCAGGCATACATAATTAAACTAATATATGATCACGGACACTGCAGCCCCATTACCCCACCCTCCCCCCCTTTTCAAAATTTATACTTCATGCCATGGTGCACTGAAGTTCATGAACACTTCACAAAAATTGATATCCTACAAATATTATTAAATTAATGATATATAAAATCATTTTAACTAAGTATAATATTTCTGAACAGTGTATTCCTTACCACAATTTACTTTAAAAGTAATTTTCTGTGGATACATCACAACATTCATCAAATCAGCCATTATGTATACTTTATACTGCTAATCTAGCAAAATTCTGTACTTATGGGTGACAAACCAATCAAATATACAATTGTACATATAAAAAAAAATAGTACAGGAAACAATCAATGGTTTTTTGACAGTTCTTCATGGGAAACAGATATCAGGAAACCAGACTTTTGTGGTCAAACAACAGTGTTTACAATTTATCAGTGACTGCACCAATAGACCTTTAGCTATAGAAACTTAATGGTATGTGAAACGCTGTCTTATCTCAAACCATGGTTTTTCATTATGTAAACAGTAAATGAGTATATTGAACACATCTACAAAATATTGAAGAATAACGGTAATAAGTAATTGGAAAATGGTCAATTTTCTGTTTTTCTTCCAAAAAGCTTTCATCTTTAGATATGATAAGGTAATAATTTATAGTAGTGATCCCCACTTATTTAATTAAATGCATTGTTAAGTTTTTATTTGGTGAATTACTATCTTACACTTAAGTTACAGTACTGTACAGGAAGATCTCTAGGCTATATAAATAATTCTTTATTTGCATAATACACCCATGTGGGTCAAGCAAATACAAATACAAACAAACAAAACATAGAAAAAATAGAAAATTACAATTTGACCATAATATAGGATACACAAAATAAATCCTATTAACTAACATTATATTTTTCACATGTCATACCTTTGACCGACAAGGACCTCATTTTTGCAATTCTGTAGATTGCTTTATAAAGTCTCCTACTTCTGCCAAAAGTTCAGAATTTGCATTTAACAAAATTTTTATTTTATTTAATGGTATTTCTTCAATAGTCTGGTTAATGTTTAATATTATTTTGTTAAATAAATTGTTTCTAAGAGAGTGGTTGGCTGTGCATTTTAAGAAAAAGTGGTATTCATCCCCTATTTCATTTAAATTACAATTTTTACATATTCTTTCTTCCTTTGTTACATTTTAATACCTCCCTGATTCAATCTCTAAACTGTGATCACTCACTCTAAATTTTGTAAATAATTGTCTCATTTTGAAGTTAGAGAAGAATAATAAATAGTTTTCAAGTTTTAACTCTGATTTTATTTTACTGTAAATATACAGTTTGGAAGTTTCATTGAAAGATGAAAGTTTTTCTAACTTTTTTTTACTATATGAGTCATTTATTACTTTCTTAATTTTTTTCTTCAGTGAATCCTTTATTGAGGCAAAAGGTCTGGTGAAATTTTCAAAATTTGTGATTTCAAGATCTAATTCCTTAAAAATATTTCCTATGAATCAACAGACTTACAGATGGAAAATGCCTCTTTAAGTAGAGGGTTTATTGGATCTGTTTGTAATCTACAAAAATATAGTATAGCTTGGGTTTTGATATAGTCTGTTATAGGAAATCTTCCTAGTTCAGACTTGGCCGAAATATTACATGCAATCTTCTTTAAACCTAAAATATATTTACAAAATTTATTGTGTATCTTTTCATAACAAAATTTATCTTCAAGTGACAATGTATCACAGACAGAACCACTCTGTTCTGATCTGGATATTGCTCTACTGATAGAAAAATAGTCATCCATAAACCAAATTTCACTATTGTAGGTTAGAATTGGTCTTATAAGTACATTGTATATCAAATAATTTACAGGACAGATTTACTAGAATGGAGTTCAAATTCATAAATCTATTTTTTAGTGAGAATAGAACTTTTAGTCCTTTCTTGCTCAGCTCTTGTGTAGCCTTTTTGAAACTACCCTTGAAATCAATGAGATTGCCAAGGAAATTGTATTCTTTGGTCTTGGTCAAAAGAACATTTTTGTAATAAAAGTTAGGGGAGGGTGATTGTGTGTTCTGAAAAATCATCACCTTTGTCTTTTTCACATTAACAGTCAGTTGCCAGTCATAACAATATTTTTCTAGCTTATTTAAGGAGTTTTGAAGTCCTTCTGAAGTATTTGAAAGAATGACAAGATCATCGGCAAAGCTAAGGCTAGCCACTTTTGATTTTTCTAAACCAAGGGGGATACATGTATTATCAAAAATATCATGCAAATCATTTGTAAAACAATTGAACAAGATAGGAATGAGACTGTCCCCTTGTTTAACCTCTCTCTCTAAATTAAAAAAAGATGAAATTTTGATTTGAATTTTTATAGCCGATAGACTACAATTATACATATTATTTATAATGTTTAAAATTTTATATCAATCCCGTTGATCATTAACTTATATATAAGCCCATTATGCCATAGGGAGTCGAAAGCTTTGCGTAAGTCTACAAAGCAGGCATATATTTTTCCTTTATTTTTCTTTAAATATTTTGAGATCAAAGATTTTAGAATAAAATTACTATCTGTGGTCCTATGGTTGGCTCTGAAACCAAATTGAGAATCAGAAAAGATTTTTTTCATAATGTTGAATTAATATCTGTCATTCAATACTGCACTGAACAATTTGGTCATACAATTTTGTAAAGAAATACCTCTGTAATTATTTAAATCTGATTGATCTCTAGATTTAAATACAAGCACTGTATTGGATATTATCCTGTTTCTAATATTAAATTGAAAAGTTTAGTTATAGCTTTATAGAGGTCAGGCCCTGCACTTTTGCCAATTTTGAGTTTATTAATATATTTCTTTATTTCTTTGACACAGAAGGGTTTGTCAGTTAATTCATTAAAAACTAAAGTATTTTTTATAATTTTCAATATATTCTTTTACTCTTGAAGTGAAATCAACATTAATATTCTCCGGCTTCCCTTGAGACTGAAAATGTTGGGTAACAAAAATGGGAGATATCTTTGGATAAAATAAGCATAAACAAATACTAAAAAGTTATCATTATGCATTGGGTAAGACAGATTTAATGTTAGGGATAGAGTTTATCTAGAATTGATGGTAGGCTAACAGAGTTTATCTTCAACATTTCCATTACCTATCATTATAATCAAATGAAGAAACTTTCTCTTATTAATGACATATTACTGACTCTGCAGATAAATTTACTGATATACCAACTACATCAGTAATATAATATTTCTTCAAAATTGAAATAAAAAAAATCTGCCAAATAACAAGTGGCAATTACATGTATCTTTAATTGTCTTTACATACATTGGGAAGAAATTGAAATAAAAAATACTAGTAAGCCAAAAGAAGTGGCAATTACAATTACATACATACATTAAATTGTCTTTATACATGAATAAACACTCCCTCAATAAACAATAACTGGTTTAACCCTGCCACATTTTTGTGCCTGTCCAAAGACAGAACCTGAATTTCTAACGTAATAATGTTGTGGTCTTTTTGTGGTCAATGTCTGAGGTGAGAGATGGTTGTTTGTTTTGTTAATATTGATGGAATTGTTGACCATCCCTGTTTAAACTTTTCCCCCATAACTATGCTTTACATCAGGAGATGATGTTTTTAATGCTTTCTAATCGGTTTTTTTTTTTCAATATTAAAGAGCATTCTATTTAAAGCCAGGAAAACACTACTTTTCAGGTATCAAACAATATCATATTCAGTTTTAATAACTCAGGGAAGAAGAAAAAAACCTTATGATCTAATACAATTTTTTGTATTATCTTTAATTCATAATAATATAATAATACATTATTTTATGAGGGTATCAGGTCCTCAGGAAATAAACAAACAGTTTTTCAGAAGGTAAACATTTGTTAAACTTAATATAAACATAAAAATAGTTACATCTACAGATTTCAATCTTAATGTGCAATTACATTTATATTCACTGATTTTTTTTTATCAAAGTACAACATTGATGTGATTTTGATTTGTTTCCACTCACGAAGCTGTGTTAGTTGCCATTCTCCAGAATAAGATTTTGTTATTTATCAAAATACGACAGATGATTTTATCATTAATTTAACAAATAAGTGTTTATTCTACATATTTATTGTCAAATGGATATGATAGGTCAAAAATGTTTTAATATATTTTTTTTGCATTAAGGAATAAAAGGATGTTTGTTGTCTCTCATATACATTTTTCATCAGTTTACTTTCTTAAAGAATTGAAATTAAGAATGTTATTGCAGAATCACATCGTGGGCACTCAATTTTTTATTGCTAATTTGTAACTGGTCGTCAATTCAACATTATGAACACTATATACAAATTCAATACAACATATATTGAAATTTGTAAAGTCTTATGTATGTTTATATAGAACTTTTAAAGAGATATACATGTTTACAGCAAGTATCTTATTAAGAAACTTCTAAAAGAAAACCACAACCCATAGAAAAACTGTCATAACCAAATTTCCTGTCTAAAATATAAAAGAAGACTTAAAACTTTCTTGCTAAATTCATATGGTAATACAAACACTACAGTTATGTTTTTATATCAAACATGCAGATTTATCCATATGCATCGGTTTGCTGCAAAGTGATGCAGAGTCAAATTTAAATAAAATACTTAACTTACCAACAGAATTTGTATTTTGAACTAAACAAGCCATATCCGAGTAAAAAAATCACAATGTTTATCAAATCAGCTGTTCTCTACTTGTAATCATTGTATCTGATGCTTAAGTTCAAATTAAAGATGTCACTAGTACTGTGTCAGTAACTTTGTGTGAAATATCTACAAAGTTCCTTAGGACCCAGGGTGTAAAAGGGCTCCTGGGGTGGTTTTAAAGGATTACCAGTACCCTATCAGCTGATAGTGATGGTCTGGTAATGAACTTCAAACATAACATCCTGCAAGTGGAAGATCTTATTCTTGTTTAGAGGGGGGAAAGGTAAGATAAGATGAAAGCTCATCATCAGTACCATCCATTACATGTGGCAATCATTAGCACTCTTGTCGTGGGGGAAAACACAACATGCAATTTCCATGGTTAG
Source organism: Bathymodiolus brooksi (assembly GCA_963680875.1). Classification (NCBI taxonomy): domain Eukaryota; kingdom Metazoa; phylum Mollusca; class Bivalvia; order Mytilida; family Modiolidae; genus Bathymodiolus; species Bathymodiolus brooksi. The sequence goes on from OY804579.1 coordinate 56,220,049, forward strand.
CTATACAGTGTTGATCATATTATATATAAATAAAAAAAATTATGATCTAAAAAAAAATATTTTCAAATTCTTTAGAGCAAAGAAAATATGTCTGTTGAAAATTATGATTAAAAAAAAAAAAAATTCAAATTCTTTATAGCAAAGAAAATTTGTTGAAATGTTGTAAACAAATTTATCATTTCTAACAAGTACTACTGCTGTGTAATGAAAATTCACAGCATGAATATTTAACAGATACTGTATAAACATATGACATATAGTTTATGAAAATTCACAGCATGAATATTTAACAGATACTGTATAAACATATGACATATAGTTTAACACCCATACATAAAAAAAAAATATTAGTCAGATAAAACATTTTTTAAATGTATATGTAAATAGAAACTTATAAAATTTTAATAAAAATATTTTACATTAAAAAAAACTAGAGGCTCAGTGGGTTGAGCCTGTGTCGCTCACCTTTCATTCTGCTTTGAGGAAACTTAATACAGAACCTTCCATACATGTAGATGCTTCCTACCAAGTTTTGGTTCATATGGCTATGCAGTTTCAAAGGAGAAGATTTTTTCTAAGGGAGATAATGGCAAGAGTTATCTTTCTTTTAACAGGGAAGATTTTTTAGAAATCAACCAATCAGAAACAAGAATAGCCTGTGGCGGCCACGTTTGTTAACCGATCAGGACAAAATGAGCATTCTTTATAGAGGACCTTCAATGGATGCTTCCTACCAAGTTTCGGTTCATTTGGCCAAGCAGTTTCAGAGGAGAAGATTTTTAAAAATCGGCCTATCAGAAACAAGAATTGCCTGTGGCGGCCATGTTTGTTAATGGATCGGGGGAAAATGTGCAATCTTTAGAGAGGACCTTCTATAGATGCTTCCTACCAAGTTTCAGTTCAGTTTCAGAGGAGAATATTAAAATGTGAAATGTTAACGGACGACAGATGCCAAGTGATGGCAAAAGCTCACATTGCCTTTGGCAAGGTGAGCTAAAAAAGAAATCTCTTCTTCTGTTGTTTCTATTAAATGAAAGTATATGTATGAACTATTCGTTACAAATTAAAACAAATACATGTACATGTATAATCCAAAATAAATTAATTAAAATTCATACATTTTTTTTTAATTTATAAAGATGGGCTATTTCATATCAAGACAAATACAAGCTGATAAAAAATAATCGAAATTCAGTTTTTTTTAAATAAATCTAACACATTTTTTTTTAATTTAACAAAGATGGGGTATTTGCTAACAAGAAAAATACAAGCTGACAAAAAAATTAAAATTTACACATTTATTTCTTAAATCTAAAACATTTTGACAAAATGTACATGTATGGAGTATTAAAACATGTATATTCCTTTTTTTAACAATAACAAATTTACGTAAATGCAACTTACAAAACCATACAAAGATGTTTATATAATGTATTCCATTAAATTTCCCTATTATGTGTCACAATGGTAACAATAAACAATAGATTGTAAATTATCTTTACATGCTACTAATAAACTTTATTTATATCTATAGAAATAATTGTTATACAGGATGTGCACTTAGATCCTGTCTATGTCAGAAAGTTCAGGTGCTCTTAGTATGTAAGTCTTAACTTCGCTTGTGTTTAATTTAATACTGTATTAGATTTCATTTAGGGAATATATGTATCATCTCATGTATAATAGTACCAAATTCAAGGGTCCCATGGTTTTAGGACCAAATGCAAGGGTTCTGTGGTTTCAGCAACTATCAAAACATGCGATTCAATTTGAAATTGTAATCCTCACAAAAATTGTACCTTTATGGAAAAAACACCACACCAAATTATTATTAATGAAAATCTGAGTAGGACAAAGTTCATGGTGTCTTAGTAGAAGCTTTTAATATATTTATCTATAAGTATGATCTTTGGCGAACTAGCGCTTATTCTTCAATGCAGCCATATTGGATGTAAATTGTATAATCAGATGGAAACATGAATCTTTTTGATGGACAATGTAAAAAAGAATTACAACAAAATATCAGTTACATGGTAACACCATTGGTCCAGGTAAACTAAAATATAAAATGGGCAAAAGTAAAGTGAAATATTAAAAAAAATAATTATATAATTAATAGCATTAATTGATTAAATACAACAGAATGTTTTAGCAGCAGTGATTATACAAAATTTGGCTTCCCTGGTGAAATGTAAGTCTAGTTACCCGTCATATATTCTAGACATCGGACTTTTACACCTGCCGATTTCTAACGTTTGCATAGGTTTGAAATCCTTTGGTTCTAAACTGTAAGAGGAATTGATTACACAAAGCAGCTACCTTTTTCGCCGCCTGCCTGCACATCAGCCCAGACAGCCATTTCACAATATCGTAGACAAATCTGCACTATGCGTAACTCGTAACACGACCAATTAGTTACATGATAAACTTACCAATTTAGCATTCAAATGATCTATACATGTATTTTCAAAAAAGAAACATTTCTTAAAGACTTAACTTATGGTGTTTAATGCCACTTTCAACAATATTTCAGGTATATCGTGGTGGAGGAAACCAGAGTACCTGGACGAAAACCACTGACCCGTCGCAAGTCACTGACAAACTTTATTACATAATGTTGTATCTTGTACACCTCACCATGAATGGGGTTCAAACTCACAACTTTAGTGGTGATAGGCACTTATTACACAGGTAGTTGTAAATCCAACTATCATACGATCATGACCACGACATCCCCTCTTAACTTTTTGGTCAAACATATTGTTATGTTGTAGCATGTTTAAAGAAGTAACAAGTCTACAAGTGTCAGACATAATCTTGATTAATAATAGCTTTTTGATAAGATTGTTGCATGTTTAATTATATTTGTATACAACATCTTTATAGCCTTTATAGCAGTAATGAAATCTAGTCAATGCTTTAAATAGTTTATGGAAAAAAGTGAAGAAAAAAATCTGTAATTAGGAGATTACGATCATTCCAATCAACTGACTATAAATATATACTCAAACAGTAATCAACAGACAAAACGAGCCAAATAGATATACTAGTGACAAACCAATGCTGACCACTTGTTTTTTTTTATATCAGATCGTTATATGTAATTTGACAAAATCTCAAATTATCAAAAAAGATTTTAGACAATGTGTTACTATCATTCCAATCAAATGACTATATATATATATATATATACGAAGTGTTTAATTCTTTATCACTTTGTTTTGTGTACTTGGTGTTGTTTTACAAACCATTTTAGACGTTTATAATTGTTTTACTTGTATAGTATCGTTATACCGTAACGATCCAACACCCGTAAGATTGATCGTTGACTGGTTTTTCAGACGTTATATATATATACATATACAGTTGACTCTCATTGTCTCGAATTCGGTTGACTCGAATTTCCGGTTGAGTCGAATTTTTATCGAAGTCCCGAACTTTGTTGTGTATAAATATATATAATTTGACTCCTGTTGAGTCGAAATTTCGGTTGTCTCGAATAAAAGTTTTGGTCCCGAGATGTAGAAAGCCATATTATTTACATTCGTTTAGTCAAATTTACCTGTCAAAACATGTGTATTACCTTGGGATTAAAATCGGATCACAGGTGAAACATCCGGTCATTGAATTTGACATTTTTACCTTAGGCTATTTCACATGTTTATTTCACAATCTGTCAAATTAATTAGTGATAATATTTGAATTGGCTTTGTATTATGACACAGGTTAGATGTGTACAATCAAAAATTATCGATTCATAATAAGTGCGCTTGGGTCGGCATACATCAATGATTATGAAAAGTACACAAAGGAAGCGTTTTATCTATTGAATTATTTGTCGGAAATTAATTTTGATTAAAGAAGAATAGTTTTCTTCTACACTTTATTGAATAATAAAAACACACAATTTATTGTAAATAAACAGTATTGCACAAAGAAAAATACGTCATGATGGGTGAAGTTTAATGAAAATGCAACAGGTGAAAAACATAAACAAAACAGATAAACATATTCATTCACACAAAAAAAGATATCTAGAAGTCATCAGTCGTTTCACAAAATTCAAAGAATTTAACAGAGAGAAAAAAACAGCAACAAAATCATCGAATATGTTTAAAATCGTTCCGAGAATAGGGACATGCGATGCTGGTTTTAGCTCTTCAAAATTTCGCTCGAGTTGTCTCCCTTTCGTCGTTAAACAAACTACACTTCCGGTATCTTCGTAGCTCCTCTTGAGTCGAACTACGGTTGACTCGAATTTTTTCCATGGTCCCATCGAATTCGAGATAACGAGAGTCAACTGTATATATATTCAACAGTAATCAACATACAAAAATAGATATATTGGTGTCAAATCAATGGAATTCTGACCAGTTTTTTTTTATCAGAAGGTTATATGTCATTTGACAAAATTTCAACTTTTCCACACCAAAATATTGTGTGAAATTTTTTTCTTTCAGAAACTGCTAATTTGATTGAGTCCAAACTGTAAATATTAACATGATATATTTTTTTAGCCCAAATTTTTAATAGATGATATACTGGATAGCCATTAATTATATGTGAAATACAAGATTATGTGATAAAGTTTGTCAGCGACTTGTGGCAGGTCGGTGGTTTTCACAAGGTACTTCGGTTTCCTCCATCAATAAAACTGACTGCCACGATATAACTGAAATATTGTTGAAAGTGGTGTTAAACACCATAACCAAAACTCAAACCCCAAAAATTCAAATGTCCTCCTTTGGCAAAAGAAAATAATCTGTGTGTTCTCCAGTAACACACAAAATACTTTTGGTTGACAAGAATTGATATGCGGCGAAAATTGGCCCTACATCATTAGGGAAAGAAAGTTCATCTCTTTTCCACACATACATGCACATGTGTATAAATTTATCTTGAGATGTGAGTCACAGTCCTATTGTTAGCCCTATTCAGTGACAAGGATAAATCTGCTGGCATTTACGAAAATTAGGATTATTACAAGGTGTGATTGTCCTCTTAAGACGTCGCATGTACACTCTTCCAGGTGCAATGAATCTACGACTGGCTAATAAAACACTACTTCGGGAGTAATTCAAGAATGATATGCTGAAATTAAATTAAAATCATAGTGGAATTTAGCTAATTTGTCCAGGTTCAAACCTGCCAACACTAGAAGAAGGTTACTGCTTAAGGTGAAAGTCAGATAACTTAAAATCTGCCCTTGGCCAACGAACCCATCAAAGATAATTTATAGAGTTGTCCTTGAAACATGAAAAAATACATCAAGGTGAAAATGAGCTTGTCAAACAACAGATATTAAACAACTGCTGAAAATGAATTGATGTTAGCAGCTAGACAAAATACCTGTATAATAAACTGGGGGTGATGGATTAGTGTTTATTACAACATAGATAATTAAATTATGACGAAAATTATCTCCCCTCCATGTTGCATCATAAACTAACAATAACATAAAGCTACATTAATTTATAATCAGTATTTTTGGTGGAGAAGTCATATTTTTCTTCTTCTTCGTTATTTTAAATACACTAATATTTACAGAAACCATTTATTTATTGCAAACAGAGCCCTCAATAAAGAATTATCTTACTTATCATAAATTCATGTAGAGACAATTTGTGTCCTATTGTATAATAAATTGTTTTCTTAATACATGTATTATAATAGACATTGTATCTTGTTTTTATTAAGAATTAGACACAGTTTCATTGACCTTGGATCACATTTATTGGTGACCTTTTTACAAATCTATATCTACATGCATATTTAAAGTACAAATGTACATCTTTTGTGTGTTGTCAGGATTCCTGTGACTGTGTCATTCCACTTGGCAAACTGGCTAAAATAATGATAGTTTGTGATAGTTTGGTTTATGGTTTATGGTGTTTAATGCCAATTTCAACAATATTTCAGTTATATTGTCACGGTCAGTTTTATTGGTGGAGGATACCAGAGTACTTGGAGAAAACCACTGAAATGTCGCAAGTCACTGAAAAAATTTATCACATAATGTTATATCGAGTACATCTCGCCATGAACAGGGTTCGAACTGACAACTTTAGTGGTGATAGGCACTGATTGCATAGGTAGTAAATCCAACTATCATACAATCATGATCACGACCACAACGGCCACATGATAGTTTGTGAAGGACATTCCTTAAGTATCATTTCTTATACATTTTAAAACTTTATCCTGTCATTGAGGCCATTAAAAAAGAAAAGCTTATAAAGAACCATCAAATCCAAGATTGTAGTTTCTGTTTTTTTCCCCTGCTTTTTGTACATTTTCTCATGTAATCCTATTTAAACTGTTGGTGGTGGCCATGTTTGATTTCTGATCAGCAACCAAAAAAAGTAAACTTTGTAAGAAGACCATGCAGCGAACATTCCAGCCAAGTTTCATTCAATCATTCACAGGTTTCAGAAAAGATTTATAAATATTTTCCTCAAATGGTTGTATTTTATCAGGCCACCACTTGTATTTCACATATAATTAATGACTATCTAGTATATCATTTATTTACAGTTTGGGCTCAATCAAATTAGCAATTTATGAAGAAGAAAAAAACATTTTTCACATATTTTCTAAAAGGGTCTTTATTATGTCCTTCAGTGGCAACTATTTTGAATTTCTGATATACATTAAAATCACTACGTAGAGAACAGCATAAATCGCTTTTTTTAAATGGTTCATCAGTTGCATAGTAGAAGATTTAGACTTTTAAAACGTTTTCCCAGAAAGGCCTTACTTGTATGTAAAACATGTCTTGCAGTAGCAACAATCTTGGATGATAGATCGGAAACAAAGGAGTAATCTTTTTTTTTGGAAAAGAAGTTATTTTAATATTCAGCCTATCAGAGAATATTATTTCCATCATCATGGTGGCCATACTGGATGTCAGATTGGAACAAAATAAAAAGAAATCCTATTGGAGGTTCATCCATAGATGATTCCTGCAGAGAGTCTGTTCAATGGGTGCTGTGGTTTCAGAGGAACAAGTTTTAAAATTTGTCTCTAAAACTAAGCTTTTTTTAACCAATCAGAATGAAATGAAGAATTTTGTAGTGGATATGTCCTACATTATTCCTAAAAAGCTTTATTCCAAACATCCAAGGGTTTTCTGTGGAGATGATGAAAATGTGAAATGCTAGAGACAGATAACAGACAATAGACAAAGGATGGATGTCAGATGATCACAAAATTTAACATGACCTTTGACCAGGTGAGCTACAAATTGTCTCTATGTACAAGGTCCTTTGTAAAAGAAATAGTACTAACACAGTAACAGGGAAGATGACAGTCGAAACTGTCAAAAAACACAACAATTGCTAACAGATAAAAGTACACAACACAGTATTTTAATAACACAAAATGTTTAAAAAAAATGTTTTTATCTATAGGGTTCTTCAAATGAATTTGCAATGCCAAGTCTGAAAATACTAAATATACAATCTATAAAGCCATTTTTCTGCATCTCAAACAAGTAGTTTAAGGTACCTATCAAATTTGTCACCACTGACTGTAAGTTTTTGCCTATTCATACCTGGTTTTCTGCCAGAGTCGTTTACATCAAAACGGTTAACAAACATTAACATAATTATAATATTGACTGAAAACTAACTTATCCTTCACTTATTCATAAACAAGACTGTGTCAACAT